>JAJJWW010018143.1:0-234813 GCA_023531295.1 Papaver armeniacum | reverse complement strand
GATCAATTTTGAGATGCCCAAGACTGTAGGCTTGTGCTTTCATGCCCATGCCCAAGATTCAATTTGACCTGCCCAAGTTTAAATTTGACATGTCTAGGATCAATTTTGAGATGCCCAAGACCGTAGGCTTGTGCTTTCATTCCCATGACCAAGATTCAATTTGACATGCCCAAGTTTAAATTTGACATGTCTAGGATCAATTTTGAGATGCCCAAGACCGTAGGATTATGCTTTCATGCCCATGCCCAAGATTCAATTTGACATTCCCAAGTTTAAATTTGACATGTCTAGGATCAATTTTGAGATGCCCAAGACCGTAGGCTTGTGCTTTCATGCCCATGCCCAAGATTCAATTTGATATGCGTAGGATCAATTTTTAGATTCCCAAGACCGTAGGCTTTTGCTTCCCGAGATTCAATTTGACATGTCTAGGATCAATTTTGAGATGCCCAAGACTGTAGGCTTGTGCTTTCATGCCCATGCCCAAGATTCAATTTGACCTGCCCAAGTTTAAATTTGACATGTCTAGGATCAATTTTGAGATGCCCAAGACCGTGGGCTTGTGATTCCATGCCCAAGTTTAAATTTGACATGTCTATGATCAATTTTGAGATGCCCAAGACCGTAGGCTTGTGCTTTCATGCCCATGCCCAAGATTCAATTTGAGATGCCTAGGATCAATTTTTAGATTCCCAAGACCGTAGGCTTTTGCTTTCATTCCCATGCCCAAGATTCAATTTGACATGTCTAGGATCAATTTTGAGATGCCCAAGACCGTAGGCTTGTGCTTTCATGCCCATGCCCAAGATTCAATTGACCTGCCCAAGTTTAAATTTGACATGTCTGGGATCAATTTTGAGATGCCCAAGACCAATTTTTAGTAGGCTTGTGCTCTCATGCCCATGCCCAAGATTCAATTTGACATGTCTAGTATCAATTTTGAGATTCCCAAGACCGTAGGATTATGCTTTCATGCCCATGCCCAAGATTCAATTTGACATGCCCATGTTTAAAATTGACATGTCTAGGATCAATTTTGAGATGCCCAAGACCGTAGGCTTGTGATTTCATGCCCATGCCCAAGATTCAATTTGACATGCCCAAGTTTAAATTTGACATATCTAGGATCAATTTGAGATGCCCAAGACCGTAGGCTTATGCTTTCATGCCCATGCCCAAGTTTAAATTGGACATGTCTAGGATCAATTTTGAGATGCCCAAGACCGTGGCTTGTGCTTTCATGCCCAAGACCAGATTCAATTTGACATGCCCAAGTTTAAATTTGACATGTCTAGGATCAATTTTGAGATGCCCAAGACCGGGGAGGATTGTGCTTTAATGCCCATGCCCAAGATTCAATTGACATGCCCAAGTTTAAATTTGACATGTCTAGGATCAATTTTGAGATGCCCAAGACCGTAGGCTTGTGCTTTCATGCCCATGCCCAAGATTCAATTTGAGATGCCTAGGATCAATTTTTAGATTCCCAAGACCGTAGGCTTTTGCTTTCATTCCCATGCCCGAGATTCAATTTGACATGTCTAGGATCAATTTTGAGATGCCCAAGACTGTAGGCTTGTGCTTTCATGCCCATGCCCAAGATTCAATTTGACATGCCCAAGTTTAAATTTGACATGTCTAGGATCAATTTTGAGATGCCCAAGACCGTAGGCTTGTGCTCTCATGCCCATGCCCAAGATTCAATTTGACATGCCCAAGTTTAAATTTGACATGTCTAGGATCAATTTTGAGATGCCCAAGACCGTATGCTTGTGCTTTCATGCCCATGACCAAGATTCAATTTGACATGCCCAAGTTTAAATTTGACATGTCTAGGATCAATTTTGAGATGCCCAAGACCGTAGGCTTGTGCTTTCATGCCCATGCCCAAGATTCAATTTGAGATGCCTAGGATCAATTTTGAGATTCCCAAGACACTAGCTTTTGCTTTCATGCCCATGCCCGAGATTAAATTTGACATGTCTAGGATCAATTTTGAGATGCCCAAGACTGTAGGCTTGTGCTTTCATGCCCATGCCGAAGATTCAATTTGACATGCCCAAGTTTAAATTTGACATGTCTAGGATCAATTTTGAGATGCCCAAGACCGTAGGCTTGTGCTTTCATGCCCATGACCAAGATTCAATTTGACTGCCCAAGTTTAAATTTGACATGTCTAGGATCAATTTTGAGATGCCCAAGACCGTAGGATTATGCTTTCATGCCCATGCCCAAGATTCAATTTGACATGCCCAAGTTTAAATTTGACATGTCTAGAATCAATTTTGAGATGCCCAATACCGTAGGCTTGTGCTTTCATGCCCGTGCCCAAGATTCAATTTAAGATGCCTAGGATCAATTTTTAGATTCCCAAGACCGTAGGCTTGTGCTTTCATGCCCATGCCCAAGATTCAATTTGACATGCCCAAGTTTAAATTTGACATGTCTAGGATCAAGTTTGAGATGCCCAAGACCGTAGGATTGTGCTTTAATGCCCATGCCCAAGATTCAATTTGACATGCCCAAGTTTAAATTTGACATGTCTAGGATCAATTTTGAGATGCCCAAGACCGTAGGCTTGTGCTTTCATGCCCATGCCCAAGATTCAATTTGAGATGCCTATGATCAATTTTTAGATTCCCAAGACCGTAGGCTTTTGCTTTCATGCCCATGCCCGAGATTAATTTGACATGTCTAGGATCAATTTTGAGATGCCCAAGACTGTAGGCTTGTGCTTTCATGCCCATGCCCAAGATTCAATTTGACATTCCTAAGTTTAAATTTGACATGTCTAAGATCAATTTTGAGATGCCCAAGACCGTAGGCTTGTGCTTTCATGCCCATGCCCAAGATTCAATTTGACATGCCTAGGCCCAAGATTCAATTTGACATGCCTAGTATCAATTTTGAGATGCCCAAGACCGTAGGCTTGTGCTTTCATGCCCATGCCCAAGATTCAATTTGACATGCCCAAGTTTAAATTTGACATGTCTAGGATCAATTTTGAGATGCCCAAGAACGTAGGCTTGTGCTTTCATGCCCATGCCTAAGATTCAATTTGAGATGCCTAGGATCAAATTTTAGATTCCCAAGACCGTAGGATTGTGCTTTCATGCCCATGCCCAAGATTCAATTTGACATTCCCAAGTTTAAATTTGACATGTCTAGGATCAATTTTGAGATGCCCAGGACCGTAGGATTGTGCTTTAATGTCCATGCCCAAGATTCAATTTGACTTGCCCAAGTTCAAATTTGACATGTATAGAATCAATTTTGAGATGCCCAAGACCGTAGGATTGTGCTTTCATGCCCATGCCCAAGATTCAATTTGAGATGCCTATGATCAATTTTTAGATTCCCAAGACCGTAGGCTTGTGCTTTCATGCCCATGCCCAAGATTCAATTTCACATGCCCAAGTTTAAATTTGACATGTCTAGGATCAATTTTGAGATGCCCAAGACCGTAGGATTGTGCTTTAATGATCATGCCCAAGATTCAATTGGACATGCCCAAGTTTAAATTTGACATGTCTAGGATCAATTTTGAGATGCCCAAGACCGTAGGCTTATGCTTTCATGCCCATGCCCAAGATTAAATTTGACATGTCTAGGATCAATTTTGAGATGCCCAAGACCGTAGGCTTGTGCTTTCATGCCCATGCCCAAGATTCAATTTGACATGCCCAAGTTTAAATTTGACATGTCTAGGATCAATTTTGAGATGCCCAAGACCGTAGGCTTGTGCTTTCATGCCCATGCCCAAGATTCAATTTGATATGCCTAGGATCCATTTTTAGATTCCCAAGACCGTAGGCTTTTGCTTTCATTCCCATGCCCAAGATTTAATTTGACATGTCTAGGATCAATTTTGAGATGCCCAAGACTGTAGGCTTGTGCTTTCATGCCCATGCCCAAGATTCAATTTGACCTGCCCAAGTTTAAATTTGACATGTCTAGGATCAATTTTGAGATGCCCAAGACCGTAGGCTTGTGCTTTCATGCCCATGACCAAGATTCAATTTGACATGCCCAAGTTTAAATTTGACATGTCTAGGATCAATTTTGAGATGCCCAAGACCGTAGGATTATGCTTTCATGCCCATGCCCAAGATTCAATTTGACATTCCCAAGTTTAAAATTGACATGTCTAGGATCAATTTTGAGATGCCCAAGACCGTAGGCTTGTGATTTCATGCCCATGCCCAAGATTCAATTTGACATGCCCAAGTTTAAATTTGACATGTCTAGGATCAATTTTGAGATGCCCAAGACCGTAGGCTTATGCTTTCATGCCCATGCCCAAGATTAAATTTGACATGTCTAGGATCAATTTTGAGATGCCCAAGACCGTAGGCTTGTGCTTTCATGCCCATGCCCAAGATTCAATTTGACATGCCCAACTTTAAATTTGACATGTCTAGGATCAATTTTGAGATGCCCAAGACCGTAGGCTTGTGCTTTCATGCCCATGCCCAATTGAGTGTTATTGGCAGCCTCCGGAAGATAATGAAGTGCAAATTTGTTGTGATGGTGCAGCGCGTGGAAACCCGGGTGTTGTGGGTGCTGGTGTGGTAGCAAGAGATGCAAATTCTTCAGTCCTTGGAGCTATGTCTATTGGACTGGGAATTACAACAAACTATTTGGCAGAATTGTATGGTATTATTGTGGGATTGGAATGGGCTGTTAGATGGGGATTCAGGCGAGTTTGCATTCGTTCTGATTCTTATGGTGTTGTTGAAGCCTTAAAAAATGCTAATCTTCCTTGGTTTGCTAGACAAAGGTGGACGGCTGTTTGTAGGCATTATGAAGCAATTAGATTTTCTCATACTTATAGAGAGGCGAACTTCTCTGCAGATGCCATGGCAAAGCGAGGGTGTTTTCTCGATGAGGAGGAAGGTTTACATTATGATGGAAGACCTCTTTTTTTAATTTCAGTTGAAAATCCAAATGTTGCTTATTATAAATTCAAGTAGTTTGCAAGTTTTTGGGGTTCCTGTGACCTCTTTTCTTGTAAACTCCTCTTTGTAAATTTGTTATCTACTAATACAAATTTTGACTTATCAAAAAAAAAAAAAATCATGCCCATGCCCAAGATTCAATTTGACATGCCCAAGTTTAAATTTGACATGTCTAGGATCAATTTTGAGATGCCCAAGACCGTAGGATTGTGCTTTCATGCCCATGCCCAAGATTCAATTTGAGATGCCTATGATCAATTTTTAGATTCCCAAGACCATAGGCTTGTGCTTTCATGCCCATGCCCAAGATTCAATTTGACTTGTCCAAGTTTAAATTTGACATGTCTAGGATCAATTTTGAGATGCCCAAGACCGTAGGATTGTGCTTTAATGCCCATGCCCAAGATTCAATTGGACATGCCCAAGTTTGAATTTGACATGTCTAGGATCAATTTTGAGATGCCCAAGACCGTAGGCTTGTGCTTTCATGCCCATGCCCAAGATTCAATTTGAGATGCCTATGATCAATTTTTAGATTCCCAATACCGTAGGCTTTTGCTTTCATGCCCATGCCCGAGATTCAATTTGACATGTCTAGGATCAATTTTTAGATTCCCAAGACCGTAGGCTTGTGCTTTCATGCCCATGCCCACGATTCAATTTGACATGCCCAAGTTTAAAATTGACATGTATAGGATCAATTTTGAGATGCCTAAGACCGTAGGATTGTGCTTTAATGCCCATGCCCAAGATTCAATTGGACATGCCCAAGTTTGAATTTGACATGTCTAGGATCAATTTTGAGATGCCCAAGACCGTAGGCTTGTGCTTTCATGCCCATGCCCAAGTTTTTTTGATAAGTCAAAAAATTGTATTAAGCCAAAAAAAATATTTACAAGATAGTTAGTGAGAAAAGAGGTCACAGCAACCCCAAAAACTCACAAAACTATTTAAAACGAAAATAAGAAACATTAGGAACTTCAATTGAATGAAGAAAAACTGGACGACCAACATAATTAATCCTTACACCGGGAGTCCAATAAACACCCACTTTTCGCCATTTTATCCGCTGCAAAAATTGCTTCACGATAAGTATGCTCGAAACTTATAGAAGCCGTAATGACTCCCTAACCTCCACCCATCTTTGCTGGGCAAACCAAACTGGGCAAATTGTCTTTCCAAGGCTGCTAACACACTAGCAGAATCTGACCTTATCAAGATGTTATGAAAACCCCATTGAACTGCCCATTCAAGACCAATTAGAATCGCATACAACTCAGCCACATAGTTTGAAGTAACTCCAAGACCAATGCACATTGCCCCAATAACTTCACAATTTGAATTCCTAGCAACAACCCCTGCCCCAGCCACCCCCGGTTTCCCCTAGAAGCCCCATCGCAAAGAAATCAATAGTTGATTATGTGCCGGAGGAAACCAACAACATTCCACAGGCTGTACCACCTTCACTCTACGGTATTTGACTCTAAAAAATTAAGAATCCGAGATCTTCCACCGTGTTGAACATAAACCCCTTCAAACGAGATGAGTATTCAATAATTAGATTAAGAACACGCTGCTTGAAAAACTCCAGCACGGCTTCCTTTTTCATACACCATCTTGTTTCGCTGATGCCAAAGCTCGAACGCAACACCAAAATGGACACCAACCACAGGTCTTTGACCATTCTACTACAGCCTTTGGCTACTTTGTTAGCCTCGAATCAAATTGTAACGCGGTTTGAAGATTAAAAATACCTGCCATCCACTGCTGGCCGTTTTGCAAAGACCGCAACTCCATAGAACATGTTCCAAAGACTCTCATCATTTTGGCAAACACAAAGACCTGATGGAAGAGCAATTTTAAACCTACTTTGACTTTGTCGAGAGTTGCACAAGCACCCCGACAAACTTCCGCTTTGAGCGGCCAAAGAGGGGATGCACAACGCTCCTCCACAACAGCATCGCTTCCTCCAAAATTGGGAACTTATTACGCACAAGACCCCTTGCAGATTTGACCGAGAACAAGCCCTTTAAATCTGGAGTCCAAATCTTCTTGTCACCCCCGTTGCGCGCCTTGGTAAATTCTCCAACACTACACCAAAGATTAGTAAGATCATGAGAATACACGCCTCCAACTGCCAATGATCCGCATAATAATGTCACTAACTCTTGCATTTCTATCAAGGTCGGTGCGGTTCAACACTTCGCTAAAGCATACAGTCCATACTCAAACATCATAAAAAGCAGAAGTTGCTCTCCCCATCACCAATCAACGATTTAGTATTCCTCATAACGTCATTGGAACCCAACGAAATTCAGGAAGAATCGATGATTTAACACCAGTTAGCTTCAGCCTACCGTCCCTACAAGTGAATTTTGATTCCAAAAAATCTAGCCCATTTCTTCCCGTGTTTTTATACTCCACCACAATTTCATAATCAGTGCTCTATTCATAGTTCTTAAACTCATAAGACCAAGCCCCTTCACGCACCGGGATGGCACACTTTGTCGTGCAACAACAAAAGCTCTAGACAAATTTGAATCCAGTCCAAAGGAAATTTCAATCACTCTTTCACATTGATTCACAAATTTAACAGGCCATTTATACACAGCCATGTTATGAATCACATAGCTCGAGAGAACCGTCTTGACAAGAACTATACACGATCTTGAAAGGAAAGCATCTTACCTTTATAGACTGAAAGCTGGTCCTTAAGCTTGTCCACAACATTGCTAATATGACTGTACTTCACCACCTGCATCACTTTAACCCCCAAGTAACGATCCTAGAAAGAAGTAATTTCCATGCCTAAGTAATTCACAATTGAATGACGCCTACTTAAAGACCCTCCTCCAAAATAAATTTTGCTCTTCTCCTACATACACGCTGACCAGAAGCCTTTGTTGATAGTCATCCAGAAGCTTCACCAAATTTGTCAGATCTTCATATTACCCTTGCAAAAGATCATAATATCAATACAAAAAAATAAATGAGTTGGAGCAATACCATTACGCCTCACCATATGAGTCATGCTCTTATTTTGAAAAAAGTTTAGTGATGTTCCTACTCAAAACATCTTCAATCAAGACAAAAATAAGAGGAGAAAGAGGATCCCCTGACGCAAACCCCTATTAATCTTGAAGAAACCCTCCGACTCACGTTAAGAAGAATAGCAATTTAGCAGATTTCCGTAATATCAGAATCCAAATACACCAATCCTCCGAAAAACCATATCTTTTAAACACCTCCAACACAAAAGACCAACTAACTGTATCAAAAGCTTGAGAAATATCAAGTTTTAGACCCAGGTTACCATCCTTCCTCTTAATGTGCAGCTCATTCACCATCTCCGCTTCAAACTGATGTTTTCATGAATATTTCTTCCTTCATAAAAGCCACTTGTTCTTCCGAGACCAAATTATCCAAGACCTTACCAAGTCTAGTAGCCAAGATTTTTGTGAAGATTTTGAAGAAAAAATTACTTAGGCTAATTGGCCTAAACTTCCTTAAACTATCCGCTCCTCTCACCTTTGCCAGCAGAAGAATGAGACTAGAATTAGTCCCATTTGGAATAGCTTTGTTGTTCCAGCAAAATATAATGGCATTTGAAAGATCTTGATGAATTAAATCCCAACAATGTCTATAAAAACACCCCGAGAAACCATCCGGACCTGGAGCACTATCTGCACCTAGATCAAACACCGCCGCCTTAATTTCCTCCAGAGAAGGAATCGAGTCCAACATCTGTCTTTCCTCAAGAGAAATAGAATTATGGTCATAATCAAATAAGTGATCATTAATCTGAGAATCTTCCCCATTAAATTTGTTCTCATAATAAGAAACCACATGGTCTCTTAATTGGTCCGGCTCTTGAATCAGAGACCCATCATCAGCTACCAACTCCGAAATGGTATTGGCACTTCTACGAATGTTGATAGAATTATGGAAGTACGAAGTATTACTAGAACCCTCCAAAATCCATTTGTTGCGAGATTTTTGTTTTAACATAATATTCTGTTGTAAACGCACTTCATGGACAGCCACCAAAGCATCTTTCAACATATTTTGTTTAGAAATATCAAAAGGATCCTCATCTGAGCACCTACTAGCCACCTCCACTTTCAACTGGGCTTGCTTAAGCCTAGCATTCACATTACCAAACACCTGTTGATTCCACAACTTCAAAGCCTCCTTCAATCTCTTCAAATTGAAAGGAAAAATAAAATCTGCTACTGTAAACCGGAGCATTCCAAGAAGCCTCAACCAACTCCATAAAACCAGGATGCGAAACCACATTTTCCGAATTCTAAAAGGAGCACGTCTCGGCCTAGGAGAAATAAAAGGATAACCAATTAGAGTCGAATGATCAGAAACTTCTAGGAAGAGCTTTACACCGCCAATTCGAAAATTTAGTTAACCAAGGTTCATTAATAATAGCACGATCCAACTTGCTAATAATTCTTCGCATTCCCGATTGACCATTAGTCCAAGTGAATTTAGAACCCAAAGAGTCCGCCTCAAAAGGCTATTTTCCTCCATCCAATCACTGAATTCATTAATACTAGAAGTAAGAACCTCCTTCCCCCTTCTTTTCATCATTGCGAAGAATACAGTTAAAATCACCAATAACCAACCAAGGAGTAGTAGAGTCTACTGCTGTCAGTTGATTCCATAACCTTCTTCGAAAAGCTTGAATATAACTGGCGTGAACAAAAGAAATAAACACTCCTTCAGTACTCACCGTCATTGCCTGCCTAGACATACTTAACACAGAAGGCTCATCAATATCTTCACTCCAAAGAATCCAAAGATTTCCCAAAGAACTTGAGGAAGAATTATGGATAGCCTTCTTAGTAAAACCCGGTAAATTAAGACGTAACATAACACCATCAGAGTAATGAATTTTTGGCTCAGCTATACAAATAATAACTGGCTTAAAAGTTCTAACTAACTCCCGTAACTTCAAACCAGCCTCCACCTTCGCCACCCCATTAACATTCCAATAGAGAACCCGCATTAGGAAACTGATTTTTTAGACTTATTAGTTAACTTAGGATCCTTATTTAGAACCCTCCGTTGAATAACTGGAGAAAAACCTTTAGAAACGCGAATTCCCAACTCATTTACCTCAGAGTCCGAGTCCGACTTAGACACTGCAGTACTGCTTTGTTCTGAATCACTTTGATTTTGTGGCATACACACGCGACTGTGCAAATCTAGGATGCTTTGAAACCACCAGCCCGGGATGTCGACCACTAGAATCTTTGACACTGCTACTATCTCCTGGTGAGATCTCTTCATCCGAACAATCATCCCCATGCTCAGAGTGTTGCACTAAGTTGTCAAATCCCAACTCAGCATTCAAAACATCGAACTTGTTGGGAGAAATCACCACCGTTGTCTCAGTTAAAGCATTGTAGATTGGTGTTTCTACAATATTATCAACCACCGTATCTTGATTCCGGGAGCGTTTGACCGGGAGTAGAAGGAGAAGTAGCATGGTTCTTATCATTACTAGAGCGGTTAGTTCTTGCCAATTCACCACTCGTTCCTGACTTAGCTTCAGTTGTAGTTTCTCCTACTAACAACCTATCAGCTAATGCTCGTTTCGTAGCTAACGCCTGCTTGGCTGTCTCAACAGCCTCAGTCGCTGCACGAAGTTGAGCTTCAGAAGCAGCTAATTCCCCCTCAAGCTGATTGGTATCCTTACCAACAGCATTCTCCTCAACCTCATTAACTTCCTAAGGTGAAGGGACATTCTCAGTAGTGTTCCCATTATCAGTGCCACCTGACTTGTCAACACCACTAGTTCCTTCCTGATTTTTATTCTTCTTGCGATTACGAGATCGTTTCCTACCCTTAGCTTCCTGCCAATCTTGATTTGCCTCAGCTTTATCCTCATCTCCCTTGACAGGTTCATTCGCTTTGGGTTTCCGCCTACACTCGTTATCAAAATGACCAATGATGCTTTGCGGTCAACAAAATTTAGATGTTTGAATCTCTGATTGCCGTAGGTGAGACCACCAAATGTAAGAAGAATCCTCGCTAGGAATGTGTTTTCCGAAATCCACATCAACTAATACCGATGCAAAAACTACCAAACTCTAGGTTTAGAGTTCGTTGATCAACTACAATCGGATTTCCACCGCTTTCCCAATAGAAAGCAAAAAGATCTCTCCGTCCATAACTCGCATGAAGACTCAGAAATGCACCCATACAAATTGCATGAGAAGTATTCTCGTCTTTTCGGATCGAAACCAGGGTACCAATCCATCAGACGCAGTTCTTGTTGGATTAACATACCATCTTGTGTTACGTGTTCTGACTTTGTTTGTTCATCACGTAACATAATCACAAAGAAACCTCTACTCATTGACATAAACCTAACCGAATTAGGGTTTAACTGCCATTGTGAAACTAGGTTATTCTTCACTTCCAAAAACTTCAAGCCTGTGAAGTTTAATCTTGCTATGAAACTATATTCAAAAGGTTTGCAACTTTCTTGGTAAAAATCAGCAGGGATAACCAAAGATGGTTCACCATTAATTAACGTAGGTTTGGTAAACAATTCACATCAACAGCTATAGGCTGTATTGTTTGACGAACTTTCACCTTTTCCGCAAATGATTGAGAATTATTACCATTCTTAAGAAGTAAAACAGGTCCTTCAGCCATCATTAACCCAAAGATTAATCAATAATTGAAGAAAAATTGAAAACGCACAGAAACCTATGAAAATCGCCAGACTTTCTCTCTCCTCATTTTTCTTAATTTTCCTTGACATGCCCAAGTTTATGCCCATGCCCAAGATTCAATTTGAGATGCCTAAAATCAATTTTTAGATTCCCAAGACCGTAGGCTTTTGCTTTCATGCCCATGCCCGAGATTCAATTTGAGATGCCTTGGATCAATTTTTAGATTCCCAAGACCGTAGGCTTGTGCTTTCATGCCCATGCCCACGATTCAATTTGACATGCCCAAGTTTAAAATTGACATGTCTAGGATCAATTTTTTAGCTGCCCAAGACAGTAGGAGGCCTTGTGATTTCATGCCCATGCCCAAGATTCAATTTGACATGCCCAAGTTTAAATTTGACATGTCTAGGATCAATTTTGAGATGCCCAAGACCGTAGGCTTGTGCTTTCATGCCCATGCCCAAGATTAAATTTGAAATTTCATGTCTAGGATCAATTTTGAGATGCCCAAGACCGTAGGCTTTTGCTTTCATGCCCATGCCCAAGATTCAATTTGACATGCCCAAGTTTAAATTTGAGATGTCTAGGATCAATTTTGAGATGCCCAAGACCCAAGGCTTAATTTCATGCCCATGCCCAAGTTTAAATTTGACATGTCTAGGATCAATTTTGAGATGCCCAAGACCGTAGGCTTGTGCTTTCATGCCCATGCCCAAGATTCAATTTGACATGCCAAAGTTTAAATTTGACATGTCTAGGATCAATTTTGAGATGCCCAAGACCGTAGGCTTGTGCTTTCATGCCCATGCCCAAGATTCAATTTGAGATGCCTAGGATCAATTTTTAGATTCCTAAGACCATAGGCTTTTGCTTTCATGCCCATGCCCAAGTTTCAATTTGACATGTCTAGGATCAATTTTGAGATGCCCAAGACCGTAGGATTGTGCTTTCATGCCCATGCCCAAGATTCAATTTGACATGCCCAAGTTTAAATTTGACATGTCTAGGATCAATTTTGAGATGCCCAAGACCGTAGGCTTGTGCTTTCATGCCCATGCCCAAGATTCAATTTGAGATGCCTAAAATCAATTTTTAGATTCCCAAGACCGTAGGCTTGTGCTTTCATGCCCATGCCCAAGATTCAATTTGACATGCCCAAGTTTAAATTTGACATGTCTAGGATCAATTTTGAGATGTTCCAAGACCAAAGGATCATGCTTAACTACCCTTAGTTTGTCAAATCCATGATGCCCAATTCAATATGGACATGCCCAAGTTTGAATTTGACATGTCTAGGATCAATTTTGAGATGCCCAAGACCGTAGGCTTGTGCTTTCATGCCTCATGCCCAAGATTCAATTTGACATGCCCTAAGTTTAAATTTGACATGTCTAGAGATCAATTTTGAGATGCCAAAGACCGTAGGCTTGTGCCTTCATGCCCATGCCCAAGATTCAATTTGATCTTTGTATGCCCAAGTTTAAATTTTGACATGTTTAGGATCATTTTTGATTGCCCAAGACCGTAGGCTTGTGCTTTCATTCATGCCCATGCCCAAGATTCAATTTGACATGTCCTAGGATCAATTTTGAGATGCCCAAGACCGTAGGCTTTTGCTTTCATGCCCATGCCCAAGATTCAATTTGACATGCCCAAGTTTAAATTTGACATGTCTAGGATCAATTTTGAGATGCCCAAGACCGTAGGCTTGTGCTTTCATGCCCATGCCCAAGATTCAATTTGACATGCCTAAAATCAATTTTGAGATTCCCAAGACCGTAGGCTTTTGCTTTCATGCCCATGCCTAAGATTCAATTTGAGATGCCTATGATCAATTTTTAGATTCCCAAGACCATAGGCTTGTGCTTTCATGCCCATGCCCAAGATTCAATTTGACATGCCCAAGTTTAAATTTGACATGTCTAGGATCAATTTTGAGATGCCCAAGACCGTAGGCTTGTGCTTTAATGCCCATGCCCAAGATTCAATTTGACATGCCCAAGTTTAAATTTGACATGTCTAGGATCAATTTTGAGATGCCCAAGACCGTAGGCTTGTGCTTTCATGCCCATGCCCAAGATTCAATTTGAGATGCCTAGGATCAATTTTTAGATTCCCAAGACCGTAGGATTTTGCTTTCATGCCCATGCCTAGGATCAAGATTCAATTTGACATTCAATTTGATGGGGTTTAAATTTGACATGTCTAGGATCAATTTTGAGATGCCCAAGACCGTAGGCTTGTGCTTTCATGCCCATGCCCAAGATTCAATTTGACATGTCCAAGTTTAAATTTGACATGTCTAGGATCAATTTTGAGATGCCCAAGACCGTAGGCTTGTGCTTTCATGCCCATGCCCAATTTGATGCCTACAATTTGACATGCCCAAGATTCAATTTGAGATGCCTATTTGATCAATTTTTGAGATGCCCAAGACCGTAGACTTTTGCTTTCATGCCCATGCCCAAGATTCAATTTGACATGTCTAGGATCAATTTTGAGATGCCCAAGACCGTAGGATTATGCTTTCATGCCCATGCCCAAGATTCAATTTGACATGCCCAAGTTTAATTTGACATGGGTAGGATCAATTTTGAGATGCCCAAGACCGATTGGCTTTAATGTGCTTTCATGCCCATGCCCAAGATTCAATTTGAGATGCCTAGGATCAATTTTGAGATGCCCAAGACCGTAGGCTTGTGCTTTCATGCCCATGCCTGAGATTCAATTTGACATGTCTAGGATCAATTTTTAGATGCCCAAGACCATAGGCTTGTGCTTTCATGCCCATGCCCAAGATTCAATTTGACATTCCCAAGTTTAAATTTGACATGTCTAGGATCAATTTTGAGATGCCCAAGACCGTAGGCTTGTGCTTTCATGCCCATGCCCAAGATTCAATTTGACATGCCCAAGTTTAAATTTGACATGTCTAGGATCAATTTTGAGATGCCCAAGACCGTAGGCTTGTGCTTTCATGCCCATGCCCAAGATTCAATTTGAGATGCCTAGGATCAATTTTGAGATTCCTAAGACCGTAGGATTGTGCTTTCCATGCCCATGACATGCCCAAGTTTAAATTTGACATGTCTAGGATCAATTTTGAGATGCCCTGGACCGTAGGCTTGTGCTTTCATGCCCATGCCCAAGATTCAATTTGACATGCCCAAGTTTAAATTTGACATGTCTAGGATCAATTTTGAGATGCCCAAGACCGTAGGCTTGTGCTTTCATGCCCATGCCCAAGATTCAATTTGACATGCCCAAGATTCAATTTGACATGCCTAGGATCAATTTTGAGATTCCCAAGACCGTAGGTTTCTGCTTTCATGCCCATGCCCAAGATTCAATTTGACATGCCTAAGTTTAAATTTGACATGTCTAGGATCAATTTGAGATGCCCAAGACCGTAGGCTTGTGCTTTCATGCCCATGCCCAAGATTCAATTTGACATGCCCAAGTTCAAATTTGACATGTCTAGGATCAATTTTGAGATGCCCAAGACCGTAGGCTTGTGCTTTCATGCCCATGCCCAAGATTCAATTTGAGATGCCTATGATCAATTTTAGATTCCCAAGACCGTAGGCTTTTGCTTTCATGCCCATGCCCGAGATTCAATTTGACATGTCTAGGATCAATTTTGAGATGCCCAAGACCGTAGGCTTGTGCTTTCATGCCCATGACCAAGATTCAATTTGACATGCCCAAGTTTAAATTTGACATGTCTAGGATCAATTTTGAGATGCCCAAGACCGTAGGCTTATGCTTTCATGCCCATGCCCAAGATTCAATTTGACATGCCCAAGTTTAATTTGACATGTCTAGGATCAATTTTGAGATGCCCAAGACCGTAGGCTTGTGCTTTCATGCCCATGCCCAAGATTCAATTTGAGATGCCTAAAATCAATTTTTAGATTCCAAAGACCGTAGGCTTTTGCTTTCATGCCCATGCCCTAGATTCAATTTGACATGTCTAGGATCAATTTTGAGATGCCCAAGACCGTGAGCTTTTGCTTTCATGCCCATGCCCAAGATTCAATTTGACATGCCCAAGTTTAAATTTGACATGTCTAGGATCAATTTTGAGATGCCCAAGACCGTAGGCTTGTGCTTTCATGCCATGCCCAAGATTCAATTTGACATGCCCAAGTTTAAATTTGACATGTCTAGGATCAATTTTGAGATGCCCAAGACCGTAGGCTTGTGCTTTCATGCCCATGCCCAAGATTCAATTTGAGATGCCTAGGATCAATTTTTAGATTCCTAAGACCGTTTTTGCTTTCATATGCCCAAGATTCAATTTGACATGCCTAAGATCAATTTTGAGATGCCCAAGACCGTAGGCTTGTGCTTTCATGCCCATGCCCAAGATTCAATTTGACATGCCCAAGTTTAAATTTGACATGTCTAGGATCAATTTTGAGATGCCCAAGACCGTAGGATTGTGCTTTCATGTCCATGCCCAAGATTTCAAGCCCATGCCCAAGATGCCCAAGACCGTTGGCTTGTGCTTTCATGCCCATGCCCAAGATTCAATTTGAGATGCCTATGATCAATTTTTGAGATTCCCAAGACCGTAGGCTTTTGCTTTCATGCCCATGCCCTAGGATAAATTTGACATGTCTAGGATCAATTTGAGATGCCCAAGACCGTAGGCTTGTGCTTTCATGCCCATGCCCAAGATTCAATTTGACATGCCCAAGTTTAAATTTGACATGTCTAGGATCAATTTTGAGATACCCAAGACCGTAGGCTTGTGCTTTCATGCCCATGCCCAAGATTCAATTTGAGATGCCTATGATCAATTTTTAGATTCCCAAGACCATAGGCTTTTGCTTTCATGCCCATGCCCAAGATTCAATTTGACATGTCTAGGATCAATTTTGAGATGCCCAAGACCGTAGGCTTGTGCTTTCATGCCCATGCCCAAGATTCAATTTGACATGCCCAAGTTTAAATTTGACATGTCTAGGATCAATTTTGAGATGCCCAAGACTGTAGGCTTGTGCTTTCATGCCCATGCCCAAGATTAAATTTGAAATGTCTAGGATCAATTTTGAGATGCCCAAGACCGTAGGCTTGTGCTTTCATGCCCATGCCCAAGATTCAATTTGAGATGCCTAAAATCAATTTTTAGATTCCAAAGACCGTAGGATTTTGCTTTCATGCCCATGACCAAGATTCAATTTGACATGCCCAAGAGATGCCCAAGACCGTAGGCTTGTGCTTTCATGCCCATGCCCAAGATTCAATTTGACATGCCCAAGTTTAAATTTGACATGTCTAGGATCAATTTTGAGATGCCCAAGACCGTAGGCTTGTGCTTTCATGCCCATGCCCAAGATTCAATTTGAGATGCCTAAAATCAATTTTTAGATTCCCAAGACCATAGGCTTTTGCTTTCATGCCCATGCCCAAGATTTAATTTGACATGTCTAGGATCAATTTTGAGATGCCCAAGACCGTAGGCTTGTGCTTTCATGCCCATGCCCAAGATTCAATTTGACATTCCCAAGTTTAAATTTGACATGTCTAGGATCAATTTTGAGATGCCCAAGACCGTAGGCTTGTGCTTTCATGCCCATGCCCAAGATTCAATTTGAGATGCCTAAAATCAATTTTTAGATTCCCAAGACCGTAGGCTTTTGCTTTCATGCCCATGCCCAAGATTCAATTTGACATGTTTAGGATCAATTTTTGAGATGCCCAAGACCGTAGGCTTGTGCTTTCATGCCCATGCCCAAGATTCAATTTGACATGCCCAAGTTTAAATTTGACATGTCTAGGATCAATTTTGAGATGCCCAAGACCGTAGGCTTGTGCTTTCATGCCCATGCCCAAGATTCAATTTGAGATGCCTAAAATCAATTTTTTAGATTCCCAAGATCGTAGGCTTTTGCTTTCATGCCCATGCCCTATTTTTGACATGTCTAGGATCAATTTTGAGATGCCCAAGACCGTAGGCTTGTGCTTTCATGCCCATGCCCAAGATTCAATTTGACATTCCCAAGTTTAAATTTGACATGTCTAGGATCAATTTTGAGATGCCAAAGACCGTAGGCTTGTGCTTTCATGCCCATGCCCAAGATTCAATTTGACATGCCCAAGTTTAAATTTGACATGTCTAGGATCAATTTTGAGATGCCCAAGACCGTAGGCTTGTGCTTTCATGCCCATGCCCAAGATTCAATTTGAGATGCCTAGGATCAAGTTTTAGATTTGATTTGACCCTAAGGCCCAGATTCAGACAAGACCAATTTTGAGATGCCCAGACTTTTGCTTTCATGCCCATGCCCAAGATTCAATTTGACATGTCTAGGATCAATTTTGAGATGCCCAAGACCGTAGGCTTGTGCTTTCATGCCCATGCCAAAGATTCAATTTGACATGCCCAAGTTTAAATTTGACATGTCTAGGATCAATTTTGAGATGCCCAAGACCGTAGGATTGTGCTTTCATGCCCATGCCCAAGATTCAATTTGACATGCCCAAGTTTCAATTTGACATGTCTAGGATCAATTTTGAGATTCCCAAGACCGTAGGCTTGTGCTTTCATGCCCATGCCCAAGATTCAATTTGACATTTATAAGATCAATTTTGAGATGCCCAAGACCGTAGGTTTGTGCTTTCATGCCCATGCCCAAGATTCAATTTGACATGCCCAAGTTTAAATTTGACATGTCTAGGATCAATTTTGAGATGCCCAAGACCGTAGGCTTGTGCTTTCATGCCCATGCCCAAGATTCAATTTGACATGCCCAAGTTTAAATTTGACATGTCTAGGATCAATTTTGAGATGCCCAAGACCGTAGGCTTGTGCTTTCATGCCCATGCCCAAGATTCAATTTGACATGCCTAGGATCAATTTTTAGATGCCCAAGACCGTAGGCTTTTGCTTTCATGCCCATGCCCAAGATTCAATTTGACATGCCCAAGTTTAAATTTGACATGTCTAGGATCAATTTTGAGATTCCCAAGACCGTAGGCTTGTGCTTTCATGCCCATGCCCAAGATTCAATTTGACATGCCCAAGTTTAAATTTGACATGTCTAGGATCAATTTTGAGATGCCCAAGACCGTAGGCTTGTGCTTTCATGCCCAAGATTCAATTTGACATGTCATATTCAATTTGAGATGCCTATGATCAATTTCAATTTGAGATTCCCAAGCCCGTAGGCTTTTGCTTTCATGCCCATGCCCGAGATTCAATTTGACATGTCTAGGATCAATTTTGAGATGCCCAAGACCGTAGGCTTGTGCTTTCATGCCCATGCCCAAGATTCAATTTGACATGCCCAAGTTTAAATTTGACATGTCTAGGATCAATTTTGAGATGCCCAAGACCGTAGGCTTGTGCTTTCATGCCCATGCCCAAGATTCAATTTGACATGCCCAAGTTTAAATTTGACATGTCTAGGATCAATTTTGAGATGCCCAAGACCGTAGGCTTGTGCTTTCATGCCCATGCCCAAGATTCAATTTGACATGCCCAAGTTTAAATTTGACATGTCTAGGATCAATTTTATGATGGGCTAGACCTTAGGCTTGTACTTTCATGCCCATGCCCAAGATTCAATTTGACATGCCTAAGATCAATTTTGAGGCTTGTGCTTTCATGCCCATGCCCAAGATTCAATTTGACATTCCTAAGTTTAAATTTGACATGTCTAGGATCAATTTTGAGATGACCAAGACCGTAGGCTTGTGCTTTCATGCCCATGCCCAAGATTGCGTCTTTTCATTGACTACAATGAGGAGAGAGAAAGTCTGGCGATTTTCTTAGGTTTATGTGCGTTTTTAAAATTTTTCTTCAATTGTTGATTAATGATGGCTGAAGAACCTTTTTTTCGTATTACTAATGGCTCAAACACTCAATCCTTTGTGGAAAAATTGAAAGTTAGACAAACTTTTCTGACCCACATGATGTGAATAGTTTACCTAATCCTACTTTGCTTAATGGAGAACCATCTTTGGTAATCCGTGGACTTTTACCAGGAAGGATGCAAGCCTTTTGAGTTCAGTTTTTCAAAGATTAAACTTCACGGGATTGAAGTTTGTGGAGGTCAAAAATAGCCTAGTTACTCAATGGCGATTAAACCCTAATTAAAGGTTTATGTCGATGAGTAAAGGTTTCTTTGTGGTTATGTTACGTGATGAACAAACCAAAACTAGAATCCGTAACAGGAAGTGGTATGTAAACCAACAAGAATTGAGATTGATGGATTGGTATCCTGGTTTTGATCTGACGACAAAATACATCCCATGCCGTATGGGTGCACTTTCCAGAGCTTCATGCCTAACTATGGGCCAAGATCTCTTCTTATCGATTGGAAAAAGCCTAGGTAATCGATTGTTGTAGACCAACGAACCTAAATCTGGAGTTTGGAGGCTTTGCTTCAGTTCTTGTAGATGTGGATTTCGCCAAACACATTCCTAGCGAGGATTCTACTAGCTGGCCGGTCTGTGGACATACTATTTTGGATTTGCAAAAAAAAAAAAAAAAAAATACTTTTTGGCAAAAGTGGACATTCCAAAACACCCAAAATTCTGCCTGCATTGCAATATTATCGGTCATACCGATAAGGAGTGTAGAAGAAAGCCTAAAGATGATGATACGGTCAAGGAGAATGAAGTGCAAACTGCTGTGTGTCAATCGGGATTGGCGGGCGGAGGAAAAGAAATGATCTCGCAATCATAAGAAGAATAATGGACGGGAAGGTACTAGTGGTGTTGACAAAAATGCTGAGGCTGGAGACAATGTTATTGTGCTTGGTAATTTGTTGGGGAGAACGTTGTTGGGGTGGAGGAAACCAACCAGCTTGAAGTTGAATTGGCGAGGTTCAACTTCGTGACATGTTGTTGAGACAGGCTAAACAAGCGTTGGCATCGAAACGAGCATTAGCTAACAAGATGGAAACCGCAAGCGCAGCTAAAGTCGGAAAGAGTGATGAATTGGCAAGAACTAATCACTCGATCTGATAGGAACATAGCTACTTCTTCTTCTACTCCTTTGGAAGAAACACGATTGAATGACAATGTGGTTGACAGTATTGTGGATACTAATATCTGCAATGCGGTAATCGAAACTAATGTGGTTATTTCACCAAATAAATTTGATGTTTTGAATTACGAGTTGGGGCTTGACAACATAGAGCAGCAAACCAATCCGGGGAGGTGGAGGGTTCGGATGAGGAACTCACGCCAGAGAATGCCTCTTCAGGCGTCAAGGGTACTATATGGTCAAGATTCCAATGGAGAATGGTGCTTCAAAACATGTAAGAAGGCCTGGTCGTATTCGGAACGCAAGTTTGCAAATGCGTCTCGGTGATACTCAGCAAAGCAAAACTTCAGACTCCAAGGATGATTCGGATCCTGAAGTCAATGATTTAGGAATTCGAGTGCGCAAAGGATTCTCGCCAGTTATTACAAAAAGGGTTCCGTCTACGAATCCAAGGATAATTAGTAAACCAAAAAAGATTGTTTCACTAATGAGAGTCCTCTATTGGAATATCAATGGGGTGTCGAAGGTGGAGGCGGTGTGAAATTACGTGATTTAGTTAGGGAGTTTGAGCCGGCTTTAATTTGTATTCTTTGAGCCGAAAATTCCTTATTCGATATAGCATTATGGTTCGTCTTAATTTGGCGGGTTTTGTTAAAAGGCGGTGCATAATTCTACTTCAAATTCTATTGGCAATCTTTGGATTCTTTGGAGTGAGAATATTGAGGAGCCTTTGGTGTTAAATATGACAAGGCAGGGCTATTACGGTGAAAACTGAAGGAGTCCTTATTTCTTGTGTTCATGCTAGTTACATTCAAGTCTTTAGAAGGAGATTATGGAGCCAACTTTCTGCAGTGGATTCTACAACTCCTTGGTTGGTAATTGGTGATTTTAATTGTGTTCTTCGCAGTGATGAGAAGAAGGGTGGTAGAGATGTTCTTACTTCTAGTATTAATGAGTTCAGTGATTGGATGGAGGAGAATAGTCTGTTTGAGGCAGATTCTTTGGGTTCTAAATTCACTTGGACTAACGGTCGATCAGAGTTCGCAAAATTGTTAGCAAGTTAGATCGTGCTATTATTAATGAACCTTGGTTAACTAAGTTTTCGAATTGGCGGTGTAAAGCTCTTCCTAGGGAAGTTTCTGATCATTCGACTCTTATTGGTTATCCTTTTGTTTCTCCTAGACCAAGACGCGCTCCTTTCAGAATTCAGAAGATGTGGTTTACGCATCCTAGTTTTTGGAATATGGTTGAGACTTCTTGGAATGCTCCAGTGTATGGTAATCCTGACTTTATTTTTCCTTTTAAATTGAAAAGATTGAAAGAGGCTATGAAGTTATGGAATTTGCAGGTGTTTGGCAATGTTAATGCTCGGCTTAAACAAGCTCAACTAAAGTTTCAGGTGGCTAGTAGGAATTCGGATGAGGATCCTTTTGATAGTACTAAATTGAATGTTATGAAGGATGCTCTTGTGGCTGTGCAAGAGGTGCGTATGCAACATCATATTATGTTGAAACAAAAGTCTCGCAACAAATGGATTTTGGAGGGGTCTAGCAATACTTCTTATTTCCATAACTCTATTAATATCCGTAGAAGTGCCAATACAATTTCTGAATTGGTGACAGAAGGTGGGTGTATTATCAATGATCATGACCAATTAAGAAACCATGTGGTCTCTTATTATGAAGAAAAATTTAATGGGGAGGATTCGCTGATTGAGGAGAGTTTGTTTGATTATGAACATAATTCTATTTCTAATGAGGAAAAGCAGATGCTAGATTCGGTTCCTACTCTGGAAGAAATTAAGGAGGCGGTTTTTGCTTTAGGTGCGGATAGTGCACCAGGTCCTGATGGTTTCTCGGGAGTCTTTTATAGACACTGTTGGGATTTAATTCATCCTGATCTTTCCAAGGCTATTATCTTTTGCTGGAACAATAAAACTATTCCTAATGGGGCTAATTCTAGTCTCATTCTTTTGCTAGCTAAAGTAAAAGGGGCGAATAGTTTAAGGAAATTTAGGCCTATTGGTCTAAGTAATTTTTTCTTCAAAATCTTTACAAAAATTCTGGCTACTAGACTTGGTAAGGTCTTGGATAATTTGGTCTCGGAGGAGCAAGTGGCTTTTATGAAGGGGAGGAATATCCACGAAAACATTAGTCTGGCTTCGGAGTTGGTTAATGAGCTGCACATTAAAAGGAAGGATGGCAACTTGGGTCTCAAACTTGATATTTCTCAAGCTTTTGATACAGTTAGTTGGTCTTTTATTCTGGAGGTTTTTCGCAGGTATGGTTTCTCCGAAGATTGGTGTACTTGGATCCACAATATTCTGAAATCTGCAAGAATTTCTATTCTTCTTAATGGGAGTCCGGAGGGTTTCTTCAAGATTAATAGAGGCTTGCGTCAAGGGGATCCGCTTTCCCCACTTATTTTTGTTTTGATAGAGGATGTTCTTAGTAGAAACATCACTAAGCTCTTTCAAAATAAGTGTATGACTCACATGGTAAAGCGTAATGGTATTGCTCCTACTCATTTATTTTTTGCTGATGATATTATGATCTTTTGCAAAGGAAATATGAAGAGTCTGACAAATTTGGTGAAGTTGCTGGCAGACTATCAACGGGCTTCGGTCAAAGTGTTTGTAGGGAGAAGAGTAAAATTTATTATGGTGGAGGGTCTTTGCAGAGACGTCAATCTATTGTGGATTTCTTAGGCATGGGTGTTACTTATTTCCCGGATCGTTATTTGGGGTTAAGGTAATGCCAGGTGTGGTGAAGTATAGTCATATTAGCAATGTTGTTGACAAGCTAAAGGATCAGCTGACGGTCTATAAAGGTAAGATGCTTTCCTTTCAAGATCGAGTGGTTCTTATTAAAACTGTCCTCTCTAGCTATGCAATTCACAACATGGCTGTTTACAAATGGCCTGTTAAATTTGTTAAGCAATGTGAAAGAGTGATTCGTAATTTTCTTTGGTCGGGAGATTCCAATTTGTCTAGAGCTTTTGTGGTGGGGTATGACAAGATTTGCAGTCCGGTTAAGGAAGGTGGTCTTGGTTTAACTGATTTTCGGACTATGAATAAGGCTTTAATCATGAAGTTGTGGTGGAGTATAAAAGATTCAAAGAAGAAATGGGCGAGGTACTTGGAATCAAAGTTCACTTGCAGGGACGGTCGTTTGAAGATGGCTGGCGTTAAATCTTCAATTCTCCAGGGGATTCGTTGGGTTCACCAGGATGTGATTCGCAACACTAAATCTATGATTGGTGATGGGAGGACAACTTCACTTTACTATGATGTTTGGTATGGTAATGAAGCTTTGGCGGATGTTTTAAATCAATCTGACCTTGACAGAAATGCAAGGGTCAGTGATATAATCGTGCAGGGTCAATGGCAGTTGGAGGGTACTCACTTGCAGACCCTAACAAATGCTGGTGTGGTGCTGGATAGGCTGCCAAATCGTCGCAATGGTAGTGACAAAAAAGTCTGGATGCCGGATCTTAAAGGGGCGTTTTCTGTCAAGACTGCAAGGGAGTTGGTGCGAACTAAATTCCCAATTCTGGAGGAAGCTAGGTTGCTGTGGAGGAGGGTTGTGCACCCATCTTTGGCGGCTCAAAATTGGAAATTTGTTCGAGGAGCTTGTGCAACTTTGGACAAAGTTAGGAGCAGATTTAAGATTGCTTTGGCGGCGAGATGCAGCATTTGCAAAATTGAGGAGGAATCGTTGGAGCATGTCCTATGGAGCTGTAGATATGCGAAACAAGCTTGGGAGTGGTTGGCAGGTATTTTTAAGCTTAATCCTCATTACAATTTGATTGCAGCTAACAAAGTTGCGCAAGGTTGTAGTAGAATGATTAAGGATCTGTGGTTGGTCTCTATTTTGGTGATTCGATCTGAGTTGTGGTATCAACGCAACAAAATGGTGTATGAGAACAAAAAGCCGTGCTGGATTTTCTTCCAAAAACGCGTTTTCAACCTCATCCATGAGTATTCGTCGAGAATGCAAGGAACCATGTTCAATACTGTTGAAGATTTGCGGATTCTGAATTTTTTCAGAGTTAAATTCCGTAGGGTGAAGATTATTGAACCTGTAGAGTGTCATTGGTTTCCTCCAATGCATAACCAATTGCTGTTGTGTTGCGACGGTACCTCCAGGGGGAATCCGGGTGTGGCAGGGGCTGGCGTGGTGGCTAGAAATGAGAGCTGTGAAGTGGTGGGTGCAATGTGCATTGGTCTTGGTGTTATCTCTAATTACATGGCGGAGCTGTACGGAATTCTTATTGGACTTGAATGGGCGGTTCAGTTTGGTTATACAAATATTTTGATTCGATCTGATTCGAATAGTGTGATAAAAGCTTTGGAAGAAGATGGTGTGCCCTGGTTTGCACAACAACGTTGGGAAGATGCCAAGAATCTGTATGAGTCCATTATATTTATTCACACTTATCGTGAAGCAAATTTTGCTGCTGATAAAATGGCGAAGAGTGGTTGCTTATTGGACTCTGGTGTAAGGATTAGTTATATTGGTCGTCCAGTGTTTCTAAATGCTATTGAATTTCCAAATGTATCTTATTTTCGTTTTAAATAGTTTTGTGAGTTTTTGGGGTTGCTGTGACCTCTTTTCTCACTAACTATCTTGTAAATATTTTTATCTTAATATAATTTTTGACTTATCAAAAAAAAAAAAAAAAAAACCATGCCCAAGATTCAATTTGAGATGCCTAGGATCAATTTTTAGATTCAATTTGACATGTCTAGGATCAATTTTGAGATGCCCAAGACCGTAGGCTTGTGCTTTCATGCCCATGCCCAAGATTCAATTTGACATTCCCAAGTTTAAATTTGACATGTCTAGGATCAATTTTGAGATGCCCAAGACCGTAGGCTTGGCTTACATGCTTTCATGCCCATGCCCAAGATTCAATTTGACATGCCCAAGTTTAAATTTGACATGTCTAGGATCAATTTTGAGATGCCCAAGACCGTAGGCTTGTGCTTTCATGCCCATGCCCAAGATTCAATTTGAGATGCCTAGGATCAATTTTTAGATTCCTAAGACCGTAGGCTTTTGCTTTCATGCCCATGCCCGAGATTCAATTTGACATGTCTAGGATCAATTTTGAGATGCCCAAGACCGTAGGCTTGTGCTTTCATGCCCATGCCCAAGATTCAATTTGACATGCCCAAGTTTAAATTTGACATGTCTAGGATCAATTTTGAGATGCCCAAGACCGTAGGCTTGTGCTTTCATGCCCATGCCCAAGATTCAATTTGACATGTCCAAGTTTAAATTTGACATGTCTAGGATCAATTTTGAGATACCCAAGACCGTAGGCTTGTGCTTTCATGCCCATGCCCATGATTCAATTTGACATGCCCAAGATTCAATTTGACATGCCTAGGATCAATTTTGAGATGCCCAAGACCAAGGCTTTTGATTCCCATGCCCGTGGCTTTTGCTTTCATGGCCATGCCCAAGATTCAATTTGACATGTCTAGGATCAATTTTGAGATGCCCAAGACCGTAGGCTTGTGCTTTCATGCCCATGCCCAAGATTCAATTTGACATGCCCAAGTTTAAATTTGATATGTCTAGGATCAATTTTGAGATGCCCAAGATCGTAAGCTTGTGCTTTGATGCCCATGCCCAAGATTTAATTTGACATGCCCAAGTTTATTTGACATGTCTAGGATCAATTTTGAGATTGCCCAAGACCGTAGGCTTTTGCTTTCATGCCCATGCCCAAGATTCAATTTGACATGTCTAGGATCAATTTTTAGATGCCCAAGACCGTAGGCTTGTGCTTTCATGCCCATGCCCAAGATTCAATTTGACATGCCCAAGTTTAAATTTGACATGTCTAGGATCAATTTTGAGATGCCCAAGATCGTAGGCTTGTGCTTTCATGCCCATGCCCAAGATTCAATTTGAGATGCCTAAAATCTATTTTTAGATTCCCAAGACCGTAGGCTTTTGCTTTCATGCCCATGCCCAAGATTCAATTTGACATGTCTAGGATCAATTTTGAGATGCCCAAGACCGTAGGCTTTTGCTTTCATGCCCATGCCCAAGATTCAATTTGACATTCCCAAGTTTAAATTTGACATGTCTAGGATCAATTTTGAGATGCCCAAGACCGTAGGCTTGTGCTTTCATGCCCATGCCCAAGATTCAATTTGACATGCCCAAGTTTAAATTTGACATGTCTAGGATCAATTTTGAGATGCCCAAGACCGTAGGCTTGTGCTTTCATGCCCATGCCCAAGATTCAATTTGAGATGCCTAGGATCAATTTTAGATTCCTAAGACCGTAGGCTTTTGCTTTCATGCCCATGCCCGATATTGAATTTGACATGTCTAGGATCAATTTTGAGATGTCCAAGACCGTAGGCTTGTGCTTTCATGCCCATGCCGAGATTTAATTTGACATGCCCAAGTTTAAATTTGACATGTCTATGATCAATTTTGAGATGCCCAGGACCGTAGACTTGTGCTTTCATGCCCATGCCCAAGAATCAATTTGACATGTCCAAGTTTAAATTTGACGTGTCTAGGATCAATTTTGAGATACCCAAGAGCGTAGGCTTGTGCCTTCATGCCCATGCCCAAGATTCAATTTTACATGCCCAAGATTCAATTTGAGATGCCTATGATCAATTTTTTAGATTCCCAAGACCGTAGGCTTTTGCTTTCATGGCCATGCTCGAGATTCAATTTGACATTTATAGGATCAATTTTGAGATGCCCAAGACCGTAGGCTTGTGCTTTCATGCCCATGCCCAAGATTCAATTCGACATGCCCAAGTTTAAATTTGACATGTCTAGGATCCATTTTGAGATGCCCAAGATCGTAGGCTTGTGCTTTGATGCCCATGCCCAAGATTTAATTTGACATGCCCAAGTTTAAATTTGACATGTCTAGGATCAATTTTGAGATGCCCAAGACCGTAGGGTTGTACTTTCATGCCCATGCCCAAGATTCAATTTGACATGCCTAGGATCAATTTTTAGATGCCCAAGACCGTAGGCTTGTGCTTTCATGCCCATGCCCATGATTCAATTTGACATGCCCAAGTTTAAATTTGACATATCTAGGATCAATTTTGAGATGCCAAAGACTGTAGGCTTGTGCTTTCATGCCCATGCCCAAGATTCAATTTGAGATGCCTAGGATCAATTTTTAGATTCCCAAGACCGTAGGCTTATGCTTTCATGCCCATGCCCCAGATTCAATTTGACATGTCTAGGATCAATTTTGAGATGCCCAAGACCGTAGGCTTGTGCTTTCATGCCCATGCCCAAGATTCAATTTGACATTCCCAAGTTTAAATTTGACATGTCTAGAATCAATTTTGAGATGCCCAAGACTGTAGGCTTGTGCTTTCATGCCCATGCCCAAGATTCAATTTGACATGCCCAAGTTTAAATTTGACATGTCTAGGATCAATTTTGAGATGGGCTAGACCGTAGGCTTGTGCTTTCATGCACATGCCCAAGATTCAATTTGAGATGCCTAGGATCAAGTTTTAGATTCCTAAGACCGTAGGCTTTTGCTTTCATGCCCATGCCCGAGATTCAATTTGACATGTCCAGGATCAATTTTGAGATGCCCAAGACCGTAGGCTTGTGCTTTCATGCCCATGCCCGAGATTTAATTTGACATGCCCAAGTTTAAATTTGACATGTCTAGGATCAATTTTGAGATGCCCAACACCGTAGGCTTGTGCTTTCATGCCCATGCCCAAGATTCAATTTGACATGCCCAAGTTTAAATTTGACATGTCTAGGATCAATTTTGAGATGCCCAAGACCGTAGGCTTGTGCTTTCATGCACATGCCCAATATTCAATTTTAGATGCCTAGGATCAATTTTTAGATTCCCAAGACCGTAGGCTTTTGCTTTCATGCCCATGCACTCTTCGCCATTTTAGGATCAAATTTTGGTAATTCAATTGAATGAAGAAAAGCTGGACGACCGACATAATTAATCCTTATATCGTAGTCCAATAAACATCCACTCTTCGCCATTTTATCAGCTGCAAAATTAGCTTCACGGTATGTGTGCTCAAAAATAATAGAATCGTAAAGACTCTTGGCATCAACCCATCTTTGATGCGCAAACCTGGGAAACTTATCCTCCTCCAAGGCTGTTATCACACTAGAAGAATCAGACCGAATCAAAATATTTCTATAACCCCATTGAACTGCCCATTCAAGTCCAAGAAGAATCCCATACAACTCTGCCATATAATTAGAAATAACTCCAAGACCAATGCACATCGCGCCAATAACATCACTATTAGCATTTCTAGCAACAACTCCTGCCCCTGCCACCCCCGGATTTCCCTTAGAAGCCCCGTCGCAGCAAAGCAAAAGTTGATTATGCTCAGGAGGAGACCAACGACATTCCACAGGTTCCACAAACTTCACTCTACGGCATTTAACTCTGAAAAAATTCAGAATCCTTAAATCCTCAACAGAATTGAACATAAACCCCTTCAATCTTGACGAGTATTCAATGATAAGGTTGAGAACTCGTTGTTTGAAAAAATTCCAGCACGGCTTCTTCTTCTCATACACCATCTTGTTTCGTTGATGCCACAATTCAGATCGCAGCACCAAAATTGAAACCAACCACAGGTCTTTAACCATTCTACTACAACCTTTCGCTGCTTTGTTAGCAGCAATCAAATTATATTGCGGGTGAAGATTGAAAATACCTTCCAGCCAAAGCCAGGCTTGCTTCAGCACTACTAATTTCATATTCAGATTGATGAAGTGCGTGCTAATTTCATTAGAGATCCAGCTTTTAGAAAAGACTATTTCAAGGAAAAAAAGGAGCAAATGGATAGAATGTCAACTAAGAAGAAAGCTCAATCTCCTATTAAGCTTGTTCCGGGTGGTAATTATGCTTCAGATGAAAATGAAGGGGATTATGGCTATGATGATTATGAAGATGAATACAAGGAGACTTATGGAGACTATGATTTGACTCAAATAATTGCTGGTCTCATTCCCAAGAAGAAGAATTTTAGAGTTGGAAAGGGGAGAAAACGTTTTTAATGTTCTATTTTTCTTCTTTATGCTTTTATTTTAGTGTTTAGAGCTTTTTAATGAGTTCTTCTTAGAGTTTTCCTGCCCCTTTGGTTTATGGGGGTGGGGAGGCCTTGAGCCTCCCATCTTGTAATTCTTGTAATTACGTTTTTTTGTTATAATAAACCTTGGACTTAACAAAAAAAAAATTTGCTTCACAGCACTACAACCCCAAAGAACATGCTCCAAAGACTCCTCCTCAATTTGGCAGACGATGCACCTAGACGGAAGAGCTATCTTGAATCTGCTTTTGACTTTGTCCAGAGTTGCGCAAGCTCCCCTAACAAACTTCCAATTTTGAGCCGCCAAAGAAGGGTGGACCACGCTCTTCCACAACAGCTTAGCCTCCTCCAGAATCGTGTATTTAGTTCTCACAGGACCCCTTGCAGACCTGACAGAGATCTTACCTTTTAAATCTGGCATCCAAATCTTCTTGTCACTGCCATTACTACGCCTTGGCAGATTCTCCAGCACAACACCAGCGTTCGTTAGATCTTGCAAATGAACACCCTCTAACTGCCACTGTTCCTGCTCAATAATGTCACTAACTCTTGCATTTCTATCAAGGTCAGGGCGATTCAAAACTTCCGCTAAAGCAACAGTTCCGTACCAAACATCATAAAAAAGTGAAGTCGCTCTCCCATCCCCAATCAAAGATTTGGTATTGCGCATTACATCATTGTGAACCCAACGAATCCCAGGAAGAATCAAAGATTTTACTCCAGCCAACTTCAGTCGACCATCTCTGCAAGTGTATTTCGTTTCCAAGAACCTAGCCCATTTATTCTTAGAAGCTTTAATGCTCCACCACAACTTCATAATCAGCGCCTTGTTCATAGTTCTTAAGCTAGTTAGCCCAAGACCCCCTTCACGCACTGGACTGCAAATCTTGTCATACCCGACCACAAAAGCTCTAGACAAATTTGAATCTCCCGACCAAAGGAAATTACGAATCACTCTTTCACATTGTTTAACAAATTTAACAGGCCATTTATACACATCCATTATGAATCGCATAGCTCGAAAGGACAGTTTTAACAAGAACCACACGATCTTGAAAGGAAAGCATCTTACCTTTATAAACCGACAGTTGATCCTTAAGCTTGTCCACAACATTACTAATATGACTATACTTCACCACTCCAGGCATCACCTTAACCCCCAAATAACGATCCACAATTGTTTGATGCGTGCGTTTTTTTTTTTTTTTTTTTTGTTAAGTCAAAAAGTTTATTAAACAAAAACGTAATTACAAGAATTACAAGCAAAGAGGCACAAGGCCTCCCCACCCCCATAAACCAAAGGGGTTAATAAATAACCAAAGAAAGAGCCAAAGAAACAATCTAAAACTCCTTCTTAGGAGTCTTCATTATTTTTGCTTGATCTTGTATTTCCTTTATATACTCTTTACGAAAAGATAAATCCCACAAAAACTTTTGTTGAATATCAAATTTTGTAATACTGCAAAGAACCTCATGCTCCTCTTTTGTTAACTTTATAGTACTCAATTGGTCCGAGCATTCAGAGTCCTTGAATCCCTCAAATTCTTTTCCACAAACAGAGTCCATGTGAACCTTGGACTCTGCTAAGCACACTAAACTTGTTCGGAGACAAAAACACTCCAGAACTATTTACTAAACTTCTACAATCCTTATGCGCCTTCTTAACTCTTACCATATCTTCATGTGTCTTTTTAGCTCTTTCCATATCTTCACGATTCATCACCTTAACCCCAAATAACGATCCGGAAATAATAAATTCCATGCCTAAGAAATCCACAATTGTTTGACGCCATATTATGAATAGAAAAGCATATTCAAAGACCCACCTCCAAAATAAATTTTGCTTTTCTCCCTACAAACACGCAGAGAATCCAATCACACCACCAATCCGAGAAACCATACCTTCTAAACACCTCCAAAATGAACCTCCAACTAACGTTGATAATCATCCATAGCATTATCCTTACCATTCTTCTTGGGCTTCACCAAGTTTGGAATGTCTCACAGCTTGCAAAAAAATTGTCGCCCAAACTCATGACTCTTCATATTTCCCTTGCAAAGATCATAATATCATCAAACCCTGGAAAAAATAATGAGTTGGACCAATACCATTTCGCTTCACCATATGAGTCATGCTTTTATTTTGAAAAAGCTTAGTGATGTTCCTACTTAGAACATCCTCTATCAAAACAAAAATAAGAGGGAAAAGAGGATCCCCACCCCTCAAAATGAAACCCCTATTAATCTTGAAGAAACCCTTCCCCTGGACTCCCATCAAAAAAATAATGAGTTGGACCAATACCATTTCGTAGGCTAGTGCTTTCATGCCCATTCCCAATATTCGGGTGGCGAATTTTTCCCAATATTCGGAGGCGAGAGGCGAATTTTTCTGCAGACAAAATGGCTAAGCGTGGATGTTTACTAGCTAATGAAGTGGGAATGCATTATGAAGGAAGACCATTTTTTTAAATTCAGTTGAATATCCAAATGTTTCTTATTATCGTTTCCAGTAGTTTACAAGTTTTTGGGGTTGTTGTGACCTCTTTTCTTGTAAACTACAATTTGTAAATTTTGTTATCTATTAATACAATTTTGACTTTTGACTTATCAAAAAAAAAAAAACCATGCCCAAGATTCAATTTGAGATGCCTAGGATCAATTTTTAGATTCCCAAGACCATAGGCTTTTGCTTTCATGCCCATGCCCGAGATTCAATTTGACATGTCTAGGATCAATTTTGAGATGCCCAAGACCGTAGGCTTGTGCTTTTATGCCCATGCCCAAGATTCAATTTGACATGCCCAAGTTTAAATTTGACATGTCTAGGATCAATTTTGAGATGCCCAAGATCGTAAGCTTGTGCTTTCATGCCCATTCCCAAGAATCAATTTGACATGTCAAAGTTTAAATTTGACGTGTCTAGGATCAATTTTGAGATGCCCAAGACCGTAGGCTTGTGCTTTCATGCCCATGCCCGAGATTTAATTTGACATGCCCAAGTTTAAATTTGACATGTCTAGGATCAATTTTGAGATGCCCAAGATCGTAGGCTTGTGCTTTCATGCCCATGCCCAAGAATCTAAACAGTTTAAAGAGGAGGTCCGTAAGGCTTCAGAGGTTTTGGAGAAAGCTAAACAGGTTTCTTCAGAGGTTTTGGAGAAATCTAAACAGGCTTTAGAGCATGCTTCCCCTACTATTGCTAAGCAAGCTACAGCAAAGCAAACGATTAATTCTGGAGTAGTTCTATCTCCTAATAAATTTGATGTGCTCCAGGTTGATGAGGGAATAAGTGCGACTGCAGGTGATGATGAGACGGATGAAGATGTTTCATCTGCACAGGCAGCTTCGGGTGTTAAAGGTAAGAAGTGGGGAGAACTTCCACTGGACAAGGGGACAGAGATGGCAACAGATCGATCAAGAAAGAAAGACTCTGATTCGGTCTATGAGGTTAATAATTTGGGCAGAAAAGTGCAGCACGGAAGATCTCCAACTATTCGTAAGAATTTCATATCTGAGCATAATGCTTTGCTATAACAGTACAGGAATAGAGAGCAAACAAGTCATAACACTGTCCGTGAAGATCACAAGGAAAATAATGGGCTTTTTCACAAGCCCAATAATAATAAGGATACGGACAGTGTTGTTGGGTCTGAAGTGAATGCTAAGATTTCTTTTCAGCATTTAACTACAGAGGAGAAGGAAGTTTTTTGTTCAATAACAAAATTCGATATTCAACAATTTTTTTTGAAGGATCTATCTTTTCGAAAGGAGTATCTCAAAGAAATACAAGATCAATTAGAAAGAATGAAAACTCCAATGATGAAAAATAAGAACAAAGAAGGAAGTGGAAGCACTTGATATTCTTTTCTCTTTCTTTTGTTAGTTATTTGTGCTTAGGAGCTTTTTATGGTTAGCTATTTTGATGTTAACTTTTCTCCCCTTTGGTTTATGGGGGTTGGGAGGGCTTGAGCCTCCCATTTTGTAATTCTTGTGATTACGTTTTTTTGCTTAATAACCTTTTTGACCTAGCAAAAAAAATAAAAATAAATAAATAATATACCAAAGAATCAATTTGACATGTCCAAGTTTAAATTTGACGTGTCTAGGATCAATTTTGAGATACCCAAGACCGTAGGCTTGTGCTTTCATGCCCATGCCCAAGATTCAATTTGACATGCCCAAGATTCAATTTGAGATGCCTATGATCAATTTTTAGATTCCCAAGACCGTAGGCTTTTGCTTTCATGGCCATGCCCGAGATTCAATTTGACATTTATAGGATCAATTTTGAGATGCCCAAGACCGTAGGCTTGTGGTTTCATGCCCATGCCCAAGATTCAATTTGAAATGCCCAAGTTTAAATTTCACATGTCTAGGATCAATTTTGAGATGCCCAAGATCGTAGGCTTGTGCTTTGATGCCCATGCCCAAAATTTAATTTGACATGCCCAAGTTTAAATTTGACATGTCTAGGATCAATTTTGAGATGCCCAAGACCGTTTGATGCCCATGCCCAAGATTCAATTTGACATGCCTAGGATCAATTTTGAGATGCCCAAGACCGTAGGCTTGTGCTTTCATGCCCATGCCCAAGATTCAATTTGACATGCCCAAGTTTAAATTTGACATGCCTAGGATCAATTTTTTCATGATGCCCAAGACCATAGGCTTGCCCCACTTTCATGCCCATGCCCAAGATTCAATTTGACATGTCTAGGATCAATTTTGAGATGCCCAAGACCGTAGGCTTGTGCTTTCATGCCCATGCCCAAGATTCATTTGACATGCCCAAGTTTCAATTTGACATGAGGATCAATTTTGAGATGCCCAAGACCGTAGGCTTGTGCTTTCATGCCCAAGCCCAAGATTCAATTTGACATGCCCAAGTTTAAATTTGATGTCTAGGATCAATTTTAAGATGCCCAAGACCGTAGGCTTGAGATGCCCAAGATTCAATTTGACATGCCCAAGTTTAAATTTGACATGTCTAGGATCAATTTTGAGATTCCCAAGACCGTAGGCTTGTGCTTTCATGCCCATGCCCAAGATTCAATTTGACATGCCTAGGATCAATTTTGAGATGCCCAAGACCGTAGGCTTGTGCTTTCATGCCCATGCCCAAGATTCAATTTGACATGCCCAAGTTTAAATTTGACATGTCTAGGATCAATTTTGAGATGCCCATGCCCATGCCCATTTGAGATGCCTAGATCCATGCCCAAGTTTAGGCATTGTCAATTTTGAGATGCTTTCATGCCCATGCCCAAGATTCAATTTGACATGCCCAAGTTTAAATTTGACATGTCTAGGATCAATTTTAAGATGCCCAAGACCGTGGGCTTGTGCTTTCATGCCCATGCCCAAGATTCAATTTGACATTCCCAAGTTTAAATTTGACATGTCTAGGATCAATTTTGAGATGCCCAAGACCGTAGGCTTGTGCTTTCATGCCCATGCTCAAGATTCAATTTGTCATGCCCAAGTTTAAATTTGACATGTCTAGGATCAATTTTGAGATTCCCAAGACCGTAGGCTTGTGCTTTCATGCCCATGCCCAAGATTCAATTTGAGATGCCTAAAATCAATTTTTAGATGCCCAAGACCGTAGGCTTTTGCTTTCATGCCCATGCCCAAGATTCAATTTGACATTTATAGGATCAATTTTGAGATGCCCAAGACCGTAGGCTTGTGCTTTCATGCCCATGCCCAAGATTCAATTTGACATGCCCAAGTTTAAATTTGACATGTCTAGGATCAATTTTGAGATGCCCAAGATCGTAGGCTTGTGCTTTCATGCCCATGCCCAAGATTCAATTTGAGATGCCTAGGATCAATTTTTAGATTCCTAAGACCGTAGGATTTTGCTTTCATGCCCATGCCCGAGATTCAATTTGACATGTCTAGGATCAATTTTGAGATGCCCAAGACCGTAGGCTTGTGCTTTCATGCCCATGCCCGAGATTTAATTTGACATGCCCAAGTTTAAATTTGACATGTCTAGGATCAATTTTGAGATGCCCAAGACCGTAGGCTTGTGCTTTCATGCCCATGCCCAAGATTCAATTTGACATGCCCAAGTTTAAATTTGACATGTCTAGGATCAATTTTTAGATGCCCAAGACCGTAGGCTTGTGTTTTCATGCCCATGCCCAAGATTCAATTTGAGATGCCTAAAATCAATTTTTAGATTCCCAAGACCGTAGGCTTTTGCTTTCATGCCCATGCCCGAGATTCAATTTGACATGTCTAGGATTAATTTTGAGATGCCCAAGACCGTAGGCATGTGCCTTCATCCCCATGCCCAAGATTCAATTTGACATTCCCAAGTTTAAATTTGACATGTCTAGGATCAATTTTGAGATGCCCAAGACCGTAGGCTTGTGCTTTCATGCCCATGCCCAAGATTCAATTTGAGATGCCTTGGATCAATTTTAAGATTCCCAAGACCGTAGGCTTTTGCTTTCATGCCCATGCCCGAGATTCAATTTTACATGTCTAGGATCAATTTTGAGATGCCCAAGACCGTAGGCTTGTGATTCCATGCCCATGCCCAAGATTCAATTTGACATGCCCAAGTTTAAATTTGACATGTCTAGGATCAATTTTGAGATGCCCAAGACCGTAGGCTTGTTTCATGCCCATGACCCAAGTTTAAATTTGACATGTCTAGCCCAAGATTCAATTTGACATGCATTATTAAGGAAGACAAGATTCAAAAGTTTGAGATGCCTAAGATCAATTTTTAGATTCCCAAGACCGAGATGCCTAGGCTTTTTAGCTTTGCCCATGCCCATGTCTAGGATCAATGCCCAAGAGCGTAGATTCAATTTGACATGTCTTCAGGATGCAATTTTTTGATGAGGATCAATTCCAAGACCCATGATCGTAGGCTTGTGCTTTCATGCCCATGCCCAAGATTCAATTTGACATGCCCAAGTTTAAATTTGACATGTCTAGGATCAATTTTGAGATGCCCAAGACCGTAGGCTTGTGCTTTCATTTAGTTTGATGCCCAAGATTCAATTTGACATGCCCATGCCCAAGATTAAATTTTAAATTTGACATGTCTAGGATCAATTTTGAGATGCCCAAGACCGTAGGCTTGTGCTTTCATGCCCATGCCCAAGATTCAATTTGACATGCCTAGGATCAATTTTGAGATGCCCAAGACCGTAGGCTTGTGCTTTCATGCCCATGCCCACGATTCAATTTGACATGCCCAAGTTTAAATTTGACATGTATAGGATCAATTTTGAGATGCCCAAGACCGTAGGCTTGTGCTTTCATGCCCATGCCCAAGATTCAATTTGAGATTTATAGGATCAATTTTGAGATGCCCAAGACCGTAGGCTTTTGCTTTCATGCCCATGCCCAAGATTCAATTTGACATGCCCAAGTTTAAATTTGACATGTCTAGGATCAATTTTGAGATGCCCAAGACCGTAGGCTTGTGCTTTCATGCCCATGCCCAAGATTTAATTTGACATGCCCAAGTTTAAATTTGACATGTCTAGGATCAATTTTTCAGATTCCCAAGACCGGATCAATTTTGAGATGCCCAAGACCGTTTGGCTTGTGCTTTCATGCCCATGCCCAAGATTCAATTTGACATTCCCAAGTTTAAATTTGACATGTCTAGGATCAATTTTGAGATGCCCAAGACCGTAGGCTTGTGCTTTCATGCCCATGCTCAAGATTCAATTTGACATGCCCAAGTTTAAATTTGACATGTCTAGGATCAATTTTGAGATTCCCAAGACCGTAGGCTTGTGCTTTCATGCCCATGCCCAAGATTCAATTTGAGATGCCTAAAATCAATTTTTAGATGCCCAAGACCGTAGGCTTTGAGATGCCCATGCCCGAATTTTTACATTCAACATTTTTGCTTTCATGGCCATGATCAATTTGACATGAGGATCAATTTTGAGATGCCCAAGACCGTAGGCTTGTGCTTTCATGCCCATGCCCAAGATTCAATTTGACATGCCCAAGTTTAAATTTGACATGTCTAGGATCAATTTTGAGATGCCCAAGATCGTAAGCTTGTGCTTTCATGCCCATGCCCAAGATTCAATTTGAGATGCCTAGGATCAATTTTTAGATTCCTAAGACCGTAGGCTTTTGCTTTCATGCCCATGCCCGAGATTCAATTTGACATGTCTAGGATCAATTTTGAGATGCCCAAGACCGTAGGCTTGTGCTTTCATGCCCATGCCCAAGATTCAATTTGACATGCCCAAGTTTAAATTTGACATGTCTAGGATCAATTTTGAGATGCCCAAGACCGTAGGATTGTGCTTTCATGCCCATGCCCAAGATTCAATTTGACATGCCCAAGTTTAAATTTGACATGTCTAGGATCAATTTTTAGATGCCCAAGACCGTAGGCTTGTGTTTTCATGCCCATGCCCAAGATTCAATTTGAGATGCCTAAAATCAATTTTTAGATTCCCAAGACCGTAGGCTTTTGCTTTCATGCCCATGCCCAAGATTCAATTTGACATGTCTAGGATCAATTTTGAGATGCCCAAGACCGTAGGCATGTGCATTCATCCCCATGCCCAAGATTCAATTTGACATTCCCAAGTTTAAATTTGACATGTCTAGGATCAATTTTGAGATGCCCAAGACCGTAGGCTTGTGCTTTCATGCCCATGCCCAAGATTCAATTTGAGATGCCTTGGATCAATTTTGAGATTCCCAAGACCGTAGGCTTTTGCTTTCATGCCCATGCCCGAGATTCAATTTGACATGTCTAGGATCAATTTTGAGATGCCCAAGACCGTAGGCTTGTGATTCCATGCCCATGCCCAAGATCCAATTTGACATGCCCAAGTTTAAATTTGACATGTCTAGGATCAATTTTGAGATGCCCAAGACCGTAGGCTTGTGCTTTCATGCCCATGCCCAAGATTCAATTTGACATGCCCAAGTTTAAATTTGACATGTCTAGGATCAATTTTGAGATGCCCAAGACCGTAGGCTTGTGCTTTCATGCCCATGCCCAAGATTCAATTTGACATTTTTTCTAGGATCAATTTTGTCTAGATCAAAATGGCTAAGACCGTGGCTTGTTTTCATGCCCATGCCCAAGATTCATTTTAAGGAAGATGTTTTTTGAAATTCAGTTGAATATCAAATTTTCTTATTATCCCAGATAGTTTAAAAGTTTTTGGGGTTGTTGTGACCTCATTTCTTGTAAACTATACTTTTTAAATTTTGTTATCTATTAAATTTGACATGCCCAATTTTAAATTTGAGATGCCTAGGATCAATTTTTAGATTCCCAAGACCGTAGGCTTTTGCTTTCATGCCATGCATGCCCGAGATTAAATTTGACATGTCTAGGATCAATTTTGAGATGCCCAAGACCGTAGGCTTGTGCTTTCATGCCCATGCCCAAGATTCAATTTGACATGCCCAAGTTTAAATTTGACATGTCTAGGATCAATTTGAGATGCCCAAGATCGTAAGCTTTTGAGTGCTTTCATGCCCATGCCCAAGATTCAATTTGAGATGCCTAGGATCAATTTTTAGATTCCCAAGACCGTAGGCTTTTGCTTTCATGCCCATGCCCGAGATTCAATTTGACATGTCTAGGATCAATTTTGAGATGCCCAAGACCGTAGGCTTGTGCTTTCATGCCCATGCCCAAGATTCAATTTGACATGCCCAAGTTTAAATTTGACATGCCCAAGATCAATTTTGAGATGCCCAAGACCGTAGGCTTGTGCTTTCATGCCCATGCCCAAGATTCAATTTGACATGCCCAAGTTTAAATTTGACATGTCTAGGATCAATTTTGAGATGCCCAAGACCGTAGGCTTGTGCTTTCATGCCCATGCCCAAGATTCAATTTGAGATGCCTAGGATCAATTTTGAGATGCCCAAGACCGTAGGCTTTGCTTTCATGCCCATGCCCAGATTCAATTTGACATGTTTAAATTTGAGGATCAATTTTGAGATGCCCAAGACCGTAGGCTTGTGCTTTCATGCCCAAGATTCCATTTGACATGCCCAAGATTCAATTTGAGATGTCTAGGATCAATTTTGAGATTCCCAAGACCGTAGGCTTGTGCTTTCATGCCCATGCCCAAGATTCAATTTGACATGCCCAAGTTTAAATTTGACATGTCTAGGATCAATTTTGAGATGCCCAAGACCGTAGGCTTGTGCTTTCATGCCCATGCCCAAGATTCAATTTGACATGCCCAAGTTTAAATTTGACATGTCTAGGATCAATTTTGAGATGCCCAAGACCGTAGGCTTGTGCTTTCATGCCCATGCCCAAGATTCAATTTGACATGCCCAAGTTTAAATTTGACATGTCTAGGATCAATTTTGAGATGCCCAAGACCGTAGGCTTGTGCTTTCATGCCCATGCCCAAGATTCAATTTGACATGCCCAAGTTTAAATTTGACATGTCTAGGATCAATTTTGAGATGCCCAAGACCGTAGGCTTGTGCTTTCATGCCCATGCCCAAGATTCAATTTGAGATGCCTATGATCAATTTTTAGATTCCCAAGACCGTAGGCTTTTGCTTTCATGCCCATGCCCAAGATTCAATTTGACATGACTAGGATCAATTTTGAGATTCCCAAGACCGTAGGCTTGTGCTTTCATGCCCATGCCCAAGATTCAATTTGACATGCCCAAGTTTAAATTTGACATGTCTAAGATCAATTTTGAGATGCCCAAGATTCAATTTGACATGCCCAAGTTTTCATGCCAATTTTGATGCCCAAGACCGTATTCAAGACTGAATTTGAGATGCCTAGGATCAATTTTTAGATTCCCAAGACCATAGGCTTTTGCTTTCATGCCCATGCCCGAGATTCAATTTGAGATGCCTAGGATCAATTTTGAGATGCCCAAGACCATAGGCTTGTGCTTTCATGCCCATGCCCAAGATTCAATTTGAGATGCCCAAGTTTGAATTTTGACATGTCAAGATCTTTTTTCATGCCCATGACCGTAAAGATTTATGCTTTCATGCCCAAGTTTAAATTTTTGACATGCCTAGGATCAATTTTTAGATGCCCAAGACCGTAGGCTTGTGCTTTCATGCCCATGCCCAAGATTCAATTTGACATGCCTAGGATCAATTTTGAGATGCCCAAGACCGTAGGCTTGTGCTTTCATGCCCATGCCCAAGATTCAATTTGACATGCCCAAGTTTAAATTTGACATGTCTAGGATCAATTTTGAGATGCCCAAGACCGTAGGCTTGTGCTTTGTCATGCCCATGTCCCATTTAGATTTCACAAGACGTCAAGCCAATTTTTTTCTCTCCTAAAACTTGCTCTTTCGATTTTGGAGATTTTTTTTCAAAACTTTTCACGCGCCTCATCTTGGATCATCTCTTTTGGTGATTCTAGATGGGTGATTCTCTCGATTCTAATCATGCTGCTAAACCACTTACTTATGCTGAACGTTTGAAAGGCAAAAAGGTTTTACCCAAAACCATTGTTGATCTGGCTACTTTACCAAACCCTACAAAAAAAGATGGTAAACCAGCTATTGTTATCCCTGAAGATCTATACCTACAAGGATGTGCGATATGGAGATTTAGTCTCATAGGAAGGCTAGATTTTAAGGAGTTGTCTTTTTCAGATGCGAAAAAGAACTTGCTATTACAATGGCAGATGGGTGAAGATAGTGTTCAGTTTGTGCCGTTGAATAGAGGTTTCTTCATCATCAAGCTACTGTCACAAGATGATAAAACTAAGATTTTACAAGCTGAAAAATGGATTGTGGCACAACAACAGCTGACTATAATGGAATGGTACCCTAGTTTTGATCCTGATAAGCAGCGATCTTCACACGCTACAGTCTGGGTCAAATTTCCGGGACTGCCTATGGAGTTTTGGATTGAAAAAACTCTTTTATCCATGGGTAAAACCCTAGGTACTCCTATTGTGGTTGACCAGCGAACGTTAGCACATGAATATGGGCACTTTGCTTCAGTTTTAATTGATATTGATTTTGCTGATTTAGATTCTGATGGTATTCATGTTGCTGTTGGAGGATTAGAGTTTTGGCAGCCTTTTGAAATCCTAAAGAGACCAAAATTCTGTTCTACGTGCAATATTATTGGTCATTCAGACTCTGAATGTCGCAAGAAAAATAAGAATGCAGCTAATCCTAGTTTGAATGCTTCAAACCCTAATGCATCAAACAAACAATTGTCCCTCTGTTAATTGTGTCAGCAACACTCCAAGCCGTAATGGTAAGGAGTGGCAAGAGGCTAAAAGAAAAAAGAAAGGCAAGAAAGCTCCCAATATTCCTGTGGTTCCTGAAGTAGTTAACAATGCTAGTTCGTCCCTAGCTGTGAATCAAGTTTTGAGCATTCCTGACGCTGTTGTGATGGAACAACAATTGCAAGATGAGTACGTTGAATCTGAAGCTGCTTTGCGTTTGGCTGCTGCTCTTTTTGAGAAAAAAAAGCAGGCCATTCTGGAGCATTCAGCGTTAGTAAGTAAGACAAGGTCGTTGAGTACCTCTGCTCTGAACACTAAGACAGGTGAGAATGTCGAATTGGCAAGAACCAGACTTCTACATCCTGTTAGGATTCCTACTACATCTGTGTCTACACCCATGTGTGATGCTCTTGAAGAAAGCTCTGAATATATCTCTCACAATAGGTTCCATATCCTAGGTGATAAAGGAACTTTAGAGCTTGGAAAAATTAATGATCAGGCCAAACAATCTAAGCACAACCAGATTATTGCTATGCAAGCTCGTCTCAATGCTCTAAAAGAGGTAGAATCCTTATCTGACACGGATGATATCTCTGAATTGGGTATTCGTGCTAGAAGGGGTACTTCACCAGGTATCAATTCCTCCTCAACTGTTCAACAAGCTAAGTTATCCAAGCATCAAAACATTGTTTAATATGCGGGTTTTATTTTGGAATATAAATGGTGTTGCGCGTGAGGCAGCACAGTCTAAGCTAAAAGAGTTAATAAGGGATTTCAAACCAGATGTTTTTTGTCTTGCTGAACCGAAAGTTGCTTGCTCAGTTAATTTTGGTAGAAGACTAATTACGGAAGGTTATTCCTCAGTTGTTATTAATAATTCTTCCAATTCTAGTATTGCGAATCTTTGGATTTGTTACATCAATGGGTTGGATATTTCTGTTGTTAATTCAAGTAAACAAGCTATTACAATTGCGGTGGATGGTGTGCATATTTCTTTTGTCCATGCTAGCTATGTTCAAACTACTAGACGAAGACTCTGGCAACAATCTGGTTATGCAAGATTCAATTAACTCCTTGGTTGGTTATAGGAGATTTTAATTGTATTTTGCGTTTGGACGAAAAAAAAGGTGGGCTGGAAACTAGATCTTCAGTCATTGATGAATTTAGTGATTGGATGGATGACAATAATCTTTTTGAAGCTGATTCTTTGGGTAGCAAATTCACATGGTCCAATAGACAATCTGGTAATAGTCGTATCATCAGCAAGTTGGATCGTGCAATTATCAATGCGGCCTGGCTAGCTAAGTTTGAGAATTGGCGGTGTAAAGCTCTTCCAAGGGAAGTTTCCGATCATTCTACTCTTCTTGGTTATCCTTTTAAAGTCCCTAGACCTCGTCGAGCTCCTTTCAGGGTTCAGAAGATGTGGTTCTTACATGGAGATTTTCTTCGTATGGTTAGTGAGAGTTGGAATACTCCATCCTATGGGTCTCCGGATTTTTTATTCCCTTACAAATTGAAGCGTCTGAAGATTGTGATGAAGGATTGGAATCTCAGAATCTTTGGTAATGTTCATTCTCGTTTGAAGCAAGACCAACTTCGTTTCGAGACTGCAGCTCTTATTTCTGATGAAGATCCAAGTAATATTGCTAATTTTAATGCAATGAAAGACGCTATGGCTACCTTAAGTGAGACTCGCTTACATCAGGTGACTATGCTCAAGCAAAAATCTCGTAATAATTGGTTGGTGGAGGGGTCGAGTAACTCCAGTTTTTTTCATAATAGTATTCGCATTAGAAGAAGCTCTAATACAATTTCGGAGTTAGTTGACTCAAACGGTACTTGTATTTCTGATTATGATCAATTGCGAGACCATGTTGTTCATTACTATGAAAACAAGTTCAACGGCCAGGAGCTGGATATTGATAGAGATTTATTTGATTTTGAGCATAATTCCATTACTGTTGAGGAGAGCCAGGCTATGGACAAGATTCCTTCTCCGGAAGAAATTAAGCAAGCTGTCTTTGATTTGGGGGCGGATAGTGCGCCAGGTCCGGATGGTTTCTCTGGGTGTTTCTATCGACATTGCTGGGATATTATTCAAGAAGATTTAACCAAGGCCATTGTTCACTGTTGGAATTCTGGTAATATTCCAAATGGTGTTAATTCTTCTTTAATCATTTTGCTTGCCAAGGTAAGGGGTGCTAATACTCTTCGCAATTTCAGACCAATAGGTCTTAGTAATTTTTTCTTCAAAATTTTTACTAAGATTCTAGCTACTAGACTTGGTAGTGTTTTAGACAATCTTGTGTCTGAGGAACAGGTTGCTTTTATGAAAGGGAGGAATATTCATGAAAATATTAGTTTGGCGTCGGAGATGGTTAATGAGCTTCACTTTAAGCGTAAAGATGGCAACATAGGTCTCAAGCTAGATATTTCTCAAGCTTTTGACACGGTAAGTTGGTCTTTTGTGCTAGAAGTTTTTCGAAATTATGGTTTTTCGGAAAAATGGTGTGCCTGGATTCTTAATATCTTGCAATCTGCTAGAATCTCTATTCTTTTGAATGGCAGTCCGGAGGGTTACTTCAAAATTAATAGAGGTTTGCGTCAAGGAGATCCCCTTTCTCCCTTGATTTTTGTCTTGATTGAGGATGTTCTTAGCAGAAATATTACGAAACTTTTTCGTGATAAAAAGATGACTCCTATGGTTACAAGAGGTGGTGTTTCTCCTACTCATCTTTTCTTTGCTGACGACATTATGATTTTTTGTAAAGGTAATTCAAAAAGTCTACATAATCTTGTGGATTTGTTGGGTACTTACCAAAGAGCTTCTGGGCAGACTGTTTGTCGTCAAAAGAGCAAGATTTATTATGGTGGTGGTTCTTCAAGTTGGTGTACTTATCTTGCTAATTACTTGGGAATGAGTGTAGCTACGTTTCCAGATCGCTATTTGGGTGTTCAAATTATGCCAGGTACAGTTCGTTATCGACATATTTGCAATGTTGTTGAGAAGATTAAAAATCAGCTTGCTGGTTGGAGAGGGAGATTATTATCTTTTCATGATCGCATTGTTCTTGTTAAATCCGTAATTGCTAGTTATTCCATTCATAATATGGCAATTTATAAGTGGCCTCGTAAATTCATTCTTCAATGTGAGAGGGCAATTCGGAATTTCATTTGGTCTGGTGATTCGAATGTCAGTCGTCTTTGTGGTGGTGGCTTATGATAAGATCTGTTGCCCTTATGAGGAGGGGGGTCTCGGATTAACTCGTATGGCAACTATGAACAAGGCTCTTATTATGAAACTTTGGTGGAAGATTCGTAATTCTAAAAAGAAGTGGGCTCTTTACCTTAAGGCTAAATTTTTTGGTCGTAATGGGCGCATTAAGACTACGGGTGTTAAATCTTCTATTTTGCCTGGGGTGCGGAGTGTGTACAATCTGGTGGAAAATAATACTAAGGTCTTGCTAGGAGATGGGAGGGATACTTCTCTTTATTATGACATTTGGTATGCGGATTTTAGTATTGCAGAAGCTCTTAATGATTACACGCTTGATCACAATGTGCGTGTTAGTGACTTGTTGAATGATGGTCAGTGGGATATCCCGGATATGCATTTACAATGCATGCTTGCTGCCGGCCTGGAGATGCATAAGCTACCAACACCAAATGGAGGGGATGATAACAGAGTTTGGATGCCGGAGTTCTCTGGGGATTTCAGCGTCAGTTCTGCCACTTCTCTTGTTCGCCACAGATATCCCAAACTGGATGGTGCTGCGCTTCTTTGGAGGAAAGAGATTCATCCAGTTCTTGCAGCTCAGAATTGGAAATTCATCCGTGGTGTTTGTGCCACTTATGATCTGCTCCAGAGTAGATTCAAAATCCATCTTGCCAATAAGTGCTGCCTCTGCGGAACTGAGGAGGAAACGCTAGTACATGTGCTGTATGAGTGCAGCTTTGCAGCAAGAGCATGGAATTGGCTTTCTGATATTTTTAACTTGCAGCCTAATGCTAACCTTGTTGTTTCTTATAAAGCAGCCAAAGAGAGGAGTCCTATTGTTCGTGACCTTTGGCTTGTTGCCAATCTGGTGCTCAGATCGGAGCTGTGGCAGTTGCGGAACAAGGGTGTTTTTGAGCAAAGGAAACCTAACTGGGGCGTGTTCTACAAACGAGTTCTAAAGCTGATTCAAGACTATTCAATTCGTCTCAAGGGAAATATGAAGAATTGCGCTGAGGATGTGGTTCTTTTGAACTATTTCCGTGTTCATCACAGGAGTGTGCATAGACAGCAGCCGGTGGAGTGTTTTTGGCATCCACCTGAGGATAATGAGCTTCAAATTTGTTGTGATGGTGCTGCGAGAGGTAATCCAGGTGTGGCAGGTGCTGGAGTGGTGGCTAGGGATGCGCATTGCTCATTTCTTGGTGCTATGAGTATTGGTCTGGGAGTTACGACGAACTACTTGGCAGAATTATATGGCATTCTAGTTGGTTTGGAGTGGGCTATGCAATGGGGTTTTGATAGAGTTTGCGTTAGATCTGACTCCTTTGGCGTGATTCAAGCTTTCAACAACAATTCGATTCCTTGGTTTGCCAAAGCTAGATGGAGGGTGATTAGTAGGCATTATATGTCTATTAGATTCATTCATACTTTTAGGGAGGCGAATTTTTCAGCAGATAAAATGGCTAAGCGTGGATGTTTACTTGCTAATGAAGTGGGAGTTCATTATATTGGAAGACCTCCTTTTCTAAATTCAGTAGAATACCCAAATGTAGCTTATTATCGTTTTAAGTAGTCTACAAGTTTTTGGGGTTGCTGTGACCTCTTTTCTTGTAAACTATCTCTTGTAAATTTGTTATCTATTAATACAAATTTTTGACTTATCAAAAAAAAAAAAACCATGCCCAAGATTCAATTTGACATGCCCAAGTTTAAATTTGACATGTCTAGGATCAATTTTGAGATGCCCATGCCCAAGATTCTTTCATGCCATGCCCAAGTTTAAATTTGATATGTCTAGGATCAATTTTGAGATGTCCAAGACCGTAGGCTTGTGCTTTCATGCCCATGCCCAAGATTCAATTTGAGATGACTAGGATCAATTTTTAGATGCTAAAGACCGTAGGCTTTTGCATGCCCAGGCCCAAGATTCAATTTGACATGTCTAGGATCAATTTTGAGATGCCCAAGAGTAGGCTTGTGCTTTCATGCCCATGCCCAAGATTCAATTTGACATGCCCAAGTTTAAATTTGACATGTCTAGGATCAATTTTGAGATGCCCAAGACCGTAGGCTTGTGCTTTCATGCCCATGCCCAAGATTCAATTTGACATGCCCAAGTTTAAATTTGACATGTCCCATGATCCGTGCCTTTTGCAATCATGCCCATGCCCATGCCCAGATTCAATTTGACATGCCTAGGATCAATTTTGAGATGCCCATGCCCAAGATTCAATTTGAGACATGTCTAGGATCAATTTTGAGATGCCCAAGACCAATTTGCCCCATGCCCAAGATTCAATTTGACATGTCTAGGATCAATTTTGAGATGCCCAAGACCGTAGGCTTGTGCTTTCATGCCCATGCCCAAGATTCAATTTGACATGCCCAAGTTTAAATTTGACATGTCTAGGATCAATTTTGAGATGCCCAAGATCGTAGGCTTGTGCTTTCATGCCCATGCCCAAGATTCAATTTGAGATGCCTAGGATCAATTTTTAGATTCCCAAGACCGTAGGCTTTTGCTTTCATGCCCATGACATGTCTAAGATTCAATTTGACATGTCTAGGATCAATTTTGAGATGCCCAAGACCGTAGGCTTGTGCTTTCATGCCCATGCCCAAGATTCAATTTGACATGCCCAAGTTTAAATTTGACATGTCTAGGATCAATTTTGAGATGCCCAAGACCGTAGGCTTGTGCTTTCATGCCCATGCCCTAGATTCAATTTGACATGCCCAAGTTTAAATTTGACATGTCTAGGATCAATTTTGAGATGCCCAAGACCGTAGGCTTGTGCTTTCATGCCCATGCCCAAGATTCAATTTGAGATGCCTAATCAATTTTGAGATTCCCAAGACCGTATTTTGCTTTCATGCCCATGATTCAATTTGAGATTCAAATTTGACATGTCTAGGATCAATTTTGAGATGCCCAAGACCGTAGGCTTGTGCTTTCATGCCCATGCCCAAGATTCAATTTGACATTCCCAAGTTTAAATTTGACATGTCTAGGATCAATTTTGAGATGCCCAAGACCGTAGGCTTGTGCTTTCATGCCCATGCCCAAGATTCAATTTGAGATGCCTAGGATCAATTTTTAGATTCCCAAGACCGTAGGCTTTTGCTTTCATGCCCATGCCAAGATTCAATTTGACATGTCTAGGATCAATTTTGAGATGCCCAAGACCGTAGGCTTGTGCTTTCATGCCCATGCCCAAGATTCAATTTGACATGCCCAAGTTTAAATTTGACATGTCTAGGATCAATTTTGAGATGCCCAAGACCGTAGGCTTGTGCTTTCATGCCCATGCCCAAGATTCAATTTGACATGCCCAAGTTTAAATTTGACATGTCTAGGATCAATTTTGAGATGCCCAAGACCGTAGGCTTGTGCTTTCATGCCCATGCCCAAGATTCAATTTGACATGCCTAGGATCAATTTTTAGATGCCCAAGACCGTAGGCTTGTGCTTTCATGCCCAATGCCCAAGATTCAATTTTGACATGCCCAAGTTCAAATTTGACATGTCTAGGATCAATTTTGAGATGCCCAAGACCGTAGGCTTGTGCTTTCATGCCCATGCCCAATATTCAATTTGACATGCCCAAGTTTAAATTTGACATGTCTAGGATCAATTTTGAGATGCCCAAGACCGTAGGCTTGTGCTTTCATGCCCATGCCCAAGATTCAATTTGAGATGCCTAGGATCAATTTTAGATTCCCAAGACCGTAGGCTTTTGCTTTCATGCCCATGCCCAAGATTCAATTTGACATGTCTAGGATCAATTTTGAGATGCCCAAGACCGTAGGCTTGTGCTTTCATGCCCATGCCCAAGATTCAATTTGACATGCCCAAGTTTAAATTTGACATGTCTAGGATCAATTTTGAGATGCCCAAGACCGTAGGCTTGTGCTTTCATGCCCATGCCCAAGATTCAATTTGACATGCCCAAGTTTAAATTTTACATGTCTAGGATCAATTTTGAGATGCCCAAGACCGTAGGCTTGTGCTTTCATGCCCATGCCCAAGATTCAATTTGAGATGCCTAGGACTAATGCCCATGCCCAAGAATTATTTTGGAAGACCATGCCCAAGGATCAATTTGAATATCAAGAAATGTTTCTTATTATCGTTTCCAATAGTTTAAAAGTTTTTGACATGCCCAAGTTTAAATTGTAAATGTCCATGATCTATTTTGAGATTTGAAGACCGCAAGCTTGTGCTTTCAAAAAAACATGCCCAAGATTCAATTTGAGATGCCTAGGATCAATTTTTAGATTCCCAAGACCATAGGCTTTTGCTTTCATGCCCATGCCCAAGATTTAATTTGACATGTCTAGGATCAATTTTGAGATGCCCAAGACCGTAGGCTTGTGCTTTCATGCCCATGCCCAAGATTCAATTTGACATGCCCAAGTTTAAATTCGACATGTCTAGGATCAATTTTGAGATGCCCAAGACCGTAGGCTTGTGCTTTCATGCCCATGCCCAAGATTCAATTTGAGATGCCTAGGATCAATTTTTAGATTCCCAAGACCGTAGGCTTTTGCTTTCATGCCCATGCCCAAGATTAAATTTGACATGTCTAGGATCAATTTTGAGATGCCCAAGACCGTAGGCTTGTGTGCTTTCATGCCCATGCCCCAAGACCGTAGGCTTTTGCTTTCATTTGACATGCCCAATGCCTAGTTTAAATTGTGGATCATGTTGAGATGGATCAATTTTTTGAGATGCCCAAGTTTAAATTTGACTTGTTTAGGATCAATTTTTTGATGCCCATGACCGTAGGCTTGTACTTTCATGCCCATGCTTTGCTTTCATGATTCAATTTGAATTTGACCTAGGATCAATTTTGAGATGCCCAAGACCGTAGGCTTGTGCTTTCATGCCCATGCCCAAGATTCAATTTGACATGCCCAAGTTTAAATTTGACATGTCTAGGATCAATTTTGAGATGCCCAAGACCGTAGGCTTGTGCTTTCATGCCCATGCCCATGCCCAAGATTCAATTTGAGATGCCTAGGATCAATTTTTTTGAGATTCCCAAGACCGTAGGCTTTTGCTTTCATGCCCATGCCCAAGATTTTGACATTTAAGTTTAAATTTGACATGTCTAGGATCAATTTTGAGATGCCCAAGACCGTAGGCTTGTGCTTTCATGCCCATGCCCAAGATTCAATTTGACATGCCCAAGTTTAAATTTGACATGTCTAGGATCAATTTTGAGATGCCCAAGACCGTAGGCTTTTGCTTTCATGCCCATGCCCAAGATTCAATTTGACATTCCCAAGTTTAAATTTGACATGTCTAGTAGGCTTGTGCTTTCATGCCCATGCCCAAGATTTAATTTGAAATGCCCAAGTTTAAATTTAACATGTCTAGGATCAATTTTGAGATGTCCAAGACCGTAGGCTTGTGCTTTCATGCCCTGCCCGAGATTCAATTTGAGATGCCTAGGATCAATTTTAGATGCCCAAGACCATAGGCTTTTGCTTTCATGCCCATGCCCAAGATTCAATTTGACATGTCTAGGATCAATTTTGAGATGCCCAAGACCGTAGGCTTGTGCTTTCATGCCCATGCCCAAGATTCAATTTGACATGCCCAAGTTTAAATTTGACATGTCTAGGATCAATTTTGAGATGCCCAAGACCGTAAGGCTTGTGCTTTCATGCCCATGCCAAAGATTCAATTTGAGATGCCTAGGATCAATTTTTAGATTCCCAAGACCGTAGGCTTTTGCTTTCATGCCCATGCCCAAGTTTAAATTTGACATGTTTAGGATCAATTTTTAGATGCCCAAGACCGTAGGCTTGTGCTTTCATGCCCATGCCCAAGATTCAATTTGAGATTCAATTTGACATGTCTAGGATCAATTTTGAGATGCAAGTTTTTGCTTTCATGCCCATTTGACATGTCTAGGATCAATTTTGAGATGCCCAAGACCGTAGGCTTGTGATTTCATGCCCATGCCCAAGATTCAATTTGACATGCCCAAGTTTAAATTTGACATGTCTAGGATCAATTTTTAGATGACCAAGACCGTAGGCTTGTGCTTTCATGCCCATGCCCAAGATTCAATTTGAGATGCCTAGGATCAATTTTTAGATTCCCAAGACCGTAGGCTTTTGCTTTCATGCCCATGCCCAAGATTCAATTTGACATGTCTAGGATCAATTTTGAGATGCCCAAGACCGTAGGCTTGTGCTTTCATGCCCATGCCCAAGATTCAATTTGACATGCCCAAGTTAAATTTGACATGTCTAGGATCAATTTTGAGATGCCCAAGACCGTAGGCTTGTGCTTTCATGCCCATGCCCAAGATTCAATTTGAGATGCCTTTAAATTTGATCAATTTTTGAGATTCCCAAGACCGTAGGCTTTTGCTTTCATGCCCATGCTCGAGATTCAATTTGACATGTCTAGGATCAATTTTGAGATGCCCAAGACCGTAGGCTTGTGCTTTCATGCCCATGCCCAAGATTCAATTTGACATGCCCAAGTTTAAATTTGACATGTCTAGGATCAATTTTGAGATGCCCAAGACCGTAGGCTTGTGCTTTCATGCCCATGCCCAAGATTCAATTTGACATGCCCAAGTTTAAATTTGACATGTCTAGGATCAATTTTGAGATGCCCAAGACCGTAGGCTTGTGCTTTCATGCCCCGCAATATAGTTTGTCTTTGTGCCCAAACCAATACTCATAGCCCCAATCACATTAGCATCATGGTCACGTGCTACAACACCAGCCTGAGCCAAACCCGGATTACCTCGAGCCGCACCATCACAACACAACAAAAGCTCATCCACTTCCGGGAGGTACCCAACGGCACTCAACGAGGCTCAAGAAGCTTCACCTTCCTATGCTTCACCTTGAAAAATCCAGAATCTTCAAATCTTCAACCGAATTGAACATGTAGCCTTTGAGACGAACTGAATACTCGTGAATTTGATTGAACACGGTAGTCTTAAAGAAGCCCAAGCTAACCTTTTTATTATCATAAACAAAACGGCTTAACGAGTTTGCCACAACTCCGATCGCACCACCAACACGGCAAGGAGCCAAAGCTCTTTAATCATGCAACTTCTTTCACGAACCGCTTTATAGGCTGTAGACAAGTTCAGGTGAGATTGTACTCCAAAAATATCCGAAATCCAGCCCAAGCCATCTCAGCAAACCTCGCAATGCCAAAGCAAATGGTCCAACGATTCTCTCGCATTATTACACAAGCAACACTTATTTATCACCTGAATTTTGAACCCTGTCTCGACATGATCAAGAGTAGCACAAGCTCTTCTTAAAATCTTCCAATTTCTAGTTGCCAAAGCCGGATGCACGATTGCCTCCACAACAAATTCGCTCCCTCTAGCTTTGCATATCTCTTTACGTATAAGAGATTTAGCAGACTTTCACCGTGAATTGACCTGATGCACTAGGTCTCCAAACTTGCCGATCCTCCCCATTCAAAATGAAAGGTAAATCCGTCTCTTCAATGCCGCAGACCATCGAGTGTCACGGTACTCTTCATTTAAATTCCAAGCACCATTGACTATTATATCACTCACCAAAACAAAGACGATTAAGAGAATAATCTTCAAGAATATCGGCAATAGCCATATCACCAACCCAAACATCATAATAAAGAGAAGTATCCCTTCCATCACCAATTAAGATTTTAGTGTTATCTTCAACCAGAGTACACCCATTTGATACTGGGGAGGATGGAGGATTTGATATAATGCACCAACCCACCATTTCTCTTAAAAAATCTAGCACGCAAGAAGCGAGCCCAAACCTTTTTAGAGTTCCGAATTTTCCACCACACTCATAAGCGAGCCTTATTCATAACCCCCATTTGAGTTAAACCCAAACCGCCTTCATCATGAGGAGCACAAACTTTGTCAAAAGCTACAACAAAGGATCTACTCACCTTAGAATCACCGACCAAAGAAAATTCCGAATAGCAACTTCACATTCATGGACAAACTTTCGTGGCCACTTGTAGACAGCCATGTTATGAATTGGATGCTCGGACAACCGGCTTTGTGAATTGGATGCTCAGACAAATAGCCCTATATTATCAACCAAACTTGTTGAATGGTTGAAACGCTTGTCGGCGCAAGCAAAAACATAGCCCGACACAGGATTTCTCAACTTTGTTTTAATTTATTTATTTATTTTTTTTGGATGGAAAATATGTGAGGAGAGGAGAGAGAAAATTCTTTTTTCTCTGGCGATTTTGAGTTTTTGTTTAATTTTTCACGTTTTTTTGATTTGCTTTTCAACTTCGTTTGATTCAAGATGAATGTAACTGCGGTTACACATCCGAACAACTCAAATCCAAATATGGTGAAGCCTATTTCTTTTGCTAATACTAGTGAAGGGAAGGAAAACCCTAAACCCTACCACCATTGATTTATCAACGTTACCAAACCCTACTGCGAAAGAGGGAGAGCTCTGGAAATACCTACGGACTGTTTCAAGAAGGATGCAAGCGTTTTCAACACGGTCTCATTGCGAGACTTGATTTTACTGAGCCTGAAGTTCAACGAGGTTAAACAAACCCTAATGGAGCAATGGAAGTTTTCTTCCATACAATGCAGTTTTATTCCGATGAGCAAAGGTTTTTTCATTGTTAGATTAACAACCGAGGCGAGACAAGGAGATGATCCGTGGTTCAAAATGGATGGTAAATCAACGGCGGTTGAGGATGATTGGCCTGGTATCCGGGTTTCAACCCGAGAAACAGCGAACGTCTCATGTTTGCTACATGGGTAAGATTTCCGGGACTTCACATGGAGCTGTGGGTACTGAACGATCTCTTTTGACAATGGGGAAGGCTCTCGGAACTCCAATAGTAGTAGATCAAAGAACCTCGATCCGAGTATGGCCATTTTGCGGTTTGTGCTTGTTGATATTGATTATGCAAAGCATGTTCCGAACGTATTCGTCTTTCGGCGGGGGAAGGGAGTTTTGGCGTACATAGATATACCATCGTATCCTAAGTTACTGCATTCGGTGTGCAATATCATTGGACATATAGATGATGAGTGCAAAAAAAAAGTTACAAACTCGATCTGGAACAATCATCGGTTGGTACATGTTGAGAAACAGCCTGAAGCTCTTTGTGCTTTCACAAAACAAATTTGGCAACCTGTAAAGAATAAAAAATGCTTGACTAAAGGACCCGAGAAAGCTATTGATGGGTTAGTCTTTGGTGCGATTAATGTTTTGAACAGATCTAAACAGTTTGAAGAGGAGGTCTGTAAGGCTTCGGAGGTTTTGGAAAAGGATAAACAGGCTCCTTTAGAGCATGCTTCAACTACTATTGCTAAACAAGCTCCTATTAATTCGAGTAGTTCTATCTCGTAATAAATTTGATGTGCTTGGTTGATGAAGGAATAAGTGCGGCTGCAGGTGATGATGAGACGGATGAAGATGTTTCATCTCAAGACAAGCGGCTTCGGGTGTTAAAGGTATGAAGTTGGGAGAACTGCTGCACCTTTGGACAAGGGGACAAAGATGGCAACGAGAACGATCAAGTAATAATTTGGGCGAAAAGCGAAGCACGGAAGATCTCCAACTATTAGTAAGAATTTCATAGAGGAGCATAACGCTTTGCTACTACAAGTACAAGAATAGGGAGCAAACAAGTCATAACACCGTCCGTGAAGATCACAAGGAAAATAATGGGTCTTTTCACAAGCCCAATAATAATAAGGATACAGGTTGTGTTGTTGGAGTCTCAAGTGAATGCTAAGATTTCTTTTTCAACATTTCACAGAGGAGAAGGAAGTTTTTGTTCAATAACAAAATTCGATATTCAACAAAAAAATTTGAAGGATCCATCTTTTCGAAAAGGAGTATCTCAAAGAAATACAAGATCAATCGAGAAAGAATGAAAACTCCAATGATGAAAAATAAGAACAAAGAAGGAAGTGGAAGCACTTGATATTCTTTTTTTCTTTCTTTTGTTAGTTATTTGAGCTTAGGAGCTTCTTTTGGTTAGCTATTTTGATGTTATTTTTTCTCCCCTTTGGTTTATGGGGGTGGGTAGGCCTTGAGCCTACCATTTTGTAATTCTTGTAATTACGTTTTTTTGCTTAATAAACCATTTTGACCTAGCAAAAAAAATAAATAAAATATGAATAGAGTAACTTGCAATCACCGATTTAACCAGCACAACTCTATCTTGAAAAGAAAGCAATCTACCTTTCCAGCCAGATAATTGCTCTTTTATCTTCACAACTACATTCTCCACATGGTGATACCTAACAGCTCCCGGCATCACCTTAACACCAAGATACCTATCCTAAACGAAGCAATAGGCATCCCTAAGAAATCAGCAATCGTAGCTCTCCTATTTAAAGAACCCCCTCCATAATAGAGTTTGCTCTTTTCTCTACTAACCGTCTGCCCCGAAGCACGTTGATACAAACCCAATAAACCCAACAGATTTCTCAAGCTCTTCATGTTTCCTTTACAGAAAATCATAATATCATCAGCAAAAAATAAATGGGTAGGAGCAACACCTTTTCTACTAACCATATGAGTCATATTTCCATCCCGAAAGAGCTTCGAAATATTTCTGCTTAAGACATCTTCAATCAACACAAAGATTAGAGGAGACAAAGGATCACCCTGACGAAGACCTCGATCAATACCGAAGAAACCTTCCGGATTACCATTAACCAACACCGAAATTCTAGCAGAACTTAGAATTTGTAAAATCCAACCACACCAATTATCCGAAAAACCATATCTTTTGAAGACCTCCAAAATAAACGACCAACTCACAGTATCAAAAGCTTGTGTAATGTCCAGTTTTAAACCCACATTACCATACTTGCGTTTAATTTGAGTTTCATTAACCATCTCCGAAGCAAGACTAATATTTTCATGAATATTCCTACCTTTCATAAAAGCCACTTGCTCCTCTGAAATTAAATTATCCAGCACACCACCAAGCCTAGTCGCAAGGATCTTAGTAAAAATCTTAAAAAAGAAATTACTAAGACCAATAGGCCTGAAGTTACGAAGAGTATTCGCACCTCTTTCCTTAGGCAAGAGCATAAGAAGGCTCGAATTCACACCATGAGGAATAAACTGATTAGTCCAACAAAACAAAACCGCATTAACCAAGTCTTCACGAATAATCTCCCAACAATGTCTATAGAAAAAACCAGCAAAGCCATCCGGACCAGGCGCACTATCCGCCCCTAAATCAAAAACAGCCTTATGAATCTCATCAAAAGAAGGTAACCGGTCCATATTAACACACTCCTCCTCCGAGATGCTAGGATGATCAATATCAAAAAGAGATTCCACCGGAGTCGAATCATCACCATTAAACTTATCCTTATAATAATTGACAATAAGGTTCCTAATCTGATCACAATCAGTAATTGTCACCCCATTACCATCAACCAACTCCGAAATAGTATTACTACTCCTTCGAATACGAATAGAATTATGAAAGAAACTAGTATTACTAGCCCCTTCCACTAGCCAATTATTTCTAGATTTTTGCTTCAACATCGTAGCCTGCTGCATACGAATATCATTAACTTCCACCGCTGCACTTCTCATCAAATTTAATTTGTCAACATCTGAAGGGTCTTCATCAGTTAATCTCAAAGCACTCTCAAGTCTTAGTTGAGCTTGTTTCAATTTGACATTTACATTACCAAAAACCTCTTGATTCCACAACTTCATAGCAAATTTTAAACGCTTCAGCTTTTGAGGGAAGATAAAAGCTGGCGAACCCACAATAGGTACCTTCCAACTATCCTCAACCATACGCATAAAATCAGGATGTCCGAACCACATCTTTTGAACCCGAAAAGGAGCCAAACGCGGTCTAGAGTTAACAAAAGGATAACCAATAAGAGGAGAATGATCGGAAACTTCCCTAGGAAGAGCTTTACACCGCCAATTCTCAAAACGATTTAACCAAAACTCATTAATCACCGCACGATCAAGTCTACAAATGATTCTTCGAACCCCGATCGCCTATTAGTCCAAGTAAACTTGTTACCCAAAGACTCCGCCTCAAAAAGACTATTATCATCCAACCAATCACTAAACTCATTCACAACTGAAGTTCTTGGAACCGCACCTCCCCTCTTCTCTTCATTCCGAAGAACACAATTAAAATCACCAATGGCTAACCATGGAACTCTTTGATCACCCATATCCAATCGATTCCATAAAGTCCTTCTAGTAGCCTTGAACCGAACTAGCATGAACAATAGAAATATGCACACCATTAACACCAATAGTTATAGCCTGATTAGAACAATTCAAGACCACAGGATCCGCAACATTCAAAGACCACATAACCCACAAATTCCCAATACGAGTAGAAGTAGAATTATGAATAATAGTACTATTGAAGCCCTGAATAGAAAACTTACGAACAACTTTGGAGAAAATGAAACCCTTGGTTCAAGAATACCAATAACATCTGGTTTGAAAACCTTAACTAACTCTCGCAACCCGCATTGTGCTTCATCACGCACAATCCCATTAATATTCCAAAAGAGAACTTTCATTGGGAAACTTTATTGGTGTTGTTTAACTTAACTCTCTCGAGCACCCCTAGAAGCATCAAACTTTGGTACCCCCTCACCCTTTGTTTTAGACTTTGAACCATTATTAGATTTAGGCTCATTCACCGGGTTCCTTGAACCCGCAATAGCCAAGAGTTACGAGCAATGATAACAGGCTTTTTAGCCGTCCACCTACCAAGAATTGTCAAAGAAAGGAGTTAACCCATTGTGTGATTCTCGCTTGAGCTGGAACATTATTGCCAACAACGTTATTTTCAGTTAAAGCCAATTCATTATTCAAAACATCAAAACGATTAGGCGAAACCACACTTTCACGAACATAAAGAGAATCAGTTAAAGGAGTGTCGGATGAAATAGCACCAATCTTATTAACTAATGAATTCCTACTCTCCCCGTTTCGAATTCATAATTAACTCGGTACCGAGCAAACCCCTCCGTTGCACTAGTAACTGAAACTCCATTCGCTTCTGCTCTTTGCCTAGTTCTTGCCAATTCGACATAGGCAGAGCGAAAAACAGCTTCAGATTTTGCTATTTCATCCTGCCACTGTTTAGCTACAGCACCTTGAACACTCCCCGATTCAACCTCACCTTCCTCTAATATATCTGAAGCAGAATTAACGTGTGCATGCAAACCATGCACAACAGCGATCCCACTTTCATTAGGAGGCGTATTAATAGAATCAGAAACAATTAGGGAATCACCATGCATATCCGTCACGGCATTAGCTTGAATAACTTCTGGTATAACTGGAATCACCGGGGTGAATTTCCCTTTTCTTCTTCTTGCCTCACGCCAATCTGATCCCCCTTGGTTGTTACCTCCTTTTTGCTCTTGAGAAGTAGAAGCTCCAGCGACTTGCAGCACTTGTTGTTGCGCAGCAGCTGTTGCATTCTTATTCTTTCTTCTACATTCCGAATCCTGATGCCCTATGATCTTACACTTAGTGCAAAATTTAGGTTTCTTCTGGATTTCAATAGGCTGCCAAAATTCAACCCCTCCAACCGTAACATGAATACCATCCGTGTCCAGTTCAGCAAAATTGATATCTATAAGAACTGAAGCATAATATCCATACTCATGAGCCAAAGTACGCTTGTCTACAACAATGGGAGTTCCCAACGATTTTCCAAAAGCCAACAGCGTCTTCTCAATCCAATATTCAACAGGCAAGCCAGGAAACTTAACCCATACAGTAGCGTGAGATGTTTTGTGCTTATCTGCGTCAAAACCAGGAAACCACTCCATTAGGTTTAGCTTTTGCTGATTAAATAACCAAGCTTCAACGTTTAAAATCTTGTCTCTATCTTCTATGGATTGCAACTTGATGATGAAAAAACCCCTATTCATAGGAATGAATTGGACACTACCACGACCTAACTTCCATTGTTGTTCAAAACTATTTTTGACATCTTGAAAATCAACTCCCTTGAAATCCAGACGACCAATGAGACTGAATCTCCAAATATCACAGCCTTCCTCATAAAACGATTCAGGTAATACAATAGCAGGTTTGCCATCTCTCAAAGTAGGGTTTGGCAACGTTTTCAAGTCCAATGATGTTGTTGGAAGCTGTTTTTTACCCAAAACTTTTTCAAAGATATGTTAAGACTCTTGTTTGTGGAGGATCAGATGAATCCCCCATCTCAAATCACCCAAAGAGGTGATCCAAGTTGAACGCGCGCAAAGAAAAAAAGAGAAAACCTAAAAATCGCCAGAGCAAGTTTTAGGAGAGAGAAAAATGCCAATGCCCAAGATTCGGAGGCTTGAATTCATGCCCATGCCCAAGATTAAAAATGACTATGCGTGGATGTTTACTAGCTAATGAAGGATCATTTTAAGGAAAGACCAGGCTTTTTTTCATGCCCATGCCCAAGATTCAATTTGACATCCAAATGTTTCTTATTATCGTTTCCAATAGTTTAAAAGTTTTTGGGGTTGGCTTGTGACCTCTTTTCTTGTAAACATTCTTTGTAAATTTTGTTATCTATTAATACAATTTTGATTTATCAAAAAAAAAAAAAAACATGCCCAAGATTCAATTTGAGATGCCTAGGATCAATTTTTAGATTCCCAAGACCATAGGCTTTTGCTTTCATGCCCATGCCCGAGTTTAAATTTGACATGTCTAGGATCAATTTTGAGATGCCCAAGACCGTAGGCTTGTGCTTTCATGCCCATGCCCAAGATTCAATTTGACATGCCCAAGTTTAAATTTGACATGTCTAGGATCAATTTTGAGATGCCCAAGACCGTAGGCTTGTGCTTTCATGCCCATGCCCAAGATTCAATTTGAGATGCCTAGGATCAATTTTTAGATTCCTAAGACCGTAGGCTTTTGCTTTCATGCCCATGCCCTCGATTCAATTTGACATGCCCAAGTTTAAATTTGACATGTCTAGGATCAATTTTGAGATGCCCAAGACCGTAGGCTTGTGCTTTCATGCCCATGCCCAAGATTCAATTTGACATGCCCAAGATTTAATTTGAGATGCCTAGGATCAATTTTTTCAGATGCCCAAGACCGTAGGCTTGTGCTTTCATGCCCATGCCCAAGATTCAATTTGACATGCCCAAGTTTAAATTTGACATGTCTAGGATCAATTTTGAGATGCCCAAGACCGTAGGCTTGTGCTTTCATGCCCATGCCCAAGATTAAATTTGACATGTCTAGGATCAATTTTGAGATGCCCAAGACCGTAGGCTTGTGCTTTCATGCCCATGCCCAAGATTCAATTTGACATGCCCAAGTTTAAATTTGACATGTCTAGGATCAATTTTGAGATGCCCAAGACCGTAGGCTTGTGCTTTCATGCCCATGCCCAAGATTCAATTTGAGATGCCTAAAATCAATTTTTAGATTCCCAAGACCGTAGGCTTTGCTTTCATGCCCATGCCCAAGATTTTGACAATTTGACATGTCTAGGATCAATTTTGAGATGCCCAAGACCGTAGGCTTGTGCTTTCATGCCCATGCCCAAGATTCAATTTGACATTCCCAAGTTTAAATTTGACATGTCTAGGATCAATTTTGAGATGCCCAAGACCGTAGGCTTGTGCTTTCATGCCCATGCCCAAGATTCAATTTGAGATGCCTAGGATCAATTTTTAGATTCCCAAGACCGTAGGCTTTTGCTTTCATGCCCATGCCCGAGATTCAATTTGACATGTCTAGGATCAATTTTGAGATGCCCAAGACCGTAGGCTTGTGATTCCATGCCCATGCCCAAGATCCAATTTGACATGCCCAAGTTTAAATTTGACATGTCTAGGATCAATTTTGAGATGCCCAAGACCGTAGGCTTGTGCTTTCATGCCCATACCCAAGACTCAATTTGACATGCTCAAGTTTAAATTTGACATGTCTAGGATCAATTTTGAGATGCCCAAGACCGTAGGCTTGTGCTTTCATGCCCATGCCCAAGATTCAATTTGAGGCGATTTGGAGGCAATTTTTTGAGATGCCCAAAATGGCTAAGCGTGGATGTTTACTAGCTAATGAAGTGGGAATGCATTATTAAGGAAGACCATTTTTTTAAATTCCCATTGAATATCCAAATGTTTCTTATTATCGTTTCCAATAGTTTAAAAGTTTTTGGGGTTGCTGTGACCTCTTTTCTTGTAAACTATACTTTGTAAATTTTGTTATCTATTAATACAATTTTGATTTATCAAAAAAAAAAAAAACATGCCCAAGATTCAATTTGAGATGCCTAGGATCAATTTTTAGATTCCCAAGACCATAGGCTTGTTCTTTCATGCCCATGCCCGAGATTAAATTTGACATGTCTAGGATCAATTTTGAGATGCCCAAGACCGTAGGGTTGTGCTTTCATGCCCATGCCCAAGATTCAATTTGACATGCCCAAGTTTAAATTTGACATGTCTAGGATCAATTTTGAGATGCCCAAGATCGTAAGCTTGTGCTTTCATGCCCATGCCCAAGATTCAATTTGAGATGCCTAGGATCAATTTTTAGATTCCTAAGACCGTAGGCTTTTGCTTTCATGCCCATGCCCGAGATTCAATTTGACATGTCTAGGATCAATTTTGAGATGCCCAAGACCGTAGGCTTGTGCTTTCCCATGCCCATTTAATTTGACATGCCCAAGATTTAATTTGACATGCCTAGGATCAATTTTGAGATTCCCAAGACCGTAGGCTTTTGCTTTCATGCCCATGCCCAAGATTCAATTTGACATGTCTAGGATCAATTTTGAGATGCCCAAGACCGTAGGCTTGTGCTTTCATGCCCATGCCCAAGATCCAATTTGACATGCCCAAGTTTAAATTTGACATGTCTAGGATCAATTTTGAGATGCCCAAGACCGTAGGCTTGTGCTTTCATGCCCATGCCCAAGATTCAATTTGACATGCCCAAGTTTAAATTTGACATGTCTAGGATCAATTTTGAGATGCCCAAGACCGTAGGCTTGTGCTTTCATGCCCATGCCCAAGATTCAATTTGAGATGCCTAAGTTTAAATCAATTTTTAGATTCCTAAGACCTTAGGCTTTTGCTTTCCCATGCCCATGCATGCCCCAAGTTTCAATTTGACATGTCTAGGATCAATTTTGAGATGCCCAAGACCGTAGGCTTGTGCTTTCTTTGCCCATGCCCAAGATTCAATTTGAGATGCCCAAGTTTAAATTTGACATGTCTAAGATCAATTTGCTTTGATGCCCAAGACCAAGGCTTTTGCTTTGACATGCCCCAAGTTTAAATTTGACATGTCTAGGATCAATTTTGAGATGCCCAAGACCGTAGGCTTGTGCTTTCATGCCCATGCCCAAGATTCAATTTGACATGCCCAAGTTTAAATTTGACATGTCTAGGATCAATTTTTGAGATGCCCAAGACCGTAGGCTTGTGCTTTCATGCCCATGCCCAAGATTCAATTTGAGATGCCTAAAATCAATTTTTAGATTCCCAAGACCGTAGGCTTTTGCTTTCATGCCCATGCCCAAGAGATTCAATTTGACATGTCTAGGATCAATTTTGAGATGCCCAAGACCGTAGGCTTGTGCTTTCATGCCCATGCCCAAGATTCAATTTGACATGCCCAAGTTTAAATTTGACATGTCTAGGATCAATTTTGAGATGCCCAAGACCGTAGGCTTGTGCTTTCATGCCCATGCCCAAGATCAATTTGACATTTGTTTAAATTTGACATGCCTAGGATCAATTTTTTTGAGATTCCCAAGACCGTAGGCTTTTGCTTTCATGCCCATGCCCAAGATTCAATTTGACATGCCTAGGATCAATTTTGAGATGCCCAAGACCGTAGGCTTTTGCTTTCATGCCCATGCCCAGTTTTTGCCCATGCCCAATTTCAATTTGAGATGCCCAAGACCGTAGGCTTGTGCTTTCATGCCCATGCCCAAGATTCAATTTGACATGCCCAAGTTTAAATTTGACATGTCTAGGATCAATTTTGAGATGCCCAAGACCGTAGGCTTGTGCTTTCATGCCCATGCCCAAGATTCAATTTGACATTCCCAAGATTCAATTTGACATGTCTAGGATCAATTTTGAGATGCCCAAGACCGTAGGCTTGTGCTTTCATGCCCATGCCCAAGATTCAATTTGACATGCCCAAGTTTAAATTTGACATGTCTAGGATCAATTTTGAGATGCCCAAGACCGGTCTTGTGCTTTCATGCCCATGCCCAAGATTTAATTTGATTCAATTTTTAGATGCCCAATTTCATTGCCCAAGATTCAATTTGACATGTCTAGGATCAATTTTGAGATGCCCAAGACCGTAGGCTTGTGATTTCATGCCCATGCCCAAGATTCAATTTGACATGCCCAAGTTTAAATTTGACATGTCTAGGATCAATTTTGAGATGCCCAAGACCGTAGGCTTGTGCTTTCATGCCCATGCCCAAGATTCAATTTGACATGCCCAAGTTTAAATTTGACATGTCTAGGATCAATTTTGAGATGCCCAAGACCGTAGGCTTGTGCTTTCATGCCCATGCCCAAGATTCAATTTGAGATGCCTAAAAATCAATTTTTAGATTCCCAAGACCTTAGATTAGGCTTGTATAGCTTTTTCTTTCATGCCCATGCCCAAGATTCAATTTGACATGTCTAGGATCAATTTTGAGATGCCCAAGACCGTAGGCTTGTGCTTTCATGCCCATGCCCAAGATTCAATTTGACATTCCCAAGTTTAAATTTGACATGTCTAGGATCAATTTTGAGATGCCCAAGACCGTAGGCTTGTGCTTTCATGCCCATGCCCAAGATTCAATTTGAGATGCCTAGGATCAATTTTTAGATTCCCAAGACCGTAGGCTTTTGCTTTCATGCCCATGACCGAGATTCAATTTTACATGTCTAGGATCAATTTTGAGATGCCCAAGACCGTAGGCTTGTGATTCCATGCCCATGCCCAAGATCCAATTTGACATGCCCAAGTTTAAATTTGACATGTCTAGGATCAATTTTGAGATGCCCAAGACCGTAGGCTTGTGCTTTCATGCCCATGCCCAAGATTCAATTTGACATGCCCAAGTTTAAATTTGACATGTCTAGGATCAATTTTGAGATGCCCAAGACCGTAGGCTTGTGCTTTCATGCCCATGCCCAAGATTCAATTTAACATGCCCAATTTTTTGAGGCGATGCTTCAAGATCAGATCAAAATGGCTTTGTGGATGTTTACTAGCTAATGAAGTGGGAATGCATTATTAAGGAAGACCATTTTTTTTTCAATTTGAATATCCAAATGTTTCTTATTATCGTTTCCAATAGTTTAAAAGTTTTTGGGGTTGATGTGACCTCTTTTCTTGTAAACTATACTTTGTAAATTTTGTTATCTATTAATACAATTTTGATTTATCAAAAAAAAAAAACCATGCCCAAGATTCAATTTGAGATGCCTAGGATCAATTTTTAGATTCCCAAGACCATAGGCTTTTGCTTTCATGCCCATGCCCGAGATTCAAATTTGACATGTCTAGGATCAATTTTGAGATGCCCAAGACCGTAGGGTTGTGCTTTCATGCCCATGCCCAAGATTCAATTTGACATGCCCAAGTTTAAATTTGACATGTCTAGGATCAATTTTGAGATGCCCAAGATCGTAGGCTTGTGCTTTCATGCCCATGCCCAAGATTCAATTTGAGATGCCTAGGATCAATTTTTAGATTCCTAAGACCGTAGGCTTTTGCTTTCATGCCCATGCCCGAGATTCAATTTGACATGTCTAGGATCAATTTTGAGATGCCCAAGACCGTAGGCTTGTGCTTTCTTGCCCATGCCCAAGATTTAATTTGAGATGCCCAAGATCGTAGGCTTGTGATTTGATGCCCATGCCCAAAATTTAATTTGACATGCCCAAGTTTAAATTTGACATGTCTAGGATCAATTTTGAGATGCCCAAGACCGTAGGCTTGTGCTTTCATGCCCATAGACCGTAGGCTTGTGCTTTCATGCACATGCCCAAGATTCAATTTGACATGCCCAAGTTTAAATTTGACATGTCTAGGATCAATTTTTAGATGCCCAAGACCGTAGGCTTGTGCTTTCATGCCCATGCCCAAGATTCAATTTGAGATGCCTAAAATCAATTTTTAGATTCCCAAGACCGTAGGCTTTTGCTTTCATGCCCATGCCCGAGATTCAATTTGACATGTCTAGGATCAATTTTGAGATGCCCAAGACCGTAGGCTTGTGCTTTCATGCCCATGCCCAAGATTCAATTTGACATGCCCAAGTTTAAATTTGACATGTCTAGGATCAATTTTGAGATGCCCAAGACCGTAGGCTTGTGCTTTCATGCCCATGCCCAAGATTCAATTTGACATGCCCAAGATTCAATTTGAGATGTCTAGGATCAATTTTTAGATTCCCAAGACCGTAGGCTTTTTCTTTCATGCCCATGCCCGAGATTCAATTTGACATGTCTAGGATCAATTTTGAGATGCCCAAGACCGTAGGCTTGTGCTTTTATGCCCATGCCCAAGATTCAATTTGACATGCCCAAGTTTAAATTTGACATGTCTAGGATCAATTTTGAGATGCCCAAGATCGTAGGCTTGTGCTTTCATGCCCATGCCCAAGATTCAATTTGACATGCCCAGATTCAATTTGACATGCCTAGGATCAATTTTTTCATGATGCCCAAGACCGTTTGACATGGGATCAATTTTGCTTTGATGCCCATGCCCATGCCCAAGATTCAATTTGACATGCCCAAGTTTAAATTTGACATGTCTAGGATCAATTTTGAGATGCCCAAGACCGTAGGCTTGTGCTTTCATGCCCATGCCCAAGATTCAATTTGAGATGCCTAGGATCAATTTTGAGATCCCAAGACCGTAGGCTTTTGCTTTCATGCCCATGCCCGAGATTCAATTTGACATGTCTAGGATCAATTTTGAGATGCCCAAGACCGTAGGCTTGTGCTTTCATGCCCATGCCCAAGATCCAATTTGACATTCCCAAGTTTAAATTTGACATGTCTAGGATCAATTTTGAGATGCCCAAGACCTTAGGCTTGTGCTTTCATGCCCATGCCCAAGATTCAATTTGACATGCCCAAGTTTAAATTTGACATGTCTAGGATCAATTTTGAGATGCCCAAGACCGTAGGCTTGTGCTTTCATGCCCATGCCCAAGATTCAATTTGAGATGCCTAAAATCAATTTTTAGATTCCCAAGACCGTAGGCTTTTGCTTTCATGCCCATGCCCATTCAATTCAATTTAAATTTGACATGTCTAGGATCAATTTTGAGATGCCCAAGACCGTAGGCTTGTTTCATCATGCCCATGCCCAAGATTCAATTTGACATTCCCAAGTTTAAATTTGACATGTCTAGAATCAATTTTGAGATGCCCAAGACCGTAGGCTTGTTCTTTCATGCCCATGCCCAAGATTCAATTTGACAGATGCCCAAGACCGTAGGCTTGTGCTTTCATGCCCATGCCTAAGATCCAATTTGACATGCCCAAGTTTAAATTTGACATGTCTAGGATCAATTTTGAGATGCCCAAGATCGTAGGCTTGTGCTTTCATGCCCATGCCCAAGATTCAATTTGACATGCCTAGGATCCAATTTTTAGATTCCCAAGACCGTTTGGCTTTCGCTTTCATGCCCATGCCCGAGATTCAATTTGACATGTCTAGGATCAATTTTGAGATGCCCAAGACCGTAGGCTTGTGAATCCATGCCCATGCCCAAGATTCAATTTGACATGCCCAAGTTTAAATTTGACATGTCTAGGATCAATTTTGAGATGCCCAAGACCGTAGGCTTGTGCTTTCATGCCCATGCCCAAGATTCAATTTGACATGCCCAAGTTTAAATTTGACATGTCTAGGATCAATTTTGAGATGCCCAAGACCGTAGGCTTGTGCTTTCATGCCCAAGATTCAAATTGACATTCCCAAGATTCAATTTGACATGCCTAGGATCAATTTTGAGATGCCCAAGACCGTAGGCTTGTGCTTTCATGCCCATGCCCAAGATTCAATTTGACATGCCCAAGTTTAAATTTGACATGTCTAGGATCAATTTTGAGATGCCCAAGACCGCTTTCAGGCTTGTGCTTTCATGCCCATGCCCTAGATTCAATTTGAGATGCCTAGGATCAATTTTGAGATTCCTAAGACCGTAGGCTTTTGCTTTCATGCCCATGCCCAAGATTCAATTTGACATGTCTAGGATCAATTTTGAGATGCCCAAGACCGTAGGCTTGTGCTTTCATGCCCATGCCCAAGATCCAATTTGACATTCCCAAGTTTAAATTTGACATGTCTAGGATCAATTTTGAGATGCCCAAGACCGTAGGCTTGTGCTTTCATGCCCATGCCCAAGATTCAATTTGACATGCCCAAGTTTAAATTTGACATGTCTAGGATCAATTTTGAGATGCCCAAGACCGTAGGCTTGTGCTTTCATGCCCATGCCCAAGATTCAATTTGAGATGCCTAGGATCAATTTTTAGATTCCCAAGACCGTAGGCTTTTGCTTTCATGCCCATGCCCGAGATTCAATTTGACATGTCTAGGATCAATTTTGAGATGCCCAAGACCGTAGGCTTGTTCCTTCATGCCCATGCCCAAGATTCAATTTGACATGCCCAAGTTTAAATTTGACATGTCTAGGATCAATTTTGAGATGCCCAAGACCGTAGGCTTGTGCTTTCATGCCCATGCCCAATTCATTCAATTTTTGAAATGCCCAAGACCGTAGGCTTGTGCTTTTTGACATGCCTAAGATCCAATTTGACATGCCCAAGTTTAAATTTGACATGTCTAGGATCAATTTTGAGATGCCCAAGACCGTAGGCTTGTGCTTTCATGCCCATGCCCAAGATTCAATTTGAGATACCTAGGATCAATTTTTAGATTCCCAAGACCGTAGGCTTTTGCTTTCATGCCCATGACAGAGATTCAATTTGACATGTCTAGGATCAATTTTGAGATGCCCAAGACCGTAGGCTTGTGCTTTCATGCCCATGCCCAAGATTCAATTTGACATGCCCAAGTTTAAATTTGACATGTCTAGGATCAATTTTGAGATGCCCAAGACCGTAGGCTTGTTCTTTCATGCCCATGCCCAAGATTCAATTTGACATGCCCAAGTTTAAATTTGACATGTCTAGGATCAATTTTGAGATGCCCAAGACCGTAGGCTTGTGCTTTCATGCCCATGCCCAAGATTCAATTTGAGATGCCTAAAATCAATTTTTTAGATTCCCAAGACCTTAGGCTTTCGCTTTCGCTTTCATGCCCATGCCAGAGATTTAATTTGACATGTCTAGGATCAATTTTGAGATGCCCAAGACCGTAGGCTTGTGCCTTCATGCCCATGCCCAAGATTCAATTTGACATTCCCAAGTTTAAATTTGACATGTCTAGGATCAATTTTGAGATCCCCAAGACCGTAGGCTTGTGCTTTCATGCCCATGCCCAAGATTCAATTTGAGAAGCCTAGGATCAATTTTTAGATGCCCAAGACCATGTCTAGGATTTTTGCCCAAGACCGTTTTGCTTTCATGCCCATGCCCAAGATTCAATTTGACATGTCTAGGATCAATTTTGAGATGCCCAAGACCGTAGGCTTGTGATTCCATGCCCATGCCCAAGATTCAATTTGACATGCCCAAGTTTAAATTTGACATGTCTAGGATCAATTTTGAGATGCCCAAGACCGTAGGCTTGTGCTTTCATGCCCATGCCCAAGATTTGACATGTGTAGGATCAATTTTGAGATTCCCAAGACCGTAGGCTTGTGCTTTCATGCCCATGCCCAAGATTCAATTTGAGATGCCTAAAATCAATTTTTAGATTCCCAAGACCGTAGGCTTTTGCTTTCATGCCCATGCCCGAGATTTAATTTGACATGTCTAGGATCAATTTTGAGATGCCCAAGACCGTAGGCTTGTGCCTTCATGCCCATGCCCAAGATTCAATTTGACATGCCCAAGTTTAAATTTGACATGTCTAGGATCAATTTTGAGATGCCAAGACCGTAGGCTTGTGCTTTCATGCCCATGCCCAAGATTCAATTTGAGATGCCTAGGATCAATTTTTAGATTCCCAAGACCGTAGGATTTTGCTTTTGCTTTCATGCCCATGCCCGAGATTCAATTTGACATGTCTAGGATCAATTTTGAGATGCCCAAGACCATAGGCTTGTGATTCCATGCCCATGCCCAAGATTCAATTTGACATGCCCAAGTTTAAATTTGACATGTCTAGGATCAATTTTGAGATGCCCAAGACCGTAGGCTTGTGCTTTCATGCCTAGCCCATGCCCAAGATTCAATTTGACATGCCCAAGTTTAAATTTGACATGTCTAGGATCAATTTTGAGATCCCCAAGACCATAGGCTTGTGCTTTCATGCCCATGCCCAAGATTCAATTTGAGAAACAAAATGGCTAAGCATGGATGTTTACTAGCTAATGAAGTGGGAATGCATTATGAAGGAAGACCATTTTTTTTAAATTCCCATGTTGAATATCCAAATGTTTCTTATTACATGTCTAGGATTCCAGATGCCCAGTTTAAAAGTTTTCATAGGGTTGCCCAAGACCTCTTTTCTTGTAAACTATACTTTGTAAATTTTGAGATCTATTAATACAATTTTGACTTATCAAAAAAAAAAAAAAAAAATCATGCCCAAGATTCAATTTGAGATGCCTAGGATCAATTTTTAGATTCCCAAGACCATAGGCTTTTGCTTTCATGCCCATGCCCGAGTTTAAATTTGACATGTCTAGGATCAATTTTGAGATGCCCAAGACCAAGTAGGCTTGTGGGTTCATGCCCATGCAAGATCCATGCCCAAGATTGAATTTGACATGTCTAGGATCAATTTTGAGATGCCCAAGATCGTAAGCTTGTGCTTTCATGCCCATGCCCAAGATTCAATTTGACATGTCTAGGATCAATTTTGAGATGCCCAAGACCGTAGGCTTGTGCTTTCATGCCCATGCCCAAGATTCAATTTGACATGCCCAAGTTTAAATTTCACATGTCTAGGATCAATTTTGAGATGCTTAAGACCGTAGGCTTGTGCTTTCATGCCCATGCCCAAGATTAAATTTGAGATGCCTAAAATCAATTTTTAGATTCCCAAGACCTTAGGCTTTCGCTTTCGCTTTCGCTTTCATGCCCGAGATTTAATTTGACATGTCTAGGATCAATTTTGAGATGCCCAAGACCGTAGGCTTGTGCCTTCATGCCCAAGCCCAAGATTCAATTTGACATTCCCAAGTTTAAATTTGACATGTCTAGGATCAATTTTTAGGATCCCAAGACCGTAGGCTTGTGCTTTCATGCCCATGCCCAAGATTCAATTTGAGATGCCTAGGATCAATTTTTAGATTCCCAAGACCGTAGGCTTTTGCTTTATGCCCATGCCCGAGATTCAATTTGACATGTCTAGGATCAATTTTGAGATGCCCAAGACCGTAGGCTTGTAATTCCATGCCCATGCCCAAGATCCAATTTGACATGCCCAAGTTTAAATTTGACATGTCTAGGATCAATTTTGAGATGCCCAAGACCGTAGGCTTGTGCTTTCATGCCCATGCCCAAGATTCAATTTGACATGCCCAAGTTTAAATTTGACATGTCTAGGATCAATTTTGAGATTCCCAAGACCGTAGGCTTGTGCTTTCATGCCCATGCCCAAGATTAAATTTGAGATGCCTAAAAATCAATTTTTTAATTCCCAAGACCTTAGGCTTTCACTTTCATGCCCATGCCCGAGATTCAATTTGACATGTCTAGGATCAATTTTGAGATGCCCAAGACCGTAGGCTTGTGCCTTCATGCCCATGCCCAAGATTCAATTTGACATTCCCAAGTTTAAATTTGACATGTCTAGGATCAATTTTGAGGATCCCAAGACCGTAGGCTTGTGCTTTCATGCCCATGCCCAAGATTCAATTTGAGATGCCTAGGATCAATTTTTAGATTCCCAAGACCGTAGGCTTTTGCTTTTGCTTTCATGCCCATGACCGAGATTCAATTTGACATGTCTAGGATCAATTTTGAGATGCCCAAGACCATAGGCTTGTGATTCCATGCCCATGCCCAAGATCCAATTTGACATGCCCAAGTTTAAATTTGACATGTCTAGGATCAATTTTGAGATGCCCAAGACCGTAGGCTTGTGCTTTCATGCCCATACCCAAGATTCAATTTGACATGCCCAAGTTTAAATTTGACATGTCTAGGATCAATTTTGAGATGCCCTAGACCATAGGCTTGTGCTTTCATGCTTATGCCCAAGATTCGGGAGGCGAATTTTTCTGCAAACAAAATGGCTAAGCGTGGATGTTTACTAGCTAATGAAGTGGGAATGCATTATGAAGGAAGACCATTTTTTTTTTAAATTCAGTTGAATATCCAAATGTTTCTTATTATCGGTTCCAGTAGTTTAAAAGTTTTTGGGGTTGTTGTGACCTCTTTTCTTGTAAACTATACTTTGTAAATTTTGTTATCTATTAATACAATTTTGACTTATCAAAAAAAAAAAAAAAACCATGCCCAAGATTCAATTTGAGATGCCTAGGATCAATTTTTAGATTCCCAAGACCATAGGCTTTTGCTTTCATGCCCATGCCCGAGTTTAAATTTGACATGTCTAGGATCAATTTTGAGATGCCCAAGAGTGTAGGGTTGTGCTTTCATGCCCATGCCCAAGATTCAATTTGACATGCCTATGATCAATTTTGAGATGCCCAAGATCGTAAGCTTGTGCTTTCATGCCCATGCCCAAGATTCAATTTGAGATGCCTAGGATCAATTTTTAGATTCCTAAGACCGTAGGCTTTTGTTTTCATGCCCATGCCCGAGATTCAATTTGACATGTCTAGGATCAATTTTGAGATGCCCAAGACCGTAGGCTTGTGCTTTGATGCCCATGCCCAAGATTTAATTTGACATGCCCAAGTTTAAATTTGACATGTATAGGATCAATTTTGAGATGCCCAAGACCGTAGGCTTGTGCTTTCATGCCCATGCCCAAGATTCAATTTGTGATGCCTAGGATCAATTTTGAGATGCCCAAGACCGTAGGCTTGTGCTTTCATGCCCATGCCCAAGATCCAATTTAACATTCCCAAGTTTAAATTTGACATGTCTAGGATTAATTTAGAGATGCCCAAGACCTTAGGCTTGTGCTTTCATGCCCATGCCCAAGATTCAATTTGACATGCCCAAGTTTAAATTTGACATGTCTAGGATCAATTTTGAGATGCCCAAGACCGTAGGCTTGTGCTTTCATGCCCATGCCCAAGATTCAATTTGAGATGCCTAAAATAAATTTTTAGATTCCCAAGACCGTAGGCTTTTGCTTTCATGCCCATGCCCGAGATTCAATTTGACATGGCTAGGATCAATTTTGAGATGCCCAAGACCGTAGGCTTGTGCCTTCATGCCCATGCCCAAGATTCAATTTGACATTCCCAAGTTTAAATTTGACATGTCTAGGATCAATTTTGAGATGCCCAAGACCGTAGGCTTGTGCTTTCATGCTCATGCCCAACATTCAATTTTGAAATGCCCAAGACCGTAAGGCTTGTGATTCCATGCCCATGCCCAAGATCCAATTGACATGCCCAAGTTTAAATTTGACATGTCTAGGATCAATTTTGAGATGCCCAAGATCGTAAGCTTGTGCTTTCATGCCCATGCCCTAGATTCAATTTGAGATGCGTAGGATGAATTTTTAGATTCCTAAGACCGTAGGCTTTTGCTTTCATGCCCATGCCCGAGATTCAATTTGACATGCCCAAGTTTAAATTTGACATGTCTAGGATCAATTTTGAGATGCCCAAGACCGTAGGCTTGTGCTTCCATGCCCATGCCCAAGATTCAATTTGACATTTCCAAGTTTAAATTTGACATGTCTAGGATCAATTTTGAGATGACCAAGACCGTAGGCTTGTGCTTTCATTCACATGCCCAAGATTCAATTTTACATGCCCAAGTTTAAATTTGACATGTCTACGATCAATTTTGAGATGCCCAAGACCGTAGGCTTTTGCTTTCATGCACATGCCCAAGATTCAATTTGAGATGCCTAGGATCAATTTTTAGATTCCTAAGACCGTAGGCTTTGCTTTTGCTTTCATGCCCATGACCCAAGATTCAATTTGACATGTCTAGGATCAATTTTGAGATGCCCAAGATCGTAGGCTTGTGATTCCATGCCCATGCCCAAGATCCAATTTGACATGCCCAAGTTTTAATTTGACATGTCTAGGATCAATTTTGAGATGCCCAAGTCCGTAGGCTTGTGCTTTCATGCCCATGCCCAAGATTCAATTTGACATGCCCAAGTTTAAATTTGACATGTCTAGGATCAATTTTGAGATGCCCAAGACCGTAGGCTTGTGCTTTCATGCCCATGCCCAAGATTAAATTTGAGATGCCTAAAAATCAATTTTTAGATTCCCAATTTGACATTAGGCTTGTGCTGTCAAATTGATTCTTGGGCATGGGCATGAAAGCACAAGCCTACGGTCTTGGGCATCTCAAAATTTATCCTAGACATGTCAAATTTAAACTTGGGCATGTCAAATTAAATCTCGGGCATGGGCATGAAAGCACAAGCCTACGGTCTTGGGCATCTCAAAATTGATCCTAGACATGTCAAATTGAATCTCGGGCATGGGCATGAAAGCAAAAGCCTACGGTCTTGGGAATCTAAAATTGATCCTAGGCATCTCAAATTGAATCTAGGGCATGTGCATGAAAGCAAAAGCCTACGGTCTTGGGCATCTCAAAATTGATCGTAGACATGTCAAATTTAAACTTGGGCATGTAAAATTGAATCTTGGGCATGTGAATGAAAGCACAAGCCTACGGTCTTGGGCATCTCAAAATTGATCCTAGACATGTCAAATTTAAACTTGGGTATGTCAAATTGAATCTCGGGCATGGGCATGAAAGCAAAAGCCTACGGTCTTAGGAATCTAAAAATTTATCCTACGCATCTCAAATTGAATCTAGGGCATGGGCATGAAAGCACAAGCTTACGATCTTGGGCATCTCAAAATTGATCCTAGACATGTCAAATTTAAACTTGGGCATTTCAAATTGAATATTGGGCATGGGCATGAAAGCACAAGCCTATGGTCTTGGGAATCTCAAAATTGATCCTAGACATGTCAAATTGAATCTCGGACATGGGCATGAAAGCAAAAGCCTACGGTCTTGGGAATCTAAAAATTTATTTTAGGCATCTCAAATTGAATCTTGGGCATGGGCATGAAAGCACAAGCCTACGGTCTTGGGCATCTCAAAATTGATCCTAGACATGTCAAATTTAAACTTGGGCATGTCAACTTGAATCTTGGGCATGGGCATGAAAGCACAAGCCTACGGTCTTGGGCATCTCAAAATTGATCCTAGACATGTCAAATTTAAACTTGGGAATGTCAAATTGAATCTTGGGCATGGGCATGAAATCACAAGCCTACGGTCTTGGGCATCTCAAAATTGATCCTAGACATGTCAATTTTAAACTTGGGAATGTCAAATTGAATCGTGGGCATGGGCATGAAAGCACAAGCCTACGGTCTTGGGAATCTAAAAATTGATCCTAGGCATCTCAAATTGAATCTTGGGCATGGGCATGAAAGCACAAGCCTACGGTCTTGGGCATCTCAAAATTGATCCTAGACATGTCAAATTGAATCTCGGGCATGGGCATGAAAGCAAAGCCTACGGTCTTAGGAATCTAAAAATTGATCCTAGGCATCTCAAATTGAATCTAGGGCATGGTTTTTTTTTTTTTTTTTTTGCTTAGTTTTTTTACCCAAAAATTACTCTTGGGCACGAAAAACGATGAATGGATTATTTTGGTGTGTATTTTGGGTTTGGGGACGAAATGAAAGACAGAGGTTTAACGTGGTTCGGCATAGGTTTCCTACGTCCACGGGCGAATCCCCTTGGGGAGAAATGTTTTATTGACTTTTGTATTACAAGGTATATTTTCTCTCCCTTTTGACCACCCCCTTCCCGATTTCGCTCCGTCCTATTTATACGGTTCCATATCTAAATATAAACATAAATTACATTAATTGCTCATTCATGTCTCCATCATCAATTCTGTATGAAACAGTTGAGTTAATTTCGCATGTATGAAACTGCTGCAATTAGTACCGCATGGCGAACCTGCTGCATTTAGCATTGCATGGCTGAAACTGCTGGAATTCAATTCGCATGGCTGAAACTGCTGGAATTCAATTCGCAGGGCTGAAACTGCTGGAATTCAATTCTGCATGAAACTGCACATTTATGCTTCCATGATAAATTCTGCATAAATGATGGGCTGCGTATTGGTGAATATTCTATGGCGGATGCAATTGATTGCATGGGTAGGGACTCGGCTTGATGGTTGACAGCATGATGGTCGGCGGTGTGGATGGAGGCCGGTCGGGACATGGTTGGAGACTGGTTGGCAGTGCGGAAGAGTTTTTAGGGAATTGGTTAGCAACATTGCTGGCTACAAGACTGAAAATTGGCTAGGGGTGCGACTGACTTCAATAGTTGACCGACGGTTGACTTTGACTGTTAACCAACCGTTGAACATTGACCTTGACCGGAAGTTGACTTTGATAGTTGACCGATTTTGACCATTGACCGGTCTGTGCAGACTGGTGGGCTGCCTTGGTTGACTGTTTAGTGGGCTTGGATGAGGACCAAAACATGATTCAAGTATCAATTTGGCCCATTAAGTGGTATTTTTACTTATGGTACAAACACTTAGTCAAAATTGGATTAATAGATAACAAAATTTACAAAGTATAGTTTACAAGAAAAGAGGTTACAGCAAACCCAAAAACTTGCAAACTACTGGAAACGATAATAAGAAACATTTAGATATTCAACGGAATTTTAAAAAATGGTCTTCCTTCATAATGCATTCCCACTTCATTAACTAGTAAACATCCACGCTTAGCCATTTGGTCTGCAGAAAAATCCGCCTCCGGAAAAAAAAACGCTCCGGAATCTTGGGCATGGGCATGAAAGCACACAATCCTACGGTCTTGGGCATATCAAAATTGATCCTAGACATGTCAAATTTAAACTTGGGCATGTCAAATTGAATCGTGGGCATGAAAGCACAAGCCTACGGTCTTGGGCATCTAAAAATTGATCCTAGGCATGTCAAATTGAATCTCGGGCATGGGCATGAAAGCAAAATCCTACGGTCTTGGGAATCTAAAAATTGATCCTAAGCATCTTAAATTGAATTTTGGGCATGTGCATGAAAGCACAAGCCTACGGTCTTGGGCATCTCAAAATTGATCCTAAACATGTCAAATTTAAACTTGGGCATGTCAAATTGAATCTTGGGCATGGGCATGAAAGCACAAGCCTACGGTCTTGGGCATCTCAAAATTGATCCTAGACATGTCAAATTTAAACATGTGAATGTCAAATTGAATCTTAGGCATGGGCATGAAAGCACAAGCCTACGGTCTTGGGCATCTAAAAATTGATCCTAGACACGTCAAATCGAATCTCGGGCATGGGCATGAAAGCAAAAGCCTACTGTCTTGGGAATCTGAAAATTGATCCTAGGCATCTCAAAATGAATCTTTGGCATGGGCATGAAAGCACAAGCCTACGGTCTTGGGCATCTGAAAATTGATCCTAGACATGTCAAATTTATTCTTGGGCATGTCAATTGAATCTTGGGCATGGGCATGAAAGCACAAGCCTACGGTCGGGGGCATCTCAAAATTGATCCTAGACATGTCAAATTTAAACTTGGGCATGTCAAATTGAATATTGGGAATGGGCATGAAAGCACAAGCCTACGGTCTTGGGCATCTCAAAATTGATCCTAGACATGTCAAATTTAAACTTGGGCATGTCAAATTAAATCTTGGACATGGGCATGAAAGCACAAGCCTACGGGCTTGGGCATCTCAAAATTTATCCTAGACATTTCAAATTGAATCTCGGGCATGGGCATGAAAGCAAAAGCCTACGGTCTTGGGAATCTAAAAATTGATCCTAGGCATCTCAAATTGAATCTTGGGCATGGGCATGAAAGCACAAGCCTACGGTCTTGGGCATCTCAAAATTTATCCTAGACATGTCAAATTTAAACTTGGGCATGTCAATTGAATATTGGGCATGGGCATGAAAGCACAAGCCTACGGTCTTGGGTATCTCAAAATTGATCCTAGGCATGTCAAATTGAATCTCGGGCATGGGCATGAAAGCAAAAGCCTAAGGTCTTCGACATTTAACAATTGATCCTAGGCATCTCAAATTGATTCTTGGGCATGGGCATTAAAGCACAAGCCTACGGTCTTGGGCATCTCAAAATTGATCCTAGACATGTCAAATTTAAACTTGGTCATGTCAAATTAAATCTCGGGCATGGGCATGAAAGCACAAGCCTACGGTCTTGGGCATCTCAAAATTGATCCTAAACATGTCAAATTGAATCTCGGGCATGGTCATGAAAGCAAAAGCCTACGGTCTTGGGAATCTAAAAATTGATCCTAGGCATCTCAAATTGAATCTTGGGCATGGGCATGAAAGCAAAAGCCTACGGTCTTGGGAATCTAAAAATTGATCCTAGGCATCTCAAATTTAATCTTGGGCATGTGCATGAAAGCACAAGCCTACGGTCTTGGGCATCTAAAAATTGATCCTAGGCATCACAAATTGAAACTTGGGCATGTCAAATTGAATCTTGGGCATGGGCATGAAAGCACAAGCCTACGGTCGGGGGCATCTCAAAATTGATCCTAGACATGTCAAATTTAAACTTGGGCAAGTCAAATTGAATATTGGGCATGGGCATGAAAGCACAAGCCTACGGTCTTAGGCATCTCAAAATTGATCCTAGACATGTCAAATTTAAACTTGGGCATGTCAAATTGAATCTTGGGCATGGGCATGAAAGCACAAGCCTACGGTCTTGGGCATCTCAAAATTGATCCTAGACATGTCAAATTTAAAGTTGGGAATGTCAAATTGAATCTCGGTCATGGACATGAATGCAAAAAGCCTACGGTCTTGGGAATCGAAAATTGATCTTAGGCATCTCAAATTGAATCTTGGGCATGGGCATGAAAGCACAAGCCTACGGTCTTTGGCATCTCAAAATTGATCCCGGATATGTCCAATTTAAACTTGGGCATGTAAAATTGAATCGTGGGCATGGGCATGAAAGCACAAGCCTACGGTCTTTAGCATCTAAAAATTGATCCTAGGCATGTCAAATTGAATCTTGGGCATGGGCATGAAAGTACAAGCCTACGGTCTTGGGCATCTCTAAATTGATCCTAGACATGTCAAATTTAAACTTGGGCATGTCAAATTAAATCTTGGGCATGGGCATCAAAGCAAAAGCCTACGATCTTGGGCATCTCAAAATGGATCCTAGACATGTCAAATTTAAATTTGGGCATGTCAAATTGAATCTTGGGCATGGGCATGAAAGCACAAGCCTACGGTCTTGGGCATCTCAAAATTTATCCTATAAATGTCAAATTGAATCTCGAGCATGGCCATGAAAGCAAAATCCTACGGTCTTGGGAATCTAAAAATTGATCATAGGCATCTCAAATTTAATCTTGGGCATGTCAAATTGAATCTTGGGCATGGGCATGAAAGCACAAGCCTACGGTCTTGGGTATCTCAAAATTGATCCTAGACACGTCAAATTTAAACTTGGACATGTCAAATTGATTCATGGGCATGGGCATGAAAGCACAAGCCTACGGTCCCGGGCATCTCAAAATTGATCCTAGACATGTCAAATTGAATCTCGGGCATGGGCATGAAAGCAAAAGCCTACGTTCTTAGGAATCTAAAACTTGATCCTAGGAATCTCAAATTGAATCTTGGGGATGTGCATAAAAGCACAAGCTTACGATCTAGCGCATCTCAAAATTAATCATACACAGTCAAATTTAAACTTGGGCATGTCAAATTGAATCTTGAGCATGGGCATAAAAGCACAAGCCTACGGTCTTGGGTATCTCAAAATTGATCCTTGACATGTCAAATTTAAACTTGGATGTCAATTTGAATCTTGTGCATGGGCATGAAAGCACAAGCCTACGGTCTTGGGTATCTCAAAATTGATCCTAGACATGTCAAATTGAATCTCGGGCATGGGCATGAAAGCAAAAGCCTACGGTCTTGGGAATCTAAAAATTGATTTTAGGCATCTCAAATTGAATCTTGGGCATGGGCATGTAAGCACAATCCTACGGTCTTGGGCATCTCTAAATTGATACTAGACATGTCAAATTTAAACTTAGGCATGTCAAATTGAATCTTGGGCATGTGCATGAAAGCACAAGCCTACGGTCTTTGGCATCTCAATATTGATCCTAGACATGTCACATTTTAACATGGGAATGTCTAATTGAATCTTGGGCATGGGCATGAAAGCACAAGCCTACGGTCTTGGGCATCTCAAAATTGATCCTAGACACGTCAAATCGAATCTCGGGCATGGGCATGAAAGCAAAAGCCTACTGTCTTGGGAATCTGAAAATTGATCCTAGGCATCTCAAAATGAAATCTTTGGCATGGGCATGAAAGCACAAGCCTACGGTCTTGGGCATCTGAAAATTGATCCTAGACATGTCAAATTTATTCTTGGGGCATGTCAATTGAATCTTGGGCATGGGCATGAAAGCACAAGCCTACGGTCGGGGCATCTCAAAATTGATCCTAGACATGTCAAATTTAAACTTGGGCATGTCAAATTGAATCTTGGGCATGGGCATGAAAGCACAAGCCTACGGTCTTGGGCATCTCAAAATTGATCCTAGACATGTCAAATTTAAATATGGGAATGTCAAATTGAATCTTGGGCATGGGCATGAAAGCTCAAGTCTACGGTCTTGGGCATCTCAAAATTGATCCTATACATGTCAAATTTAAACATAGGAATGTCAAATTGAATCTTGGGCATGGGCATGAAAGCACAAGCCTACGGTCTTGGGCATCTCAAAATTGATCCTAGACACGTCAAATCGAATCTCGGGCATGGGCATGAAAGCAAAAGCCTACTGTCTTGGGAATCTAAAAATTGATTTTAGGCATCTCAAATTGAATCTTCGGCATGGGCATGAAAGCACAAGCCTACGGTATTGGGCATCTCAAAATTTATCCTAGACATGTCAAATTTAAACTTGGGCATGTCAAATTAAATCTCGGGCATGGGCTTGAAAGCACAAGCCTACGGTCTTGGGCATCTCAAAATTGATCCTGGACATGTCAAATTGAATCTCGGGCATGGGCAGGAAAGCAAAAGCCTACGTTCTTAGGAATCTAAAACTTGATCCTAGGCATCTCAAATTGAATCTTGGGCATGTGCATGAAAGCACAAGCCTACGATCTAGCGCATCTCAAAATTGATCCTAGACAGTCAAATTTAAACTTGGGCATGTCAAATTGAATCTTGGGCATGGGCATGAAAGCACAAGCCTACGGTCTTGGGCATCTCAAAATTAATCCTAGACATGTCAAATTTAAACTTGGGCATGTCAAATTGAATCTTGGGCATGGGCATGAAAGCACAAGCCTACGGTCGGGGCATCTCAAAATTGATCCTAGACATGTCAAATTTAAACTTGGGCATGTCAAATTGAATATTGGGCATGGGCATGAAAGCACAAGCCTACGGTCTTAGGCATTTCAAAATTGATCCTAGACATGTCAAATTTAAACTTGGGCATGTCAAATTGAATCTTGGGCATGGGCATGAAAGCACAAGCCTACGGTCTTGGGCATCTCAAAATTGATCCTAGACATGTCAAATTTAAAGTTGGGAATGTCAAATTAAATCTTGGGCATGGGCATGGAATCACAAGCCTACGGTGTTGGGCATCTCAAAATTGATCCTAGACATGTCAAATTGAATCTCGGTCATGGGCATGAAAGCAAAAGCCTACGGTCTTGGGAATCTGAAAATTGATCTTAGGCATCTCAAATTGAATCTTGGGCATGGGCATGAAAGCACAAGCCTACGGTCTTTGGCATCTCAAAATTGATCCTAGGAATGTCAAATTGAATCTTGGGCATGGGCATGAAAGTACAAGCCTACCACCTACATCTTTGGAGTGATCGACCAAGACCGACCAAGATGGGTCGTCTTGAAACGCGTGCAAGAATGTCATGCGGTTTCCAACTCCTTTGCGGAAAGGATTTCTGCCGCAAACCGATCTCAACCACTCCTCTTTGCCGGTCAAATTGAGTGGCCTAGATCGCACCTTCATGAGACGGTGAGACATGGACGTGTACGCCAACATGCCATCTACATACACGTCCGGTCGGTCCTCTCCAAAATCCTTCTTATGCTTGGTTTCGACCAAGCTGAAGAGTCATGCTTGCGCTCCTCTTCAATATTCATTAACGGTCGCAGATGAGTGTCTCAAAGATCATCTCATCCGTCCAACTTCACCAGCTTGGTTATACAACCCTGGTCAGGAGTTATTTGGTTAGTGAGGCGTCATTACCCATCACTTTACCACATCATGATGCAGTACCTGCATAAAATACACACGGTACTTCACAAGTATCGACTTCCCGAATAACACAGTTATTCAATTCAAAGATTACATGCTATCTTTCGTGGATCCACGATCCACACATTCCAGACATCAATCATGTCACAAACCTGGGGATACATCTTTGGGGTATTGGTGCGGCGGTTTACGACATGCAACGCGCCATCACAAGAACGTGTCGAGGAAGTCATGGACGGTTAGAGATGAACAGAAAAGTGGGCAAGACCGGTCGTGTATCACCAACGCACAACTCCACTACTTCATCACTCCACTTCCTCCACTTCCCACGAGAGACGTGAATAAGGCTCAATGACTTGTATAAATAGGTTCTCCGCCCTATTTCAAAAGGAATAGGGGAAGAACAACACAAGTTCAGACGAGACATAAAACCAAGTGTTGATACCGTCATATTCAACCATCTTCTGTTACAAGTCATAATCAAGCCAACACCTTCACAATCTCAACACCTTCTTCGCTTCCTCCCTAAGATCAACCCCATCTCCTTCACTTTGTGACCGAAACAAGTCTGGGAACGGCCATTTCTTGGTTTAGGCCGGACTTGCACAGTTGATCTCTCGAATCTACAAGCACTCACCGCGCAAAGCATTTGTTTAAGGTTTAAATTCATTCCTCATGCACACCCCAAATTACCAAATTCTGCAGGAAATAGTTTTCACCCATCAACACATGTATACTATGTGACTCTAAACTAACTACAAGTTGGAGTTTTCTTATTCACTATTTTACACAAAAGTTGAAAAATTTGAAAAATTTACAATGCAAATGCTTAACCACTCCCCACACTTGAACTTTACATTGTCCTCAATGTAAATTGAATCGTCTAAAGAAAGTCAAGGTGGGAAATCATATAACAATATGCGACAAGAAAAAAATAAAATACAAGACAAGAAAAATAAAAAGAGAAGAGATACAAAACCTATGGGTTGCCTCCCATGTAGCGCTTGGTTTAACGTCGTCAGCCCGACTATATCCTTGCAAGATTCATTCCCCATATACCAACAATCTAAAAAGTTGGGGATCCTTCCATAGAACCTGTTTTGCAAACACTAGCTTCACACAAATATTAGTAATATAAAACAGAACGAAGCTATTTGCCGATGAAAGCTTCCCCCACACTTATTCTTGTCCACACTTGGAAGTGTATAAAGAATATAGAAGTCGGGTACTTCCACGGTTTCTTGTTCAAAACTCGCATAGTATGAGAATCAAGTTTCTCTATCACAATCTCTTGTATCACGGAATCCTCTTCGTCCTTGAAAAAACTCAAGTGAATTATTCACCTCATGTATATCATGGTCCTCTATCAAACCTTGCAACCATTCTTCATCCATTTCTCGCCTTAACCAAATTATCGACATAAACATCATCATTACAATCATTTGCAAGCTCAATTGGGTCTTCCACAATATTGGTCATATCGGTTTCATTCTCAACATACTCCTCTTTGTTGTAAGGCACATACTCCACTGCGGATTCAAGTCTCACCATAAGGAACTTTTTTTAGAACACTCATTGCATCTTTCTCAAGATTTACCTTTTGAATAGGTTCTTGATCGTTATAAAGATCAATGCTCGAGTAAGCTACACTAAGGTCATCATATTCCTCTTCGTCTTCACCTTGATCGCAAAAAGACTCCATTGTACACTCCTCGGGGATGTCACCATAAATTGGTTCAAGTGATGTATTTTCATAATAATCACCGTCACTATCATAGTCAACATAAGATTGGTCCTCACTGAATTTAGTGTTGCTAATCTCGAATTCATCCTTTTAAATAGGTGAATGATCATTATTACGATCAAGAGTTGAGTTAACTACACAATTATCAACGAAAGTCCCCAAAGGTTCTCCTTTTTCAACATAATTATTCATTTCCTCTTTGTATTCATCAATACCCTTTCTTATGTCGGAAACACCTCTTTGAAGCTCTTGGAGTGATCCATCCAAATTCTGAATATAGTGTTCCATTTGTTTGTAAAGCTCATTCGACAAGGAAAAAGTAGAATTACTTACTTCAGTATTGCTAGGCCAATTATATTCCCTTTGAATGGGTGGATGATCATAACTACGATCAGAAATTGGGTCAAACATACTATGAGCACATTCGGTCGATGAAACTGGTTCCACGCTGGGTTGTCTACAAACTGACTCCATGCTGACCATAAATTGTTGCATTTCATCTACCAAACTAGAAGAAATATGAATAAGAACACAAGTATCATCCTCTTTGTGGTTGCTCACTTACATACCCACCATAAGAAGGTTGGAATGTATGAGAACAACTAAAAGGGTACGTGGAGTATTGATCATAACCAAAGGATTGGTTTTGATTGTACTCCCTGTAAGGGTGATAGTTGTCATATTGTTGAGGTTGAAAGCCGTATTGATTGCTCAAATATGCTCCGTCCATAGAAATTGGTACCTGAAACGAGATTATCAAAACTCGGTTAAGAACCAAAGAATAAGAAAAAGTAAAACAAAACTAAAAACAAAAAACAAAAAACCAAAACAAGTGACAACCGCTTTGCCTCCCTAACAACGACGCCAAAATTTGATCGCTATCGTAGGCGTCAAAAACAAATTTACACTTTCTTACTATTCAAAATATATAATGAAGCAAGGGCAAGAAAGGATCGTTCCCACAGAGAGGTCTTGGTTGTCAATATGTTTCGGTATCTTATAAGTAACACGGGGGATTTTCTGATTTTTATATACTAAAATAAAATAAAAGCAAATAATAAAATAAACACGCAAATCAAGGGTGTGAAAATGTTGGATAAAGGTTTCATCTTCAATTGTAAACAAGTTTTTGAATATATGAATAGAATTCCTATTTAATATCGCTATCATCAAAAGCCAATAATAATAAATTAACTACTTGGGTTTTTGGAAATCATCACAAAAAGCAAAGAAGAACTATCATGTGAAACCCTAGAAAACAAGTAGAAGCCTCCCTAATGGAGATATTCGGTTTAGAGAAAGACTTTTCTATTTATATGCTTCTCCCATTCCAAAAGGATACTCTTTCCAAATTTAGGTCTTCTCAAAACCCATCTCCAAGTGGTCCACCAAGCCCATGTGTGGATAATACCCATATGTGAAAATAACTTATCTGGAAATTTGAGTCAAAACTGGTCGCCGTGTTGCTGACGTCATCACCGGAATTCAGTCACCGGTCGCCGGAATCCGGCCGCCGGCAAACTGACTCTGGCCACCTTGAACTTGCCTTCGGCTACTGAAACTGTCACAAGGCAAATATGTACTTCCTGCAACTCATCTCTCCTTCTCTATGTTCATACATTCACAAAAATCATCTACGCCAATTCCTTGTTCTTGCGGAAACGTGCCCAAAAGCGCGACTCGTAGCTCATAAATCCGACCGTCGACTCTTGCATCCGACTCGAACCCCCTTCATGATTCATTGAAACATTACGATCCCCACTTTAATATCTGGAATCCGGCATCCCGGCCTATGCTCACTGGCTCGCCATTCTTGCTGCGTTTTCACACGCTTTTTGCGTTTTGTTGCGACTTGCTACACAAATCAGGCCATTTCTTTGCTTCATCCTCGTATATCACGAGTTAGCCACAACCAGTGCAGATTCTACTAGCCATTTCAACTGCAAAGAAAACAAAGCACCAAATGCACCATCACCGCATTCTCTATCTCTAGATGCAACACCATCTTATTCTTCCCTTCCCCTCATTCTTCGCTTCAACTCACAACCATTGCAACACAACTCTGTACTTAGGTTCATACACCAAGAAACTGGTACCAGTATTTACAGCTCTTGCTCACTTATTTCAACCACCATCCATTTTACCATCACCAGACTAACAAAGTTACTATTCCATTCCCTTACAAAGAACGTACTCTCACTCCATCTCGACTGCAAAACCTTCTCGCACCATCATTGCCTCGAACCATTCCGCTCATCCGACCTGCAATCAATGCCATCACATGTATTTCTTACATTCACAGCTCTCCGCGATTCCATTTCATATCATTTGCTTCAACACGGACATTTCCTACAATACCGCTTATTAGCTCTTGACTGCAATCCTTGATCAGCTCAAAACCTCAAAGAAGAAACACCACTTTAAAGTCTCCATACCCAACACGAACCACTGCGCATCTTCCATTCATTACAAGTCCCTGCACTTGCATTGCTCCATTTAATCCCCGAGCGTTTCAGCTCCATTAATCAAATCAATAGCAAAGACTCCAATTTCCGTTCATGGCTGCAACTCAACCAAACTCGGAATCACACGAGACCCATTCTTTGATTCTTCTCGGATCTCGGATGCAACCACCATTTCAGCTTCTCTATCTCATCATTGAACTCGCCATCCGATATCAGCATCATCACTAACCCACAGAGAACAACTAGTCCGTAGTTCAGCTCCTGTGATTTCATTCTTGCTATTCAAGTTTCACAATCCAGTTCTGTCATGTCTTTACGGTGTTGAAAACATCTCCTAGCCACTACCAAATGCCCCTCTTACACAACCATCGACCATGGCTAATAATCAAGCAAAAGACTTATGGAATTTGCATATACTCGGTTATGCAATCCCTTGTCCGCATCTTTAATGACCCCAGTATCTGTCAGCCCTAAGCCGGTCGTCTGAACTTGAACCCGTGAAGCACTCGCTCTTTCCGGTATTTTCTCGAACAACTTATGTGCAGATTGCAACCGATGTGGATTATGCACTTTGTCGCTCCTTGAAAGCTGCACAAATCAACTCCTTCCCCGCAACGATACACATACACACAAACCCATTCGTTTAAGAACTCAAATATCGGTTTCGGTCTTCCACATTCGTCTCTCAAATGACCGGGCGAGACAACATCTTCTACCTGTTATGCCGAGCTCAAGCTCTATAATCATTACTGAGCTCAAATCCACCAAATTAGCCGAAATTAAGCTCAATAATTTGACCCATATTTCTCGCCAATTCCTTGAATCGCCATGAACCCAACCTCCATCTGATGTTCATGGAAGCTACAACCCCATTTTTGATTCATCATTTTCTTCTCTCAGCTCTATCTTTTATTTCCTTTCTCAATCTCTCTCGATCTGATCTCTTCTTCTTTCAATCACTCGGACCAACAGCAGCAGCGCAGCCATTGTTTTCTCAATTTCAGGTGGGATTGATGAATGAGAGGAAATTCTCTCGACTCTAGGTTAAAGAAGCGTGGTTGGATAATGACACTCGGTCACCTTGATAAGAGCTAACCATTTGGCATCCCCTTAACCTCGGCTTGACTGTATTTAGCACTCCTCCAAATAGAGTTGCCCCTTAACCTTGACTGGGCTCGAGATAGCGTTCGCCCATGAATGGCTATTTTTCCCTTTTTACTCCAATTGGTTGATTTCTCAATCTTTTCGTCCGTGCGACTCCAAAGTACCTAATAACTCAAAACACGCGTAAAATACATAATTTACTAGAAAAAAGCAAAGAAAGCATAACCAATAGATAATAAATAGGGTGTATTCTACACCCTATCACTCATTCTAACAAAAATCAAGAATTTCGGTCAAGATAAACTCTTCCGAAAATTCACAATGTTGCTCGAACGCATATCGAAAATACTAGAACTCTCGGTATGGAGACACGAACACCATGGTAGCACGAGCATGCCTTAATGACCGACCGAGTCATTCCTATGGCTTACACAAAGCCGTCCCACATGTTTTCATAATTCCTCGACCTAATGTGCTCAATTGCTCATATTGGGCCCGAACTCTCTCCAACCAACCCGGAGATTGCTCAAACGACCAACAATTGATCCCGTGACCACCAAGAGCCGGTCCCATGCTCTCTTGGTCGGTCCCCCATCTTTCATACTTAGGTTTTGTCTAATGTCAACCCGAGAATATTTCAATAAATGATGAAACCGCACATAATCATCATTCTTTCACCAACTCTCCAACCGAGAACCCCGGTGCACGCTCACTCGAGCAATTGGGCATCACATGGACGTCCATGGGCTCATGTGATGGGTCCCTCCTTTGCTCATGACCTATTTTCAACAATTAAGTCGACTAATGAGCAATTCATCAAAAATTAGGGTTTTCGAACAAACGCTCAACAAATCATTATTCCGAGCAAGTTCAAACACCAAATGAATTTATGTTGATTCACGGGGATTAATTATAATATCTGGTATTCTACCAATATTTTTATATTTTATTGGGTTGCGTCACCACTAAATATTTCGTCGAGAACTATGCTCAGTCGCTCAAATATTGATTCAGCTATCAATATTTAATAAATTGTTAGTAATTTGTCGAATTGAGCAACACTTGTTTAATTGCACGTCAAATTATCAACATTTGTTAATTTGTCGAATTGGGCAATACTTGCTCAATTGCACGTTAAATTCTCAATATTCAAATTAGTCGAATCGAGCAATACTTGCTCGCTTGCTCGAATATTGATCCAAACTATCAATATTCAATAATTTATCGATTTTCATCGAATTGAGAAATACCCGCTCGATTCTCGAATAATCCACATGTATTCGAACTCATCAATATTCAACAACTCGTTGAATTTACAATATTTGCTTAGACAAAAAACATTAACATTCATGAATCGAATCGAGCATTTTCCAAACATGCTCGATTCAACAAAACCTAGGCTCATTGCTAATCATTCAACAATCGACAAAATAAACACATGTCCGTCATGCAGACTCCACGATTCGTGAGACATCAATCACGTCAAATTGGGGGGTAACAACTAGGGTTTTGGTATGGCGGCCTACAACACGTGGATGCATCCACAACGAGAAATGTGCGTAAGTTGTGTGAAGGAGTTAGCAAATTAGTGGGTGCACGATCAATCAAGTCTCCACACGACATGGAACTGACTTTACCACGATCTCCCACTTTCCCACATTTTCACTCAAGAAACCGTCACACTTACGAGGATCAGTGGTTCATCATTCTTGCAATATAGATAAGTCTAAATCGAGGACAATATCATCATCGCATTATCATTATCCGTCAATAACTCGATACAAACTTATTCACAGAACTCAACTTTAGCAGTTCAGCAAATATTGCAAAAACCTTCAACACACCCACAATCCTTGATCATCACTGATCCCACACAATTCTAAGCTTCCCTCTTACAAATCAACCTATCTCCCTCTTTGCGACCGAATTGACCCTAGAACGGCCATTGTATTGGTTTAGGCCGGAGTTCTACAGATTGATCTCTTGAATCTAAGCACCCCCTTTGCAGCGGTGCATCTGTGTGAGGTTCAGCAGTTTTCTCAGTCGAGGAGTCTCGACGACACGCTCGACTCTTCACTTTCCTAAAAAACCAGCGAACCGTTTTTCCCCATCCACAGATTGGCGACCACACGGTGGGAGATTAATCTATCGGTTTCAATATCAAACTCTCACAAAATGGTTGATCTTAGGTTAGGTTCAGTCACCAATCCCAACACAAACAATGCTAGCACTAGCAACAATGGTGGTACTCCAGAAACTACTCATGCTTCCAACATCGGTGCTGGTGATTAAACTCCTCCGCAAACCAACATTGGAGACAATCCGCTCTTCGGCAGGCATCCCGAAGAAATCAGAGAAAACCCGCCTACGATTGCCGATCTCATGAAGGTCCGGAAGTTCTTGCCAAAAATCAGACTGACATGGCTGCGACGCAAAAAGAGCTGTTCAATTACCTCAAGACTTTTACTGACAAGATGTCAGACAAAACTCAAGAGAAAGGAAAATACAAGGAAACATATCCAACTGAGGATCCTGAAGTTATTTCGGTCCCTGACGCTGATGAAACCCGCAAAGCTGCAGAACCTGAACCTGCTAGTTTCATCACTCGTGGCCATGTACCATCAATCCATCGTCATCAGCCTCCATATCCTGCTGCTATGCAAAGAATCCCTCTTCCAAAAGGTTACACTTCTCCAACCTTCACACTCTACAACGGAACGAGGAATGCTCGAGAACATGTTTCTCGATTTCTGGAAGCATTAGGAGAGCATGTACAGAACCATGTTGTCCGTTTGAAGGAGTTTTCAAAATTCCCGACGAATCGAGCATATACTTGGTACAACAACATTGCACCAGGGAAGCATAGCTAATTGGGGAGAAATGATCAATGCTTTCTACGGGAAATACATCTTTATCTCCGAGCAAGTTACTCTCTCCGACTTGGGAAGGATGTCTCGAAAGAATAATGAACATCCGAACGACTACGTAAAGAAGTTCGGACTCCGGGCTCGGATTGTCACGATCCAAATGTCATCAACAATAGCCGGTGGACTTGTGCATCAACGGGATGATCCCGATCTATAGAGCTTTCTTGGAAAATCTCTCGGTTTTATACCTTTTCGAGAACTTCATGAAGCGGCCAAGCGATCGGCAACTACCGCTCCCGCATTGCTAGAAAGAATGAAAATCACAAAGTAGAGTAATCAAAAGACACTCGAAGCAGAAGACCGCCATACGTCTAATAAACAAGCAAGACAATATCGAAACTTAAAGTGAATGTTCTTTGAAGGAAGCAAAAGAAAAGATGAAGCACAACCTCATAAGAATGCTCCTCCAGCATCCAATCCCTCAAAAGCGCCAAGGAAAGATGGTGAAATTAGGAATGCACAATCGCCTACTCAACATCAACAGAACGACCAGGATGCGCCTGACTTCCCTTTCCCCATTGAAGAAGTGATCGAATTGTTGGAAGTCTGGATTCAAGATGGTGCGATCAAGCTACCTCCTGTCAAAAGGAGCCAACCAAGGAACAAATGGAAAATGCACGCTACTGCCATTTCCATAGATATGTCAGTCATCCAACAAGTGATTGCAGAATTTTGAAGCGTATATTCAAAGAAAAGGCTGACTCAGGAGAGTTGAGGACTGAAGGAGTGCACAAAAATCCACTCCCAATCGCAGCATTCACACACTCGAGAGCAGGTAGGTCAAGGAGGCGGTTTAATCCCTAATTGAGCATGTCTCATTAGTTACTATACTTATCAAAAGCTCAAAGAAACGACATATTTGCGGCATTAAACCACATTGTATCTGGGAAACGATTAGACATTCAGGAGATATGCCCTGAACCTCCAGTAACAGACAAGGAGATGTATGACTGGGGACTTCTCACTACAGTTCACCTCAAAGGAAATGAATTCAAGCGAGCATTGGTCGATGTTGGCACTGCTGTTAACATCATTCCCTTGAAAACCCTCAGGGTTTCTGGAATCACTCGACAAGAAGCAACGCATGCTCCTATCTCAGTCAGAGACCATGAAGGAATCCCCAGAGATGCTTACGGTTATATCATTCTCAAAGTGAAAACCTACTCGACTTGGACTGAAACCGATTTTTTCATAATTAGAGAAGATCCGGGATATGACATGGTTTTTGGGCGAGCATGGATTCATGATGGAAATCTCACTCGCAACATCTTCAATTGCACATTTCTCTGTCAAAGAAAGCTCCGACTCAGAGGAAAGCTCCGAGTTCGGAAAGAAGTGGAAGACACTCCACCATTTAAACATTTGGGAAGAGTCGAAGCCTTGATGGAACTCACACAGAAACCTGAAAAAAGCGCACATGAATTTGTCAAAAGGTTCCGCACTCATGCAAGTCTTATTCCCCATGATGCATATGTATTACCAACTTTCAAATATGCTACCCTAGTCCCGGGACTCGGTTCAGCTCAAAACCTAGCTATCACCAAACGCTATGAGTGGTTAGTCTCACCTCAAAGAATACTTCACCAAATGGTTAGACACGGAACCTCTCCAAGTCTATCTTTTTTTTTTTTTTTTTTTGCTAGGTCAAAATGGTTTATTAAGCAAAAAAACGTAATTACAAGAATTACAAAATGGTAGGCTCAAGGCCTACCCACCCCCATAAACCAAAGGGGAGAAAAAATAACATCAAAATAGCTAACCAAAAGAAGCTCCTAAGCTCAAATAACTAACAAAAGAAAGAAAAAGAAAGAATATCAAGTGCTTCCACTTCCTTCTTTGTTCTTATTTTTCATCATTGGAGTTTTCATTCTTTCGATTGATCTTGTATTTCTTTGAGATACTCCTTTCAAAAGATGGATCCTTCAAAATTTTTGTTGAATATCGAATTTTGTTATTGAACAAAAAACTTCCTTCTCCTCTGTAGTGAAATGCTGAAAAGAAATCTTAGCATCCACTTCAGACCCAACAACACATCCGTATCCTTATTATTATTGGGCTTGTGATAAGACCCATTATTTTCCTTGTGATCTTCACGGACGGTGTTATGACTTGTTTGCTCTCTATTCTTGTCTTTGTAGAAGCAAAGCGTTATGCTCCTCTATGAAATTCCTACGAATATTTGGAGATCTTCCGTGCTTCGCTTTTCTGCCCAAATTATTAACCTCATAGACCGAATCCGAATCTTTCTTTCTTGATCGTCTCTCCAAGTCTATCATCTCACTAACACGGCCATTGCTAGGATAATGGCTGATTTTCACAATCAATATCCTAAATATTCTTCTTTGCACGAATGTCCACATGTGCCGCAAAATTGGAAAGCTCCACCAACGTGGAATCCACGAGGAATTCCAAACCAACATAAGATGTTCAAGGCATGGGTAACCAAGCCTAACAAATTTCATGAAGGAGATTTGGTTCTTAAGGCAACCAGACGTAATTTACCTTCCACAAAGATTTCTAACCCAGGAAGGACCTTTTATGATTGCTAAGTCGATTCTTTGAGGATACTACAAATTGGCCACATCAAGAGCAAGATTTAGTATACCAAAGTGATTCATGAAAATCGGCTCAAGATTTTCTATGCATGAATCATTCAACATTGGGTGTTCTATGTCCAAGACAAACGCTCAAAACACCCGACGTTTGCATCTTAGGATTTTATTTTACCTGTATTTTCAACTCCTCCAAAATGTTTGCAATACTTGCATCTAGTATTTGAAATTCAGCAATATATCAAGGCTCTTTATTTTAAGAAAAATCTCAATCAAAACCCAAAACCCAAAATCCAAAAGAAAATCCTTAGTCACTCATAATTTCAAAACCAATCCGAGAAATTCAAAGCCAAAATCTCACATCTCTCGAAGTTCAAAGTTCAAGAGATTATGGAAAGAAAACTAAAGAAAGCCATCAAAGTATGATTTCTGCTTCTCAAAGATCCTCCTAGACTTGCAAAGACTTGTAGTTGCAGAAATCCCACACTACACCCCTTACTCAGCCTTTGCTTGACTAATCCATTTGAAAGATGTGTGATCAAGAATATTTATTAATTGATTCCATGAAATGTTTACACAAGTACAATAGAATTACACTTGGAAATTAAAGCGCTCTTAAACTTTCTCTCTCTAATGACTTGCTTCACAATTCAAAAGACCTCTCCTTTTCAACAGACTCATTTAGCCCTTTATATAGGGTAATACATAGTGGATGACAAATTAAAGCTATCCTTTATTTTCGGAATGTCTCGCGAAGTGTCGCAAGTGCACGAATATTCATTCTCGCGACACTTCTTAACCCTCGCCAGGTTTCATGTCTTCCAATTGTTTTGTTTGTCGTTATTCATCGCGTCTTTTATTTTAGCTCCCTGCGACTCCCTCGCGACACCGTCGTTTATTAATCCCGCGAACCTTGTCCGTTGCGATATTATGATCCTACATCTTGCCTCTTTTTCCTTGAATATTGCTTGAAGAGCGATTTGAAGGAAAAATTCATTGTTGTAATAATCCTTGGTTTCAATCGGTGAAGGAACGAGCGAAAGAATATTTTTCTTGAAAAGTACGTACTTGCCTCTATTCTTTTAGCGAAGTTCCGAAGCTTCTTTGTAGTATATCTATGAAGTTCCGTCTCTTGTCTCTCCTTACATCTCCTCTGCGAGGGAGAGAATATCATGAGAATCAATATTTTGATTTGCCGCAACTACTTATCTTTATCTGTTTCAACTCCGTACTATTACACAGATTTTGACTATTAAAGTCTTTTCTTGACACGTCTCTTCCACCCGTTTATTCTCGTCCGTTCGTGTCTCTTCTCGCATTAAATGCCCTCGTTTTCCTCAAGAATCTTTTTTGATTTTTCTATATATAGCTTTCTTTTCCTCCTCTTTTCTTCTTTTTAGTTTCTCTCTCGCAACTTTTCTTGACTCTCTCCTTCCGCAATTTGCGCTCCTGCTCTCAGTAACTCTTTTCTTCATCCCTTCTAACGCTGATCCTAATCTCCAACCTCCCATCCATTCCCATACTGATAATGGCTTTCATTAGTCGTGCATACAAATCTTCTTTTAATGAAGTTCAACAGAAGTTGCTCGAGAAGGGTTTTACTCTATCAACCATTCCTGATCAAGAATCTTCATCTATTCTTTCTGCAAAGTTGTTTTCTGATCATCAATGTGATGATCAAAAATTATAGTCTCGCTAGGTCAGCTTCTCGCAGGACTTCCCATTCCCTTATACAATCCTGAGATGCCTTTATTTTATGAAATCTTGGCCCATGAAAAATTCTCTCAGCCGTTTATCAATTATGTGGCGATTGCATTCGCCTAATGCTTGAGTTCGCGAACCGTGGTGCTGGCAAAGGATCTTTATACCCTAATACTGTTAGACACCCCGATTTCGCAAACTTGGAAATAGATGCTGAGAAATACACTGTAGAGAACTTTTTTTGAAAATTATTCAGTGATAAAGATGAGGAATGCGAAATCTCGCTGGGGCATTCGCCTGAAAAAGAAGGATAATGTCCCTGAGGATAAATTACTCATGCAAGATATTGACTGGCACCCGGGCAATAATACTACTTCTCGCCACTCCAAGGATGAGAAGTGGTGGGTTGTACCCTTGATTTTAAATGGCCCTTACATCGCGGGCTCGCATATTCTTCCCTGCGAATTTCGCAGATATCATCCTTGGGAATTCAAATGGCCTGATAAGGCAAAAGAGGTATGTTTTCCACTTCAAATCTTGCCTTCGCAACTTTCTTTTTATATTTGCTGAGTTTGTGGAATTTTTCAGATCGCCAAATTGAGAAGAAGCTACAAGGATAATCCGTTGGAGAGTACTCTGACGATACTTCGATCGCTTACGGTGAAGTAAGAAACATTTCCTTTGTTATTTGAAACAATATTATTGCCTCTGTTTCTTATCTTTAACCGTATGCGAAGGTTGCCTCTGTTTCTCATCTTTAACCGTATGTGAAGGTTGGAGTTGAAGAAACTGTAGCCGCGAAGATTAGAAGTAAGGGTAAAACCGTCGTTCGCAAAGATAAATCCTCTGCTCCATTAACTAAGAAGCGAAAGACTCAGTCTTCTTCTCGCCTTAGTTCAAGCTCCGAATCTTCTGACGAGGATAACCATGATTCGAATCCCTCTCTCACTAAAGAGATTCCATTGACCGGTTCTCCTATGGATCAGTTATCTAGCATCTTCTCAGACTCTTTCCAAGGAATGGGAGATGCTCCCTAGCTTCCCTTTGCGGGGTTCTCGCAAATGTGTGTAATCTTTGCTTTACTAGAGGGCAATAATTCTTTCAATGGAGCCTCTAGAATTGTGTCTCCCCGATTTCTTGAACGCACTTGGGTCTTTGGTATGCATGTAGTCATATTTCCCAATTTTAATTTTAATTTTTTTTTTTTTTTTTTTTTTTAAATATATATGTATTAACGGTTTTTCTATCTTCTTTCATAGGTTGGAAAAACTTCTTTTGTAGTTGCCTCAGATCTCGAGAGAAGACGCAATAATATTGAAAAGAGAAATTTACAATTGAACAAGAAGACCCAAGAGCCGGAAGTTGAAGCCGCGTCATCTCGCGATAAGATTCAAAAATTAGAAGCCGTCTGGACTCCCAAAAGGAGAGAGTAATCACTCTTGAGAATTCAAATCAAGCAACTTTATGGTATAGTAATTTTCAATTCTCAAATCCTTTTCATGCTATCTTTTATTTTTCTTTGTCTCGACTATTATTCTCGCAGACGTATATAATCTCTCTCGAAGAATCCATTCTTCTTCATTCATTTCCCGAGCCTATGAATGATGATGTCCTTCTTACTCACCTCAATCAATCTCTAAGTAGTTTCTCAAATAAAATTAACCTCCTTTCATTAAAGGATCTTCAATCCAAATATCATCTCTTAGAGATCGAACACAGATCTAGTTTAAATTTAACTAATCGCTTTAAACGAATGTACCTTGATTCCTAGAAGAAAATCAAGACTTTAAGGAAGAAAATTAGTGATCTCATAGATGAGAACGATCGCATTACTAACAGAGGTGCACAAAGTTAGCAGAATTCCACAAATCTCTTCTTGGTGTGCAAGTTGAACGAGATGAACTCCTTCATCGAATACCATACTTAAGCGTGAGAAGAGCAAGTTCGTTCTCTTCTTGTTATTAATAGTGATGATGAATTCGCCTGGGCTGCGAAAGTTTTAGATAATGCCAGGGAATAACCTAGGTGTTGATGTTAGTCTTCATGCCGAGCATACTTCCTTGATTAAAGATATGATATCGATAGAGAAGGTTACTTATTATACCTTACATCGCTTCTTACTCAGTAGTATTGCTTGTAAATTATTAACTTGTTGTTACTTATTTGTAGAATCCGAGAAGAGACTTCAAGTTAGAATTAGAGAGCTTGAATCCGAAAAAGAACAACTCGCAGGGAATTTTCAGCGGGAATTGAAGAACTTGAAATCGAAAAAGAACAGCTCAGAAAGAGTCTCTCCCTTCGCGAGAATAAATATTTCAAGTTGAAGAAACAATTTCTAACGACAAAGTGGCGAATTTTAATAATGATGCCGTTCGTTTTAGAATGAGCCATGGAGTATGTTTGTAAGGACCACAATATCCCTCCATTCATATCCCGGCTTTCGAAAAGGTTCCCGAGAATCTGCTGTCTCGACACGTTTCGATAGTGAGGCTAGCGAAGAAGAAAATTCTGGCGATGAGAATAATAGGACTGAGGAATCAGATGAAGGGGAAGAATCACCAAAGAGATAATTCTTTTTGTTTTCTTTCGCTGCCTGTGATATCTGTACATTTCTGTATCTCTTTATTATAGTGTACTTCTTGGATTGTACCCCTCTAAATTCAATCTTCACTCCCCTTTTTTTGGTAGTTCTTCTTTGTAATATAATTGGCTAACATTATTGATGTATAACTTTTTCATCAGAAGATGAATAACAATATTCCATCTTTTCCATTCCCATACTTGCCTCTGTTATTTATCTTCAGATGGAAGATTTTAGTTGTCATCATGTATTTGGTTGGATAATAATTTTATTGTTATTGAAATGTATCGTTGCGAAGAGGTCGCAGGCCGCCTTTACATTTTCATGCAATGGTCCATTGACCTTGCCTTATCATTTTTGTGTGGTCTTCCAAGTTAGACCTCCCTAATTAGAGGTCTTCCCCTGCCACCTTTCATCACGACAAAATCGCAGGACGTCTTTACACTTGCATGTAAAGACCCATTGATCTTGCCTTATCATTTTCCAAGTATTTTTGCCTCTGCAGGATGTTTTAGTTGCGACAATATGACAGGTCTAGATATCCTTGCGAACATAAAGCCCCATGACATTGCTGTCGTGCGACACGAAATTGCAGGACGTCCGTACACTTTCGTGTAAAGACCCATTGATCTCGCCTTACCCTCGCGTTAGTATTATTGCCTCTGCGGGATCATTGCACAAATATGACAAGCCTAAATTCTCTTGCGAAAACATAGCCTTATGACATTTGCGTCTGTTTTGACACTCCCCCAATGGAGAGCGTCGCCCTTATCATCTCCATGGTTGCCCCTTCAAGGAGGCGAAACATCGGCCATACAAGACTAGCTTCTCCCATCCGGTCTTAACAACAACCAAGAGCCAAGTTTTCGCGACCTCTTATCCCTTATACCTATAGGGTTTATGGTTACGAGGCCGCACCCTAAGTGGAGTTTTCTTGGCGAGTGCAACATATGCCAAGACTTGCCAAGAATGGCTGGGGTAGGTTCATCCATCCCGGCACTCGCTCAACCGTGTACCTTGGCGCCTTGAGCATACATCGACTCCTTGGAAGAGACCCTCGGTCGCCCAAACTGGTATAACCTTATATATTTAGTTGGGAATCCAAGGTACCTCTTCCGGGTAGGCTTTCATGGGCCCCAAATTTTCATGACTCGGGCTTCGGGAGCGGTGTAACCTTCCCCGAGCCATGTCGAGAGATACCCCCTTATATGACGCACTTTAGGTCTTACATTTGCCTCTTACGAAATGTTATTCGCGAACTAGGGTGTACGCCATAAAGGTTCGTCCCATTCTTTTACTCATTCATCTTTGTTAAATCATTCAATCATTCATGTGTCATTATTTGTTGATGTTTGTTTGCGAAGTATTCGCAAATTCCATTTCATTTGTTGTATTTTTATTTTTCTTTCTTAACCGAATTCTCATGTACTCTTGGTCGCGAGATTCTCGCACATCATTACTTCAATTACTACTTTTTCTCTGTTTTTGTTGATTATTCACTTCTTATGCCTTTTGTTCCTCATATCCTTCGCTTCTTTATTATCATAATATTCGCCTTGTCTCTAGGCATTCACCTCGCGAGGTATGTTCAGTCCTTACTTCTATAGCATCCACCATCAGTTTTTCCTTTCTCTGCTCATCTCTCACATGTTGCTTCCAACCCTTTCTTTTGGCATTTCTTTCTTCGCAGCTTTCTACATCAACCTCGTGACATTGTTGCGACTCCTTCCAATCTCCCTGTATAATACCAATGCCATTTGGATGTGGAAATTTTATACATTGGTGGTATGTTGATGCGACCCCCAAGATTTCATGAAGCCATGGCCTCCCAATCGCCGCATTATACGGAGATTCCACGTCAATCACACAGAATAAAATATCAGTTGATAATCCTTGTAGAGGTATTCTCATGTGAACCTCTCCCTTTGGCTTATTTGCAGTGCCATTAAAGCCATATATCTTGTATGTCGAGGGGATCAAATCCTCATCCTTTCCTCCCATCGTCTTGTAAGTATGGTAAAAAGAATATTCACCGAACTTCCGGGTATCGATTAGATTCGGTTGATCGCCCAACAATCTTCTCGCTTCATCATCTTCTCCATCAACTGGTTTTGGGTTAATCTCTAGTTTCACAACCAACGGGCTATCATGTGTTTCTCTTCCTTTTGGCACTTCATCTCGAGAGAAAGAAATAGTCTTCAATCGCCACTTTTCTAATCTGCGTCGTTCTCGCCGAGACTCATTATTTCTTTAACTTTAGCATCTCTCGCAAAGACTCTACTCGAGCACGCTTGTCATGAAAATCTTCGATTGTGCGATAGGAGTGGACGATAGAGTTGCAATTCAAATTTTGGCTTTTGTTCCAACTTCTATCACAAATATTTCCTTTCCTTTCGCCGACAATCGTTCGTGCATCTCTCGTGATGGTGGTAATGTCCGGCCTTTTTCTTCTCCCTTTAGAAAGTGATTCACCTTCCCCCGATCAATCATCCTGAGAATAATTCTCTTTATGTTTCTACAATCGTTTGTTTGATGCCCATGGAAGCGGTGATAAGAGCAAAACTCATGACTTCTATCGCCCGGTATATTTTCCATCACAAGTATAGCTTCCCAGATCTTTTCCACACTAGCATGCAATGGAGGCATCTTAATCTCTTCCCACACTATTCTGCGACTTCTCTGCCTTGCATGATTATTTTTCCTTCGTCCACCGTAAGTTTCTTGTACATGATCTAGCCTCTGAATCTTATTATTGCTGTTACGGTTGTAGTAGTTCCTTTCTCGTTCAAACTCTTCTTGGTCGTGGCTTCCCATGGCTACTATCTTCTCGCACGTCCCTCATCGGCCTTCCTTGCTTGCTGTCCTTGCGAAGTGCTCGCCACTGTATTTATGAATTGAGGCAACAAGCTTGCGTTAGCAGATTCGAGCTTGTGTTCGCGATCGGATAAGAGTTCATTTCATTCGTCTTTCTTCTAAGGCAATATATTCTTCCCGTAACTCTCAGCTTCTACGCCATCGTGATTGTATTTTTGATTCTAAAAATTTGAATGTATAACAAGTTAGTCGCGAAGAGAGCATTCAAAAATGAGAGGATGAGATATCTTTCCTCAACCCGTCCCGCCATTTCGCTACACATGGTTCTCCATCTTATTGTCAATCAGCCTTAAGCTCTCGCCAACCCTTTGTTTCAACCCGAATACATCTTCAAATACTGGTCGTGAAGAGTTGTTACTTATGTATGCCCCCCAGGAATGTGGCTTGTAAATGGTTAAATGATGTGATTGTGTTCCTTGGCAGACCTTCAAACCATTTTAGTGCTTCTCCTATTAGGCTTGATGCGAAATATTTGTACAAGTATAGCATCATGATTCTCCCACCGCAACATACATCTCATATAAGCCTTGATATGTTGTACCGCATGGGTTGTTCCATCAAAGATGTTGGTTAATGCGGGTAGATTGCACTTAGGAGGTATTCCTCCCATCTCACCCTTCTAGCGTGAAGGGATTCTTCGTGCTCTTCTGCGATGGCTTCGTCCAATTGTTTCCTTCCTCCTTCCCTTCTATTGTTCAAGTAATCCTCTCATTTCAAATGATTCTCTTAAGATTTGTTCATTTGCCTCGAGAATTTGATTCTACTGGTCTTTTTAGCTCTGCCTCTCTCCTCTACGCTCGTGCTGTTTTGACCTTCTTGCTCGTTGTTTTCTTCTCTCCTTTCCTCGCGACGCTCTTCTTCGTTTCTTTCTTCACTCCGCACGCCATTATATCGGTTGTTCTCTCTTCTTGGTCAGTCTCTCGGCTCTCATCTCGCCCTCTCATATTCTTCATTAATATTTCTATTGGTACGATTTTTTTCCTCCTTCTTTTTCCTTGTCATGGTTATTCTCGGGATTGCCTCTTCCACCTCTTGATTTTCCATTTCTGCTCTTATCCTTTCTCTCTCGCGAGCTAGCCGTGCTTGTTCAATGTAGTGCCTCTCAATGTCATCCTCAATCTCTCGGTTTCTTCTCAATTCTTCTCTCCGTGCAAGATTATTCTCCTTCTTGGAAGCATTGGGTCATTCGGCCCTTGGAGTTGCATGTTTCCTTGATTCTCCCTATTCCGCTCATCTTGAAGATTTTCGGTGAGGAATATAACGATCTTCCATTTCCCCTCTTCTCTCGCCATGCTCTGTGTTTGGATTTTGTGTTTCTTGTTGGTTTTCTTCTTCGGTACTTTACGTTGGTAAAACTCTCCTTCTTTCTTCCCTAATCGATCTTGAACTTGATCTCACACTACTTCTTGATCTCCTATTTTGCAATCTCATATTTTCCATTCTCAATTCATGATTCTGTCTTGTCAAGTTTGCTCGTTCCTCTTGCCTCTAGTCGTCTCTCTTCATGTATTGTTTGTCGCAATCTTTCTAATGCCGCGATTTCGTCGTTTCCTGGATTCATTTCTCCATTCATTCCTTGCTCTCTTCCTCCTTGTCCATTGTTCACCATCTGCTGCTCCTCTTCCATCTCGTCTTGAATCGGACCTCCAAGTATGTACACTTACTCTATCATAATCCACAAACCGTTTGCTACCGGGGAGATCGGTGGGCGATTTTGATTTTCTCCATCATTTCTCATATTCATCCTTGACGATTCTCCTGTTTCATTCCTCCTTTCTCCAGCAAGTCTCCCACTTCTTCTTACAATCGTTGGTTGCCCTTGTACGTTTCTTCTTCTAGCCATTTTTCTTTTCAATGAATTCTTGAGTATCTCTCCAAACCTTTTTTTCTGTTAATTCAAATTCTTTCCAATTTCTACGTCAATCTCTGCTCTCTCCCTGTTTCTAGCGCATATGTAGTTGCAGGAAATCCCACACTACACCCCTTACTCAGTTTTGCTTGACTAATCCATTTGAAAGATGTGTGATCAAGAATATTTATTAATTGATTCCATGAAATGTTTACACAGTACAATAGAATTACACTTAGAAATTAAAGCGCTCTTGAACTTTCTCTCTCCTAATGACTTGCTTCACAATTCAAAAAGACCTCCCCCTTCAACAGACTCATTTAGCCCTTTATATAGGGTAATACATAGTGGATGACAACTAAGCTATCCTTTATTTTCGGGAATGTCTCGCGAAGTGTCGGAAGTGCGCGAATATTCATTCTCGCGACACTTCTTAACCCTCGCCAGTTTCATGTCTTGCAATTGTTTTGTTTGTCGTTATTCATCGCGTCGTTTATTTTAGCTCCTCGCGACTCCCTCGCGACACCGTCGTTTATTAATCCCGCGAACCTTGTCCGTTGCGATATTATGATCCTACAAGACTCTTTCTCCAACTCCAGCTTTTGAGTCAACTTAGCAATCTTAGCCATTTTATCCACCACAACATCACCGGTAAAATTTATATTCTTCACTACCGCATCCTTGATGGTGTTGATCTTCCGACGAAGCCACTTGATTAAAGCCAAGTCCCTCGTAGTTCTCCAAGTTGTACTCCTAATCAAAGAGTGCATCTCGAGTAACAATACTTCGGGCATGGTACGGATATCATCTATGACACGCAATATGTTTCCTAATTGCATGGTCAAGAAGTAGCTACGTTCAGGATCTCTTGTAACGACGATATGGCCATACATCTTCCACAACTTCTCATACATGCTGGCATACCTTGTGGGGACGCTGAATCCACCAATAAATACATGATATGAGAGTAGGGCTGTCAATGGATAAAAATCCATCGGATATTGGCAATACCGATAAGGTTAAGGTTAAGGGTTATCGGATATCCGGTATCCGATAATATCCGTCGAATTCAAAAATTCCATATCGATAAGGTTAAGGATAAGCTATCGGATATCGGATATTATTCCGATAATATCCGTTATCTACTCATGATACAAAAAACTTCCAATAATTTCCGATAATTTCCGTTAATATTCAATAATTTCCGATAATTTCCGTTAATATTTGATAATTTCCGATATTTACTTAGGAGAGACGTAATCAAATGGCTAAAGAGTAAACCTAAAGGGTATTAGGTATCGAAAATTTCCGAAAATTTTATGATATAGTTATACACTAACGGTATCGGATATTAACCTAACGGAAACTCCCTTAACCGGTACCGTTATGTTAATAAACGGATATCCGTTACGTTAAGGTTATCGGATATCGGATAACCGTTATGTCGGATATTAACCTAACGAAATCCGGATATTCGAAAACGGATACTGGGATATCGAATATCCATTGACAGCCCTATATGAGAGTGAAGCACCAAATGGAGGCTCACAAACAATCCCTGCAGTAGAGTATTCATGCACTATTATACGGTTCTCAATCTCAGGAGCAACTTCAACAATCATAGGCGCAGCTTCCTCTGGGACAATATTGTCTGTTCTCAGCACAACTTCTTCTGTTCCTGGAGCAATCACCGTTGGTGTTTCAATCGCCTCAATAATATCAGCAACAACCATCTCACGGCCTTGAAGTGCAGAGATGTTTGTCTCACTATCAACAGCGCCGGGATTGCTCGAATCATCATTATTGATCTCATTATTCTCGGCTTCGGCATTTGGCACCTAATAAGAAAATTACACGGGTTTAAAGCGGTCCAATCATGGGAACTCAACACAATCATAAAGTCCAAAGACATGTAATTTAACTAGCATTATCTAAGTTCTCTACTATGCGTCCAAGATGTAGGATCAGAATATCGCGACATCAATACCTTGAAAGATCAATAAACAACAACATTGCGAAGGTGTCGCGGAAGAGTAATATAAATGACGCAATGAGTGACGACAGCCAAAACACGAGAAAGATGTGAAGACCTAGCGAGGTTTAGGAGTGTCGCGAGACTATATACTTGTATACTTGCGTATTTCGCAAGTCATTCCCGAAAATAAAGGACAAACTTTAGCTGTCATCCATTATGTAATACCCTATATAAAGAGCCGAGCAGGCCTGTTGTAGAGGAGAGTTCTTTTTGAAGGGTGAGGCAAGCCAATAGGAGAGAGAAAATTTGTAGTGATTGTAATTTCTTTAGCCCTGTTCTATCTTCTCTTGTAAACATTTCAAGAAAATAATCAATAAAATTCATAGTTATTCATCTTCAAATGGTTTAGTTGTATGAAATCTAGTGAGGGGTGTAGTGTAGGATTTCCTGCAACTACATTTTTGGCGCTAGAAACAGGGGATCGAGTAAAGGATTTATCCTTCCCCGTAATTTGTTGGTTCAAGAAATTTCCATGAAGATTAACTATTGTTCGTATTTTTCTAGATCTACAAAATTTAGGTTCAAAAATGGAAATTTCATGGAAGGAATCACACTTTCGGGAGTAAACATCATCAACAATTCAAAGACATGAAAAGAGAAAGAGAAAAAATAGGTTGCTATGGTGAAATTCAGAGAAGAAAAATCAAGGTTTCAATGGAAGATTTCCATGTTCAGGAGAAAAAGCAAGAGGCAAATTGTTGAAGGAAATAAAGGAAGGCGAAGAGAAGATAAGAGGCGGACGCTGTGATTTTTATCACAAACAGATCGCACAGATGGTTTGAGTTGGAGCGAACAAACAATAGGTCATGGGTTCGAATTCGCAGAAATACATAGTTTTCATTTTATTATCATCTTCAGTGGCGAATAAGAGAATAAGGAAAAAATTTATGAGTTAATTTTGCAGAGATGTTCTTGAACAAATGGTCAAGAGAACAACATGTAATTTTGTGGTCGCAAGTTCGAATATGCTCGCGAGCATAATTTTCTTCTTTTTACGGAGGGGAAAAAATGGATAATTTCGCAAGGTTGTTTCATTATTTCATAAACAAGAGGCGACAAGATTGGTTATCTGCGAAGTTAATGAGTTCATGGTCGCAAGTTCAAACCCCAACGAACGTACATTTTTCGCATGAATTTTTTCGCAAGGGTATTTCGCAAGAAGAAAGTAGGTGATTATTTCGCAGAAACACTTCGCGAGCGGGGCTAGCACGGTTGGTCGGGGAGGCATAAATACAAGCGAAGGTCGCAGGATCAATTCTTGCCCTCGCACATTTATTTTTGTTATGCGAAATTTCGCATGGACTTTGCCTATTTCGTGAAGAAGAAAGTTGATGATTATCTCGCAAATTAATTTCGCAAGAGAGGGTTAGAATAGTTGGTATGGTGCGAGAAAATCCAAGAAGCAGGTCATGGGTTCAAGTCTCACTTCTCACATTTCTTTTTGCTGCGCGAGATTGACAACAACAAACCACAAAAGCTAAGTACCACTTTCCTTAAACATTTTACTTACAAAAAATAGAAGATTTTTGATTTGATTTACTGTAGGATTCAAATATCGCACAACATATTTTCTAGCGTGAGAGATTCAATTATTTCCTTAACTCGCGAGAAGAGCTTGCGAGATTCATTATTTTCCATAACTCGCGAGAATGTAGCAAGACTTGCGAGAATGTCTCGCGAGAAGGAAGCAAGAGCCTGCGAAATTATCAAAGAGCTCGCGAGAATATGAGTTGTATGTGAGCTGTCATCCACTATGTAAACACCTATATAAAGAGGAGAGCAGGAGAGAGAAAGGGGGAATAATTTGGGGAGGACACTTTTAGGGAGAGAGAGATATTTTGAGGGAGAAACTTTATTTTCTTGATCATCTTCTTCCCCTAAAACTAGATCTAGAGCTCTAGAAAATATCCATTAATGGGGATTGTAAATGTAATACCAATGTAACCTCAACAATCATAGTGAAGAATCGTGGATGTAGATCACATTGATCGAACCACGTAAAAATCCTTGTGTCCATTTAAATTTCTAGCACTTATATTTGAAACTTAGATGATTAATATGATTTAGATCTACAAAATATAGTGAGGGGTGTAGTGTGGGATTTCCCGCAACTACATATTGGCGCTAGAAACAGGAGAGAGTAATGGATTTTGTCCTTCCCGTAACTTGTTGGATCAAGAAATTTCCGTGAAAATTAATTATTGTTCATATTTTTCTAGATCTCAAAATTTGGGTTCAAAATGAAAATTTTAGGGAAGAAATCACACTTTCAGGGGAGAAAACACTGTCAGCAATTCAAGGGCATGAAAAGAGGAAGAGAAAAAAAATAGGTTGATGTGATGAAATTCAAGGAAGAAAGCTAATTTTTTAATGGAAGATTTCATATTCGGGAGAAAAAGCAAGAGGAAAATTGTTGAAGGAAATAAAGGAAGAATGAAGAAAAGGATAAGAACAAAACGCTGTGATTTTTATCACAAACAGAAACTTGCACAGATGGTTTGAGTTGGAGCGAAGAAGCTTGATGTCGCAAGATCAAATCTCGCCACAGTCATATTTTTTCACATTTTTTCTACAGCCTAGAGAGGAAAAAATGAGTATATTCGCAATATTGTTTCATTATTTCGCAAGCACAAAGTAGCCCGGATGGTCGAGAGAAGAAGTATGCAAACCCGGAGGTCGCGGGTTCGAATCTCCCTCCTCGCAAAGAATTTTTGCTTCGCAAAGAGGGAAAAAATGGATAATCTCGCAAGGTTGTTTCATTCTTTCGCAAACAAGAGGCGGCACAGGTTGGTCACCCGCGAGGTTAATGAGTTCATGGTCACGAGTTCAAGTCCCATTGAACGTCCATTTTTGCATGGATTTTTCGCAACAGTATCTCTCAAGAAGAAAGTAGGTGATTATCTCGCAAACACTTCGCAGAGGCATGGCTAGCACAATTGGTCGGGGAGGCATGAATGCGAGCGAAGGTCGCAGATCAATTCTTGCTCTCGCACACTTATTTTTGTTATGCGAAATTTCGCACGTACTTTGCTTATCTCGCAAAGAAGAAAGTTGATGATTATCTCGCAAGTTAATCTCGCAAATGAGGGTTAGAACTAGTTGGTATGGTGCGAGAATATGCAAGAGGCAGGTCAAGGGTTCAAATCTCATTTCTCACAATTCTTTTTGCTGCGAGATATTTATATTTTATGCGACGTTCATACATTTCAAGGATGATAGCTTCGCAAGCAAATCATATACTTCACAAGAGACAACAACAAAGAAAAACCGCAAATGATATGATATTATGAGAATGAATGAAAGAAATGACAAATGAAAGAATGAGTGAAGGAAGTGATTAAATGAAGAAATGAATGAAAGAATGAATGAAAGAATGAAGACATGCGATAATTTCGCAAAGATAATGAGAAGAGACAATCAAAAATGAATGATTGAATGAATTGACAAAAATGAAAGAATGAATGAATGGGACGAACCTTTATGGCGTACACCCTAGTTCGCGAATAACATTTCCTAAGAGGCAAATGTAAGACCTAAAGTGCGTCATATAAGGGGTATCTCTTAACATGGCTCGGGGAAAAGGTTACACCGCCCCGGAACCCGAGTCATGTAGATTTGGGGCCCATGAAAGCCTATCCTAAGAGGTACCTTGGATTCCCAACTATATATGTAGGTTATACTCCTGGTTGGGCGACCGAGGTTCTCTTCCAAGGAGTCGGCCGTATGATCAAGGCGCCGAGGTACACGGTTGAGTCAAGAGTGCGGGAGCATGGAACTTCCTTACCACTCTTGACAAGTCTTGGCGCATGCCGCACTCGCCCGAAGAAAACTCCACTTAGGGTGCAGCCTTGTAACCATAAACCCTATAGGTATAAGGGATAAGAGGTGCGAAAACAACTGGTTGTTGTTAAGACCGGATGGGAGGAGCTAGCCTTGTATGGCCGATGTACGCCTCCTTGAAGGGACAACCAGGGAGATGATAAGGGCGACACCCTCCATTAGGGAGAGTGTCAAAACAGACGCAAATGTCATGGGGCTTTATTTTCGCAAGAAAATTTAGGCCTGTCATATTTGTGCAATGATCCCGCAGAGGCAATAATACTAACTCGAGGGTAAGACGAGATCAATGGGTCTTTACATGCAAGTGTAAGGACGTCCCGCGATTTCGTCGCAAGACAAGCAATGTCATGGGGCTTTATGTTCGCAAGGATATTTAGGCCTGTCATATTGTCGCAACTAAAACATCCTGCAGAGGCAATAATACTAAGAAATGATAAGACGAGATCAATGGGTCTTTACATGAAAGTGTAACGACGTCCTGCGATTTCGTCGCAAGACGACAATGTCATGGGGCTTTATGTTCGCAAGAATATTTAGGCCTGTCATATTGTCGCAATGAGGGGTGGCATAATAAGACCTTTAACTAGGAAGGCGAAATAAGACCACACAAGAAAAAATGATAAGGCAAGACCAATGGGTCATTACATGAAAATGTAAAGACGTCCTGCGATCTTGTCGCAATGACAATGTTCAACATAAACATTTTGAATTGCAGGAATGAGAAAGATGAAACACAAGAATAAGAAAAATGAAGCACAAGCAAAATAACTTGCGAGGAACAACAAATATGCGAAAAAGGATATACCAAGATAAAACCAGAGAAATGAAGAATGGAAGCGATTTAAAGCTACATCAATTTTAGAGCGGTAAAAGGAGCTAAGTAACACAAACATTAGCTATACAAAGGCAAAGATAAGCATTCTCATCATACAAGCATCATACTTGCATCATGAAAGCATCGCATAAGCATTTCATGGCATAAACATCGCATACACATTTCATAACATAATCATTACGCAAGCATTATGTCCAAAGAAAGATATTTCAGAATCTCGCAGCAGTGATATTCATAATCTCTCAAGAGTGTTATTTAAAATCTCTCAACAATATCATTTAGAATCTCTCAAAATATTATTCAGAGTTTCGCAGAATTATTCAAAACTTCGCAGAGATATTCAGAATTTTGCAGAATTATTAAGAATTTTGCAGAATGCAAATATTTCACAAGATAAGATAAGCAACTTGAAGAGATTATACTATCGCATGAGCACAAAGCATGAGACAGAGGAAAAATAAGAATGCAAAAACAATTTGCTCAATCAACATTTTCTCAAGGATTCTACCCTCATAGATAAAGAACAGAGGCAACTATGGATAACCAAGAAAACATTTTATGTTCTTCATCTTCTCGGCAAGAATCACTTCCAAAGAAGATATTCACCAATGAACAACAAGAATCCTCACCAAAAATGGAATAATAACTTCGCATGAACAGAGGCAATACTTCTTATCTTTCAAGGATTAATACTTCTTATTCACTTCGCAAAGTTTCGGAACTTCGCGAAAGAATAGAGCATAGCATGAGGCAAAGAACATGGAGCGGGAGTTTCGCATGATGGATTCACAATACTTCTTATATTTAGAGGATTAAGTACTTCTTATACTTCTCAAAGGATACTTCATACTTCTTATATATTTCGAGGATTGAGTACTTCTTATATTTCTTCAAGGATACTTCATACTTCGCATACTTCAAGAGATAATACTTCTTATTCACTTCGCAAAGCTTCTAACTTCGCAAAAGAATAGAGGCAAGTACGTACTTTTCAAGTCCAAAAGATTCTTCCGCTCGTTCCTTCATCAACAAAGATCAAAGACTACTACAACAACAGATTTTTCCTTAAAGATCGCTCTTCAAGCAATATTCAAGGAAAAAGAGGCAAGATGTAGGATTCAAATATCGCACAACATATTTTCTAGCGTGAGAGATTCAATTATTTCCTTAACTCGCGAGAAGAGCTTGCGAGATTCATTATTTTCCATAACTCGTGAGAATGTAGCAAGACTTGCGAGAATGTCTCGCGAGAAGGAAGCAAGAGCCTGCGAAATTATCAAAGAGCTCGCGAGAATATGAGCTGTATGTGAGCTGTCATCCACTATGTAAACACCTATATAAAGAGGAGAGCAGGAGAGAGAAAGGGAGGACACTTTTAGGAAGAGAGAGATATTTTTGAGGGAGAAACTTTATTTTCTTGATCATCTTCTTCCCCTAAAACTAGATCTAGAGCTCTAGAAAATATCCATTAATGGGGATTGTAAATGTAATACCAATGTAACCTCAACAATCATAGTGAAGAATCGTGGATGTAGATCACATTGATCGAACCACGTAAAAAATCCTTGTGTCCATTTAAATTTCTAGCACTTATATTTGAAACTTAGATGATTAATATGATTTAGATCTACAAAATATAGTGAGGGGTGTAGTGTGGGATTTCCTGCAACTACATTTACAAAACGCGATACAATCGCAGAATTACAAAGATTTCACGATTACAATGATTCGAGAAAAATCTCGCACAGATCAATTTATATATTTCCCTTAAATATTTTCTTTGTCTCAAATGAGAATGATATCTAACATGGAGAGTAGTAGCGGGCAAACCTTTATGGCGTACACCCTAGTTCGCGAATTAAATTTCGCAGAGGCAATGTACCTAAAGTGCGTCATATAAGGGGGTACCTATTAGGATCATCTCCATGAAGGATGTTTATCGGATGAAACGAAACAAGTTATACAAAGGAAATCAAAACAAAGAAAAACGATTTGAACTTGCAAATAAATGAATATTTTTGATAAAAGAAATGTTGAATACTAATCTAAATTCTTATTTGCATTACAAAGATTGCATGAGGCAGAGAACGTGGAGTAATAATTTCGCAATACATCTTATTCGCAGTCAAGGATGGATACTTCTTATATTTCGAGGATTAAGTACTTCTTATACTTCTTCAAAGATACTTCATACTTCGTATACTTCAGGATGATACTTCTAATTACTTCTAATATTCAGAACTTCGCAAAAGAATAGAGGCAAGTACGTACTTTTCAAGTCCAGTATTCTTTCGCTCGTTCCTTCATCAACAAAGGTTAAAGACTACTACAACAATGGATTTTTTCTTAAAGATCGCTCTTCAAGCAATATTCAAGAAAAAAGAGGCAAGATGTAGGATCCAAATATCACACAACGATAAGAGCTTGTGAAATTGTAGTGAGAGCTTGCGAGAAGGTAGCGGAGCCTGAGAGAACGTAGCATGGGATCCTAAAATAGGGGAAATATGAGTTGTATGTGAGCTGTCATCCAATATGTAAACACCTATATAAAGAGGAGAGCAGGAGAGAGAAAGAAGAGGATATACACATTTTTGAGGATACATTTTAGTGAGGGAGAGATATTTTTAGAGAGAGACTTTATTTTCTTTATCATCTTCTTCCCCAAAAACTAGATCTAGAGCTCTACAAAATATCCATTAATGGAGTCTCAATGTAACCCAAATGTAATTTCAATAATCATAGTGAAGAACCCTAACCCCGTGGATGTAGATCACATTGATCGAACCACGTAAATCTTGTGTCTTATTTTACAATTTTAGCACTTTAATCTTTATTTTGATTATGAAATAGATTTAGATCTATGAAATATTATAGGGGGGTGTGTTGTGGGAAATCCTGCAACTACATTTTAAGTATGGGAATGCACAATGGAATTGCAAAATAAATTTTTGGCCTTCGCTCCAACTTCTATTACAAACGTTTCTTTCCTTTTGTTGAGTTTGTTCTGTGCATTTCTGGTGGTGGTAATGGTTGAACTTTTTCTTAACTTTTTAGGAAATGATTCAATTTTCCTTGGTCAATCATTCTGAGGATGATTCTTTTTATATTTCTGCAATCATTTGTTAGGTGTCCATGAAAGCGGTGGTAAGAACAAAATTCATGACTTCTATCACCTGGTGGCGGTTCACTTCCCATGTTCCATGGTGCAGTATATTTTCCATCAAAAGTATAGCTTCCCATATTTTTTCCACACTAGTATTTAGTGGCGGCATTTTGATTTCTTCCCATACTACTCGTGACTTCGCCGCCCACCATGATAATTCTCGCCTTCGACCTCCGTAAGTTTCTTGCGGATGATCAAGTCTTTGGATCTTGTTATTTCCGCCACTGTTGTAGTAGTTCCTTTCTCTATCAAATTCTTCCTGATCACGACTTCCCATGGCTACTAACTTTTGCTGACCATCATCTATCATCCTTTCTTGTTGTCCTTGCAATTGCTCGCTACTGTGTTTATCAATTTGGGAATAAACTTGCATTCGCAGCATTTGAATTTGTATTCGCAACTGGGTATGATTCTATCTCATTTTGCCTTTCCTCTAGAGCAATATATTCCTCCTGAAGTTCTCGCAGCTCAGTCATTGTGATTGTATTCTTGACCCTAAAAATTTGAATATATAACAAATTGGTTGCGAACATAGCATTTATGAATGATAGAATGAGATATCTTTCATCCACCAGTCCAGCCATTTCATTGCACATTGTCTTCCATCTTACAATCAAATATTTCAAACTTTCAAACTCTTTGTTTCAGCCCGAATACATCTTCAATACCCGGTCGCGAGGAATTGTTACTTATATATGCCCCTAAGAATATAGCTTGTAAATGGTTGAATGACGTGATTGTGTTTCTTGGTAAACCCTCAAACCATTTCAGTGCTTCTCCAGTCAAACTTGATGCAAAGTATTTGCACAATATGGCATCATGATTTTCCCATTGTAACATACATCTCACATAAGCTTTAATGTGTTGTATTGCACAAGTTGTTCCATCAAAAATACTGGTCTCCTAGCGGCACCTCTAGTGTAAAAGGACTTTTCGCAGCCTCTTCGATGGCCTCATCCAACCGTCTTCTTCCTCCTCCCTTCTACTTGTTCAAAGATTCCTCTCATCTCCGCCAATTCTCTCAAGATTTGTTCATTTGCATCAAAATTTGAATCTACTGGTCTTTTTAGTTCTGCCTCTCTCCTCCTGCGTTCATGTCTGCTTTGATTTTCTTCTTCATCATTCTCTTCTCATCTTTCTCTGCGACCTTCTCCTTCATCTCTTTCACGAATTCGTACACCATTATATCTATCATTTTCTCCTCTTTGTTGCCTACCAATTCTCCTTTGTACCCTTTCATACTCTTTATTGATATTACCATTGTTGCGATTTTGTTCTCTCCTTCTTTCTCGATTATCATGATTGTTCTCGCGAATAGCTTCTTCCAATTCCCGTTCTTCCAATTCTGCTCTTAACCTTTCTCTTTCGCAAGCTAGGCGTGCTTGTTCAATATAGTGTTTTTCAATTTCATCTTCAATCTCCTTTTGTTTCCTCCGTGCTTCTCTCCCATGCACTATTCTTCTTCCTTCCCCCGATTTTCTTCACCAACTGGATTATTCCGCCCCGACGCCGCCTATTTCCTTGATTTCTATCATTTCGCCATCCCGTGAAATCTCGGGACGTGGTATATAACGATCTTCTATCACTTCTCTTCTTTCGCAGTGTACCTTCACCGAGATTTGGCTCTCTTTCTAGATTTTCTTCATTAATATTTTCTACAGGTAATGTTCTCCTCATTTCTTCTCTAACCGATCTTGATCTTGTATTACTTCCGACCTTCTATTTTGCAACCTCATATTTTCCATTCTTAACTCGTGATTTTGCCTTGTTAAATTTGCACGTTCTTCCGCTTCTAATCGTCTTTCTTCATGTATTGTTTGTCTCAACACCTCTAGTGTCATGCGATTTCTTCATTTCCATGAATTATTTCTCCGGTTTTTCTCGGTTTCTCTCTCTTGTCCATTGTTTACCAATTGTTGCTCTTCTTCTCTTTCTTCCATGTAACTGATCTCCACGTATGCACACTCACCCTATCATAATCCACGCTCTGCTCAGCCTCGGTTGAATTGGTGGTTGAATTTGATCTTCTTTATTATTTCTTGTGTTTACCCTTGAGGATTCACCCACTTCATTTCTCCTTTCTCCAAGAAGTCTTCTACTTATTCTAACAGTTGTTGGTTGTTCTAATGCATTTCTTCTTCTAGCCATTTCTCAATCTTAGTAAATTGTTGAAAATTATATGAAAATTTTCCCTATTACTCCCAATTCTTCCAATTCACAATGTCGATCCTCACAGGTTTCCCTGTTTCTAGCACCAATATGTAGTTGCAGGAAATCCTACACTACACCCATCACTAGATTTCATACAACTAAACCATTTGAAGATGAATAACTATGAATTTTATTGATTATTTTCTTGAAATGTTTACAAGAGAAGATAGAACAGGCCAAAGAAATTACAATCACTACAAATTTTCTCTCTCCTATTGGCTTGCCTCACCCTTCAAAAAGAACTCTCCCTCCAATAGACCTACTCGCTCTTTATATAGGATATTACATAGTGGATGACAAATAAGCTGTCCTTTATTTTTTTGGAATAACTTGCGAAATATCGCAAGTGTACAAGTGTATGATCTCGCAACACTCCTAAATCTCGCAAAGTCTTCACACCCTTCTCATGCTTTGGATATCGTCATCCATTGCGTCATTTATATTATTCTTCTGCGACACTTTCGCAATGTCGTTGTTTATTAATCTCGCGAGGTATTGTTATTGCGATATTCTGATCCTACATCTTGCCTCTTCTCATGTCTTCTCCGCGAAGAAGAGAATGTCATGAGAATTAGTATTATTTGAAATGCCGCAACTGTTCGTCCTTTTCTGTTTTGATATGATTCCGTACTTTTATACTGTAATTCTTTACACGTGTTTCTTCTTCCACCCATTTCTTGACACGTCTCTTTCAACCGTTATTTCTTATCCGTTCACGTCTCTTCTCGCATTAAATGCGTTTATCTTTTCGAAAAATTTCTCTATATATACTCTTCTTCCCCTCTTCTTCTTCTTTTTTACTTTCTTCCCGGAATTTTCTCAGGCAATTTTCTTTGAAATTTTCTCCGTAATTTCTGCTTTCTCCGTAATTTCGTTCGCTCATCAGAATCTGCTTTTCTCCTTTCTTTTGTTCTTCAACTTTCTATCCATTCCCATACTCACCAAATGGCACCAACAGGTCGTAAATATGAAACTCTTTTGAGTGATACTCAAAAGATTTTACAAGAGAAGGGTTTCACATTATCTACCATTCCTGATCAAGAATCTTTATCTATTCTTTCTGTGAATTTGTTTTCTGATCACCAGTGTAATGACCAAAAGATCATAATCTCGCTAGGTCAAATCCTCGCGGGTCTTCCCATTCCTTTATACAAATCCCGAATTACCTTTATTCTATGAAATTCTTTCTCATGAAAATTTTTCGCGAGCCGTCTATCGCTTAAGTGGAGATTGTATCCGCTTAATGCTTGAGTTCACCAATCGAGGTGCTGGTAAGGGGTCTTTATATCCTAATACAGTCAGAGATCCACAATTTGCGAACTTAGAAATAATCGCTGAGAAATATACAACAGAAAATTTCTTTGAGAACTATGATGTAATTAACATGAAGAATGATAAATCTCATTTGGGGTGCACGGTTGAAGAAAAAAGACAATGTTCCCAGTGACAAGTCAAGCTCATGCATGATATTGATTGGCATTCCTAAGCAAGAATAATGCTCCTCGTCATTCCAAAGATGATAAGTGGTGTGTCTTTCCGTTATTCCCGAATGGGCCTTACATTGCACGGGTTCCCATATTCTCCTCGCGAATCTCGCCAATTACCAACCTTTGGTTTTTAATCGGGCCCTAGGAAGGCAAAAGAGGTGTGTTTTATACTTTTTGCCGACTTTGCGAATTTTATTTTCTTGATTATCTACTGATCTTGCGAAATCTCCAAATTAACAAATTGAGAAGAAGTTACCAAAGGAATCCAAAGCCAAATACTTTGGTGATACTTCGTTCAATCACGAATGAAGTAAGAAACATTTTCTCTTGTTATTTTGAACAATATTGTTTCCTCTATTTCTTATCTTCATTCGTGTGTGTAGGTTGGTGTTGAGGTAGTTGAACAAGAAGAAGCTCCCGGCTTCGAGAACCAAAGAAAAGGTAAAGGCTCTCTTCGCGTGGAGGAACCCGTTGCTCCCCTTTCTAAAAACAAAGTTCTTTCTTCCAGTGAAAGATCTGATGGGGATGACGATGATTCCACCGCGAAGGAAAATAATCCCATTGAATCTCCAATGACATTCTTGTCTAGTATCTTCTCGGATTCTATGCAAGGACTTGGGAATGATCACCTTTCCGGTATATGCGAAGCTCTCGCAAATGTCCTGCGACGCTTCTTTCTTGGAGGGTAATAAATCTCTTCAGGGTATTTCCAGTCATTGAACCCCAGTTTCTTGAATGCCCTCGAAATTTTGGAAGTTCGTAAACAAATTTTCATCATGAACTCCATGTCTTTTCAAAATTCCTTTAACTCTAAGGATTATTATTCACTACTTTTATTACGAATAATCCTACGTTCTTAAAAGTATTTGCAAATTCCATGCTTTGAAAACAAACTTGGGTTTTCATGAAACCTAATAAACAAAACTTTACTACTGCAACTATACCATGTCTATGCAAAATTTTATGTATCTCTTCCATATTAGGAATTTTTGTTCGTTTCCTAAATTAACGAAAAACAGGCATTCATACGTTTTCTAAAAACAAATTCTTCATAAATCCTACGCATGCTTGCAACTATAGGGTTTTTTGTTTTGTGAACAACTCATGAAATCACAAAACACACAAAAAAAAAAAAAAATCGCAGCTACTCATCGCATCACGGAATCGACCTGGACGGTGATCGTCGGCGGCGTCGGCACTGATTTTTCCGGCAAGAAGAAATTTCTTCCCCGTGCTCACGTGAAGGTGGTGAAGGGATGAAGATGCTTGGTCAATAAAAACAAGAATATTAGGGTTACTTACCTTTTATATTAATTCTATTTCCAAAACCTAATAAAACACGAGTTTCCTTTTTTGGGCTCGGGCCCGAAAATTCTAAATTGACCAAAAACTAGACTTTTGACCGACCAAATCAGCGAACTTCACATCTCCATGTCCACAAAATAACACTCTATCACACTATCGTGGTCCTCACCCGAACATTTGCTCGTACATGACAAAGATTGGAGCAAATCGAGGATTCTCAAACTACCTTTGTAGACCGAGTTCAACCACGATCTTGTCGAATCTAAAATCACCATCTAATACTTAATGCGGAACATGACTGCTCACTAAGCAGGGACTTAATGTTGATGGTGTATTATCAACAAAGGTCAAAACCGTAAAATCATGATACTGCATGTTTCTGATACGGCTTTAGGCATGTGGCGATTCATATTTTACGAAGCCACGATGAACATGTCTTTCGAAAATCCTCCACTAGCTGAGCGTTCGATCCCTGGCATTTCATTGTACCCTCTATGTAGAATAATAGAATTGGGAGGTCCTCCTACATAATTGTTTGTTGAGAGGGCTTAACGCCTTCGGACGCTCGGTGATACTCACTGTTCCCTGACTACATGAGAGCGACCCCCTTCTACATAAAGAACGATTGGGCGGTTCTTCGTAAGATTGAGAGCAACAACGCCTTCAGGACACTGACACTCACTGATCTTGACTATGTAGGGCGACGTGTATAGACTCGGGCGTTCTCGTAAGATTTGAGAACGCCTTCGGGATATTAGCCGTCTCCTGACTATGCACATAGATTAATTCTGCCGTGACATTCACCACTGAATTCCCAAAATGATATATCATTACAATTTTTCTCGATTCTATGGTCGAATCCACGGCTTGATCTCATAGAATGGCAATAAACAACCGTATTATCTCATTACTCCGATTTCATAAATCCTATGGAATGGTAATAGATAACTTATTACTCGATTTTATGGTCGAATCCACGATCCCATGGAATGGTAATGCCTGTTTTATTATTCCGAATTCATGGTCGAATCCACAACTGATCCTATGAATTGATAATAAATAACTACTCATTCTTATTGTTCAATTTCATGAATTATACTACACTGAATTTCATGGATTAGCAATAAATACTTCATAATCGGCATCTGGATCATCACCGAGTAAGCCCCACAAAAATGGTGTTAGTGTACTCGACAATGATGCACGACTAAGCACCCGGATGCACGAACGAGCATCCAAAAATATGGACAGATGAGGAATCCTACGCAAAAACAGGAGAAAACAACAAATATTAATAAAATAATAAGGAGCGCCCAGGGGCCAGGACCACCAGCCGGCCGGCCATGTCCTAGCCGTGGCCGATCCCCATGCTTCTTCCATTATTTTGCCCTATTTTGTTATTTTCATTAACTCATGAAAAACTCCTTGATTTTAGCAACTTTCCTTGTTTTTGCAAAATTCATGAATTCTTCATAACTTCATGGATTCATGAAAAATAATATTATAAAATAGGGAAAGGTGTGTGGGTCCGGGCAACATAGCCGGCCGGCCATGCCCACGCCGTGGCCGGTCCCACACCTCACAATCCCTAGCTTTTTATACTTATTATTCCCTAAACTCATGAAACTCCTCCGTTTCAACAAAAACTCATGGATTCTCCATAACATCACGGATTCATGAAAAGTAATATTATAAAATAGGGAAAGGAGTGCGGGACCGGGCAACATAGCCAGCCGACCATGCCCTAGCCGTGGCCAGTCCCACACCCTACAATCCCTAGTCTTTTATAATTATTATTTTCCTCAAATTCATGAAACTCCTTGGTTTGAGCAAAAATCTCAAATTTTGCTCAAATCATGAAAATTCAAAAGCCAACATGGTCGCATGACCGGCTAGCCTCTCACGACAATTTTGAATGTTAAATACTCTTATATTAATATTTAAAAAATACTGATCAATTGAGCATACATGCTCATTCCAACAAAAATCAAGAATTTCATTCAAGATAAACTCTTCTGAAAATTCACAATGTTGCTCGAACGCACATCAGAAAATACTAGAACTCTCAGTACGGAGACACGGACACCATGGTAACACGAGCATGCCTTAATGACCGACCAGAGTCATTCCTAGGGCTTGCACAAAGCCGGTCCCACATGTTTTCATAATTCTGACCTAATTTGCTCAATTGCTCATATTGGGCCCGAACTCTCTCCAACCAACCTGGAGATTGCTCAAACGACCAACAATTGATCCCGTGACCACCAAAATCTGGTCCCATGCTCTCTTGGTCGGTCCCCCATCTTTCATTCTTAGGTTTTGTCTAATGCTGAACCCAAAGAATATTTCAATAAATGATGAAACCTTAGCACATAATCATCATTTTTTCACCAACTCTCCAACCGAGAACCCTTGTGCACACTCACTCGAGCAATTGGGCATCACATAGATGTCCATGGGCTCATGTGATCGGTCCCTCCTTTGCTCATGACCTATTTTCAGCAATTCGTCGACTAATGACAATTCATCAAAAATTAGGGTTTTCGAACAAACGCTCAACAAATCATTATTCCGAGCAAGTTCAAACACCAAATGAATTTATGTTGATTCATGTGGATTAATTATAATATCTTGTAATCTACCAATATTATTATATTTTATTAAAAGCGTCACCAATAAATATTTCGTCGAATTGAGCAACTTTGCTCACGCTCAAATATTGATTCAACTATCAATATTTAATAAATTGTTAGTAATTTGTCGAATCGAGCAACACTTGCTCAATTGCACGTCAAATTATCAACATTTGTTAATTTGTCAAATTGGGCAATACTTGCTCAATTGCACGTCAAATTCTCAATATTCGATGAATTGTCGAATTGAACAATACTTGCTCAGATTGCTCGAATATTGATTCAAACTATCAATATTCAAGAATTTATCGAGATTTCATCGAATCGAGCAATACCGCTTTCGCTTGCTCGAATAATCCACATGTATTCAGTAACTCATCAATACAACTCGTTGAATTTACAATATTTGCTCGGACAAACAACATTAACATTCATGAATCGGTTAGCATTTGCCAAACATGCTCGATTCAACAAAACCTATGCTCATTGCCTAATCAGTCAATAACTGACAAACTAAATACACGTCATGTCATGCAAACTCCATGATTCGTGAGACATCAATCACGTCAAATTGGGGGATAACAACTTGGGTTTTGGTCTGGCGGCCTACAGAACATGGATTCATCCACGACGAGAAATGTGCGTAAGTTGTATCAACAGTTGAAGGAGTTAGCAAAGTAGTGGGTGCATGATCAGTCAAGTATCCACACGACATGGAACTGAATTTACCACGATCTCCCACTTTCTCACTCTTTCACTCAAGAAACCGTCACAATTACAGGGATCAGTGGTTCATCATTCTTGCAATATAAATAAGTCTAAATCGAGGAAAATATCATCACCAGTATTATCATTATCCGTCAACAACTCGATATAAACTTATTCAGAGAACTCAACTTTAGCAGTTCAGCAAATATTGCAGAAACCTTCAACACACCCACAATCCTTGATCATCACTGATCCCACATAATTCTCGCCTTCCCTCCTACGAGATCAACCCATCTCCCTCTTTGCGGCCGAATTGACTCGAACGACCATTGTCTTGGTTTAGGCCGGAGTCCTGCTGCATTGATCTCTCGAATCTAAGCACCCCTTTGCAGCGGTGCATCCGTATGAGGTTCGCAGTTTGCTCGGTCGAGGAGTCTCGATGACACGCTCGACTCTTCACTTTCCTAAAAACCAAGAACCGTTTTTCCCCATCCACAGTGTTGATAACACTTGTGTTCCCTCGCGTTGAAATATATTGCAAATCTATTTATACAAGTTATTGAGCACCCCCGATCTCTAACGAAGTGGAGGAAGTGAAGTAGTGGAGAAGTGGGTTTTTGTGGAAGGTAGTGATCATCGTATCTCCGTTATGAGAGATGTCGATCACACGTTCTCCCACTACTCTCATTACTGATAACCGTCCGTCTTTCCCGACACTCTCTCGTAATGGACTTGTTGCACGTCGCACGCCGAAAACCGCTGCACCAATACCTCGGTGCATCCCCAGCTTTGTGACATGTTTGATGTCTCGAATAACCGGGTCAAGTCGTGGGACCCGCCGTGGAGAATAACATGGTGCTATTAGGTGAAACAACTAAGTTGTTTATGAGGCCAATATAAAATATTGTATGTGTTCAATGCATGTGAAGCATCGCATTAAGCAGCTCAAACTAATCGATGTGTATGAAGCATTATTGTTTTAGAGCACGATTGCATAAGTCGCGTATTGGCGTCTTAAAGGAGGCAAGCATGATCGACCACCTTTGGGTGATCGTTTGAAGACCCTACGGTCAAGTCATCACTTGGTCGATCGCCTCATATGGAAGAAGGATGGCCGGTCTTCACAATGTTGCTTTGCTTGTTTTCTAAAAATAAACTTATACCATCCAACTAGGTCATGCGAAGTTGGATGGTCGTGATCATTTGCGGCAGTTTCAAATTGCCATTGACGCGACTTTAGGGTTTAGGGGCTGCGCGCCAACCCTCTTTGTGCGAGCGATTCGAGGCTTCGATCATCAGCTCGAGCAGGTCGTCAGTCACGCGTGAAGGTGGGCCGACAGTGATCACGTTGATGTCTTCGATGCCGTTTGAAGTTAAATATAAGATACTCAAATCAGTTGGCGAAGTTGAATGGTCGAGATCGATTTGCGGCAGTAATGCATTGACATAAAGTAATTTTAGGTTTTTTGAAACAGCATGCTCACACTACTTTGGACCGGCGATTCGATGCGCTTTAGTCTTGCTATGGGCAAGTCGTTCGACCACGTGTGGAGTTGGTTCGATGTTGAACGCGTTGGCATCTCCTTGATCGTTTGAAACAAGATCTAAGTCGTCCAACTAGGTCTGGCGAAGTTGAACGTATACGATCGATTAGCGGAAGTTGTATAACGCCGCTTATTCAATTTAGGGTTTTCAAGGTCGCGCGATTATCCTAGTTCAATCGAATGATCCTGTGTTCGATTAACTTCCCATGAGCAAGTCGATTGGTAAGGGATAGTATTGGACCGGTGGTGAACGTGTTAGCACCTCTCTGATTGTTTGGAACGCGATCTATGCCGTCCAACTAGGCTGGCAAAGTTGGACAGGTATGATGGCTTTTGAGACCGTTTTTTACGGTTTTAGCTCGTTCGAGATTTGTTTTTATGCAGCGCAAGCACCCATGTTGGGGTCGGCGTTTGGAGCGTTTGTGAATGGGCAACATGGGATTCGATCAACTAGAGGATTAGTGGGCCCACCGGTGATTGCTACGGTGATTGCCTAGTTCTACTAGGAGTAGTCTAAGCTTGTTAAATCACGCGGCCAAATTGTGTGGCCGGGATCGTTTCTGAGACCGACATTAACGATATAACTTTTCTTTAAGGAGTAAATATGTATTTGATCATGCTAACTTTAATTAAAAGTGTGTGAACGCTTGGATCTCTTTGTCGAGAGTGATGTAGCCCGTGTGGGTATTTTCATGCAGATATCAATACCGGCACTTCGGAGATTCATGCTACTCCACCGAGAGTGAACACTTCATCGTCATGTCATGTCAATATTGAGAGTTCGGCTGAGAATATAGCATATGAAAATATCGTGGCAAGTGAATGCATTAGTAACTAATGTGATAGGTTGAATTTTATAGAATATCTGGGATTGATACACCATTCTGATAAATTTCATAAATATGACGAATTACTCAATACATATATAAGTAAATAGGTTTGAACACTCATCACTTTCAAATGGCTTTTATTCCTTTGCAGGACGACAACGCATTAAATACGGGGTTACATAATTGTAGACTTAAATCGAAAACCACCATCAACATTAAGTCCTCGCTTAGCTCGTAATGACAGTGCCATTGCGAGGTGAGCATTGGATGGTGACGTACATGATGTAAATATACGAAATGGAAGAGGCTTACCCGAAGGAGTTTACTCGACCGCCATCAATTGATCTGTGCGCGCCATCAACATGGTCATCGAGTCTCGGCGGGTCCAGTTTCCTTGACGCAGTCGTTTGCGGTAGTTGGCGCTCCTTGTTGTGTTGATCTCCCTTCATTGACGCGACAGAAAAGTGGTTGTTGCTCTGGATTTTGAGGGAATGACTGCCTCGCATCCTTCAGATATACTGACCAGGATCTGGAGTTGAGCTGAATGCATTCTTCCTTTGACCATCTTACGGTCTTTTCCTGGTCCTTAATTAGGGTTTCAACAAGAAACATGACTTGGTTGGTGTTGAATCCTCGTTTATCGGATGAATCTTGTTACAACCAGTCGATATCATTTTAGGGTTTTCGCCATGTATATATACAGGAAGCTAAAACACCCTTATCGCGACAGATAAAGATTTTCTTGCCGAAACTCTTTGCTTTCATCATGTCATCTACAAGTGGATCATCTTCTTCGACTCACCTGATTCTTTCGCCGCTAAACGCAAGCGGCTTGTATCCAGTATGATTTTAATTTTTTTTTGAAGCGTCAATTCTTCTTTTTCTTTGACGTATGATCATCTTTTCTTTTCAGAGCGGCCAGATTCCTGGGCCTTGTGATGATTCTCCTATCCGAATCCTTCGAGTCAAGAAGATCATACCAGTATATTTTCACTGGTGAATATGCGTTCGTCTGCCATGACCAAAGATCCGACACAACCTTCTGATGATTTTTCCTTTCTGTCATGACCAGCATCTGACACAAGCTTCCAGGACATGTGTAACAGTGGTTGACGATGATGATTTAACCACTCATCTCCCTTCAAGTTCAAAAACGCACGCCGCTGATCTGGAAGATGCTGATTTGGGCATATCTTCCTACGAGTACCCCCAACGCAGGCTTGCGCTTCGATGTACACATGAGATGTTTATCTTCTAGTTACCAGGCCGTTGGCGGTTTTCTAGTAAGGAAGGAGTTCATCCCCTTGTATACAAAAATATGGAGAAAGTACGACCATATTGCAACTAGGAATGTGGTGCGGCACTGTTCGTCTGCTTTAGTTACCACGGTGAACTGTCTCCTTCCCATGATCGCTGAGATGGAAGGTACGTCCATACGTGATGTTGCTGAATCAACTATCGAGAAGTGGGAAGACATGATATCTACCTGTGAATCCATGGATTTCAACGTAGGCTGGTTGCGGCAGCGCCTTGATGTTATCAAAGTTCATCGAGCCAGATCTTCGCCAACGTTGTCCCCGCTACGAAAGCCATCTTGGAAGAGGAGAAGAAGGCCTTGGTGCGGAATCTGAGAAGGTAGAGCAGCGATACGAAACTTGAAGAGTAGGACTGAAAGGTATCAAGAGAGGATTAAAATAATGCTTTCAAGGAACTACAACTTGTTGGACGGTCTTTTCTGAGTCGTACTTTTGTTTTGAATAAGTAAGCATAATGATGTTTTGATCGTTTCTCCTCCCCATCTTTTTTTTGGATTTTGAACCTTGCTTTGGAAAATAAATTGCATTGGATTTTGTTCAGTGAATGGAGTTTACATCGACATGTTTTTACTAATGGAGAATTTAATAACTGAGACGTGTGAAGAGTGATAATGCTCGATTGTTGCGTTGCGAGGTAGAACGATGATCATAATCAGGCATAGTATGCCTTGAGCCATTTTCCGTTGATTACCGCTTCCAATTTACCTCCATCCTATTTAATAATCTTTTAGTAGCCAGTGTTGTGAGCTTTGGTGATCACATAGGGACCTTCCCATTTTGGATAGAATTTTGATGCGGACATGTCTTGTTGAATGTGCTTGGAAGTCTTCAAAACTAAATCTCTGACTTTGAAAACTCGTGGTTTTACAGCTTTGTCGTACGCTCTAGAGATCCTGCTTCTGTATGTTTGAGTACGTTCCTCTCGCTTTATCTCTTCGAGTCTAGGGTGTCCAACTCCGCAATCCCGGAGCTCAATGCTTCGGCTTCATTCCAAAGTGGACCCCACTTGTCGTTGCAATCTCCGGCCGACGGAATTTTAATCTCTGCTGGGAGAATTGCGTCTGCACCGTAAACTAGTGAGTAATGGGAAACGCCGAGAACTCCTAGGTGTCGTTCGATACGCCCACAATGCCATTGGTAGCTTGTTCGTGCCATGTCCTGGGATGGTCATGCACTTTGTACGACCGATAATCCGAATTAAGGTTTTATTGGTGCTTTCGGCTTATCCGTTCCCAGGGGTAGTAGATGGTGGAGAAGACCTGCTTAATTCCGTATTCTTCGAGCAACTCTCGTACCTATTTGTTGGCGAAAGGAGTGCAATTATCGGTAATCATGTGTTTAGGCATGCCAAACCGAAAATGATATGTTCCTTAATGAACGCCGCGATTGTTGATCCAGTAGTCCCTCGTAGAAGAATGGCTTCAACCCACTTGGTAAAATACTCTGTTGCGGTTATGATATACTCGTGCTGTTTTGACGATGGTGGGTTGATCTTCCCAATGATGTCAAGTCCTCAGCTGTAAAATGGCCACGGACTACTCACCGAGTGTAAAGGAGTAGAAGGTGCATGAATAAGATTTCGTGAATTTGACATTCGTTGCATCTTGAAAAAACGCAGCGGCATCGTCCTCCATGGTTGGCCGTCAAGTATTTCTCGTGTATCTCGGAGAAATAGCTTCTTCTTCCCCGGTGTTCGCCTTCATGCATTTCTTTCATCAGAATCAGGACCTCCACCTCGTCCAGGCACCGTAATAGGTCGCCTCCAAAGCTCTTGCGGTACAGGATTCCTTCATGAAATACGAATCTCTTGGCTCGTTGCTTCATCTTGGCTGCGTCCTTCTTGCTTCCGTGGAGTACTCCGTCACGAAGATAACTGCCATACGGTTCTCGTCAGTCCCCTGTGTGGCTCACGTTGAAAACCTCCAATTGGTGCGGTGGCATTTGACAATTGGAGCAAGACCCTTGGAGTGACCGAGATTGAGTCTCCAAATCTGGCCAGTAGAAGCCAAGGTGTTGGAGACGTCGGTAAAGAGTCACTACCAACGTTTGTCCGCAAATCTCGTTGTGAATGTAGTTAAGTTATAGTTGTGCTTCCTCATCTCCAAGATATCTTGACAGAGACCTATCTGGATTCCGGTGGTACATCACTCCATGAAGCATGAAAAAGCTTTGCGGGGTTTTGAGTCTGAGCTTTCCTTGGGAGAGCGAACTGTGTAACTCTTGAATTGGAGTCCTCCAGTCGTTAGTTTCAACATCTTTGGATTGTGCGAGCTATGTTGACGCTACAGTCCGTCTCCTCACAATCAAAGTCTCTTCTGAACCTTCGAATTACAGCTTCGAGGCCAATGTGGCTAAGCAATCGGCGTGTTTGTTGTTATTGCGGCCAATTAGGGTTATGGTTGCATCGGCAAAGTAGTTCAGTAGCTTTTGCGCCTCGGATCTATAGGGGGCCAGCATTACCTCCTTGAGTGAGTAGACCCCATTCATCTGATTGACCAGCAACTTAGAGTTACCTCTTACTTCCAGGTGTGTGGCTCCTGCTTGTTTGGCTAGTGACAAACCTATGAGGAAGGCTTCGTATTCTGCCGAATTGTTGGTGCACTGAAAGTCCAACTTGAAAGAATGTGAAAAGACTTCGCCCGTTGGAGATACTAGAACTATACCCGCTCCTCCGATATTACTGCTAGGAGTAGCAGAACCGTCGAAATATAATAGCCACGCCTCCTTTTTGATAAAAGAGATTTCGGGAAATTCTCCAGGAAGGTCTTCATGCAAAGTGCGGTGGTTCCTTCTCCTGGAAATGCCGCTAGAAGTTCTGCCACCGCTTGTCCTTTGATAGCCCTTGGAGGAGCGCATGTTATATCAAACTCTGATGTTTGGGGCAGCCATTTGTCCGGTATGCCTATTAAGGCTGGTTTGAGAGTAAGAACTTGATAGGATCAACTCTGGATATTAATACCACCTTGTTCGATAGTAAATAATGTTTGAATTTCTGCACAGCGTGAACTAGTGCTAAGCATGCTTTCTCTCGCTTTGGGGTATCTCGAGTTCAGATCTCTCAACGTACGACTGAAGTATTATATAGGATTTTCAATCCCTCATCATCTTCCTAAGCAAGGAGGGCCCCGACAAAGTGTCACTAGAAGCAGTGTAGAGGCATAACGCTCTTCCTTGCATGGGAGATTTCATAACGGCGGGTGATGACAATATTTGCTGGATCTTTCGAAATGCTTCTTGTTGATTTGTACTACAAATGAAGCTTGCTCCCTTCTTCAACAGGGGGTGAATGCAGCAATAAGTTGGTCCAAACCTGGTATAAAACGTCAGATATAGTTTACCTTGCCCATGAAACTTTGGAGTTCTTTCACAGTTTGTGGAGGAGGCATCGTGAGAATAGCTTGGGTTTTGGTCGGGTCGACCTTGATTCCTTCGAGAGGTGACTTGGAATCCCAAAAATTTGCTTAAGAGACTCAAAGCACATTTCGTAGGGTTCATATGTTACCTTGGTAACGAAGCATTGAATATTCACCGTTAGATGAAAACCCGATTAGACTCAAGATAATATTTTCCAACCGTTAGATCGAACTTAGCTTGTTACACACAAATGAAAAGTGACTTCATTTAGATATGAGTAACCTTACCTAAACGTGTACACCTTGTTGGCTCAACAATAGCCATATGAACACTTTCATATCAACCTTATTCATCTTAACCATAACTAGTTCAAATGACTCAAATGAAACTAGTTCGAGAGTTGTTCAATTGTTTATATTCTCATAAAAGTATACAAGACACAATTGTAGCAAAATCAATTTTGATTCAAATCGAATCAAGTCATGAACATTATAGCGACGGTTTGCAAAAGATTGCATTCCTTATTTTATAATTGTATTGGTTCATGAACAAACCGATTTTATAACATCATATACTTAGGTATGCGTACATAAATAGCTAGGACCAAGTTTGTGTTTCGCCAAGATCGCGAACTCGTACGCATACATCCAAACTCAACAAAATTCCCGGACCTGAACCTTACGCTTGTACGCGTACCGGTTTGCATACCAGGTTCCCGAATTCACAAACCAACTAATAGGCATATGGGTATGCATACCATGGTTCCTGACATGGATTACATATATGCAAGTACGCATACGATGCTTAAATCCAATTGTTCTAAACTTTCATTTCAACCATTGAAACATTCTTGGAATACGGGAATAGCTGTCTCATACAAACTATTAGCTTCAAAGAAATTTTCAAGTGATCGAATGATCAATACGAAACATTCCGAGTCTACATGAAATGACTGTCTCACACAAATCATGTAAGATGTTACCAAGCAATTTTCACATGATCATCTTTTGACTTTCATCAAGAATATAAGATGAACTTGGTTAAAGCGAAAGCTTACCAACGCACATCTTTACAAATATGTAAGCGAGTTAAACTCAACTCGAAATATCAAAAGTGTATAATAGAAGTCTATATACCTATACGACTTTTGTCTCAAATAGTGAAAAAGCGGGGGTCTAACAACCACACCCAATATTTCGTTTGGAAATCTGAATAGACAAAGTCCAATATACTTTCAAGAGAATCAACTAGACAGTTAGACTCAATCTAGAGAAAAGTATATCAAAGAGTTTTATATATGTATCTCTTAATTCAATCCGCAATCAAACAAATAGGAATTTGCGATCCCGATTGAATATAAGAGGAATAAGTGAACGGTACCAAAGACCAATGTTCAAGGATCAATCAATTTCAATCAACAACCAAAGGTTGGATTTACCAATTGATCGATTCAACGCACAACCTGTGATATTTCAATTATATAACAAAATATAATGCGGAAAAGAAATAACACGTATTACACCGAAGTTTTGTTAACGAGGAAACCACAAATGCGAGAAAAACCCGGGACCTAGTCCACTTTGAACACCACAAAGTATTAAGCCTCTACAGACACTAGCCTACTACCAATTAACTTCGGATCGGAATGTAGTTGAGCCCTAAGCAATCTCACACTCGATCAAGGTACAGTTGTGCTCCTTACGTCTCTGAACCCCAGCAAGATTCTACGCACTTGATTCCCTTAGATGATCTCACCCACAACCAAGAGTTGCTACGACCCAAAGTCGAAGACTTGATAAACAAATTTGTCTCACACGAAAAAGTCTATTAGAATAGATAAAGTCTCCCACAGAAATACCTACGAGTTTTTGTTCCGTCTTTTGATAAATCAAGGTGCACAAGAACTAATTGATAAACCAGACTTATATTCCCGAAGAAAAGTCTAGTATTATCAATCACCTCACAATAATCTTAATCGAATGGTAGCGAAATAAGATATTGTGGAATCACAAACGATGAGACGAAGATGTTTTTGACTACTTTTAATCATACATATCGGAGACTCAATCTCGAGCAAATCTTAGAGAATATAGTACTCAATACGATAGAACATAGCAAGATCAGAACACAAAACTACAGAGAAAATAGTTGGGTCTGGCTTCACAATCCCAATGAAGTCTTTAAGTTGTTAATTGACCGTTTGTCAATCCGTCAAATTTAATTTCACTTTCTCAATCCACTAAATATAAGTATAGTAAGCGATAAGAAAGAGTTCGTATCCACAGGAGGCGTTTGTTGTTATAAACTTTCGGTTTCTAAGTAACCCAAGGTATGTTTGTTGTATTTAAGCAAATAAAAGTAATTAAAAGCAAAATAAGTAATTGGAATTATCAATAAGGAGAAGATATTGGTCATGGGATAGTATCATTCACAAACATGTATTTTCATCAATGATTAGAATTGGTATTTAATCTCGTATTTATTAAAAGTCCTAGGATATCTTGATCGCAAGTATAACCCGTTAATTCCTCGCTTTCATCACAACCACATTAAAAGATGCATATGTGAATTCTTCGTAGAAAGCAACCTAAAGTGTAAAAGCACAATTAAGTTTAACTCCCTAAAAGCATTAAGATTTATGGAATAAGACTCATCAATGCAAACGAATGTGTAAAAGCACTAAACGTTTTAACAAAAGTTATGATTCACTTGTGACTAATAGGATATATCACTATAAGCACTAATCACAATTATGCTACTTAGAATCAGGGATAAACAACGTTTTCGTATTGAAAACCCTAATATAGCTCTAGAGATGAACACAAATCGGATTGATTCCGGACTCAACCTAACAAGTTTTCAAATCTTATAACACTATTAATTGTGAATCACAAACAATAATTACTGAGACAAAACTAATTCATTGAATCAAAAGCATGTTGAGAAATCAACTTTTATCCCATAACCAATAAGATGTTTAGCTACTCATAGCTATGGAGTTCATCATCATCAATATTCAATAATAAAACAAGGAAGAAGAAGAACAAAACCAAACCCTAGAAGCGTAAACAAAACGGCTCTCCAAAATTCCAAGAAAAAGATATATATTGTATGTTGTAGAAGACCTTCCCTTTTATAGCTTTCTCCAACTTCTAAAACTAGGTCTAGTCTTCAAAGTCCATTAGGTGAGAATCCACCAAGCCCACAAGAAGGAAAAACCCGTGTAGAAAATATGACCCAAAAACGCTCGCCGGAAGTCTGGGTTTTTGGCCGGAAATCGGGGAAAATGCTCTCCACGACCGCAAAGTCCGCCGGTCACCGGTCAACGGGTCGGATCGGGTCAACGGTTTGGATCGGCGGGTCAACTCGGTCAGACCGAGTCAAACCGAGCCAGCACATTTGTCAGACGAGTCAGGCTGATCCATGGTCAGCTGAGTAGTTAGCCTTCCAGGCCAGTCAGAGACTTGAGCTGTTTGCACAGGGCTTCTCGTGCACAATCATTGTGCATCATAGTCGCTTGAACCGCAACCGCAATGACTCCTCCACAAAGAAAATTCTTATCACCTGGCACATTCACGACCTCCAATTCTATTCTTTCATCATCTCCCCGCAACATCTCGCTCTCAAACTTCAACTCTAATGGCACTACCTAGCCAATTCGCTTCACCAAACTAACTCCTTAGCTTCTCCCGAATTTGAGTTCACCTGCACTTTGTAGTAGCGAGGATTTCCCACACTACACCCCTTACTCGATTTTGCCTAATTAATCCATTAGAAGATGTAAGATCAAGAACATTTATTGATTGAATTCATGAAGTGTTTACACAGAAAATAGAATTACACTTAGAAGTTAAAACACTCTTAAACTTTCTCTCTCCTAATGACTTGCCTAACAATTCTAAAAGCTCTCCCCATTCTGAGACTCATCTAGCCCTTTATATAGGGTAATACATAGTGGATGACAAACTAAGCTACCCTTTATTTTCGGGAATGTCCCGCGAAGTGTCGCAGATGCACAAACATTCGTTCTCGCGACACTTCTTTAACCCTCGCCAAGTCTTTCGTCTTCTTTATGTTTTGCTTAGTCGTTATTCATTGCGTCGTTTATTTTAGCTCCTCGCGACTGCCTCGCGACAGCGTCGTTTATTAATCCCGCGAGTCTTGTACGTTGCGATATTATGATCCTACATCTTGCCTCTTTTTCCTTAAATATTGCTTGAAGAGCGATCTTTTAAGGAAAAATCTGTCGTGGTATCAATCTTTGATTTTTGTTGATGAAGGAACGAGCAGAAGAATACTGGACTTGAAAAGTACGTACTTGCCTCTATTCTTTTGCGAAGTTCCGAGGGAGGAGTATCATAAAAGTTTTTATAATATTCTTGCCGCGACTGCTTATCTTTATCCGTTTCAGTTTTGTACTTTTACACGGATTTTGATTATTAATGTCTTTTCTTGACACGTCTCTTTCAACCGCTTATTCTTGACCATTCATGTCTCTTCGCATTAAATGACCTCGTTTTTCTCGAGGATCTTTTTCCCTATAGTTTTCTTTTCCCTCCTTTTCATTCTTTAGTTTCTCTCTCGCAACCTTTCTTTGACTCTCTCCTTCCGCAATTTGCGCTCCTGCTATCGGAGATCTTTTCTTCATCCTTTCTAGCGTTGATCTTAATCTCCAATCTCCTTCCATTCCCATACCGATAAATGGCTGCCATCGGTCAGTGCATACAAAACTTCTTTTGAAGAAGTTCAACAAAAGCTGCTTGAGAAGGGTTTTACTCTATCAACCATTCCTAATCAGAACCTTCATCTATTCTTTCGCAAATTTGTTTTCGATCATCAATGTGATGATCAAAAGATTATAGTTTCGCTAGGTCGACTTCTCGCGGACTTCCCATTCCCTTGTACAATCCCGAGATGCCTCTATTTTATGAAATCTTGGCCCATGAAAAATTCTCTCGGGCCGTTTATCAATTAAGTGGCGATTGTATTCGCCGATGCTTGAGTTCGCGAACCATGGTGCGTGCAAAGGATCTTTATACCCTAACACTGCCAGAAATCCCAAATTCGCAGACTTGGAAATAGCTGTGGAGAAATACACTGTGGAAATTTTTTTCGAAAATTACTCGGTGATAACTATGGTGAATGCGAGATCTCACAAGCGTTCGCTCAAGAAAAAGGATAATGTCTCTCAAGATAAATTACTCATGCAAGACATTGATTGGCACCCGTGCACAATACCTCTCCTCGTCATTCCAAAGATGAGAAATGGTGGGTCGTACCCTTGATCTTAAATGGTCCTTACATCGCGGGCTCGCATATTCTTCCTGCGAATCTCGCAGGATATCATCCTTGGGAATTCAAATGGCCTGAGAAGAAGAAAGAGGTATGTTTCCGACTTCAAATTTTGCTTTCGCAACTTTCTTTCTATAATTGCTGAGTTTGTGAACTCTTTCAGATAGCCAGGTTGAGAAGAAGCTACAAAAAGGATCCGTCGGAGGATACTCTGACATTGCTTCGATCGCTTACGAGTGAAGTAAGAATCACTTCCTTTCTTCTTATTTAAAACAGTATTGTTGCCTCCGTTTCTTATCTTTACGTGTATGCGAAGGTTGGAGTTGAAGAAACTATTGCTGCGAAGATTAAAAGTAAGGGTAAAACTGTCGCTCGCAAGGGTAAATCCTCTGCCCCCCTTAACTAAGAAGCGAAAGGTTCAATCCTCTTCTCGCCTTAGCTCAAGTTCTGAATCTTCTGACGAGGATAACCATGACTCGAATCCTTCTCTCGCCAAGAAGATTCCATCGACCAGTTCTTCCATGGATCAGTTATCTAGCATCTTCTCAGACTGTTTCCAAGGAATGGGAGATGCTCCCCTAGCTTCTCTTTGCGGGTCTCTCGCAAACGTGTGTAATGTTTGCTTTCTTGGAAGGCAATAATTCATTCAATGGAGTCTCTAGAGTTGTGTCTCCTGACCTTTTGAATGCACTTGGGTCTCTGGTATGTGTACAGTCATACTTCCCTGCTAACTTTTAAATTGTTTAAGTATATATATGTTTTAATGATTTTTCTATCTTCTTTTATAGGTTGGAAGAACTTCCTTTGTAGTTGCCTCAGACCTTGAGAGAAGACGCAACAATCTTGAAAAGAAGAATTTGCAATTGAGCAAGAAGATTCAAGAATTAGAGACCGAAGCTGCGTCATCTCGCGATAAAGACGAGAGAATTCAAAAGTTAAATACCGAACTTGACTCCCAAAGGGATAAGGTGTCCACTCTTCAAAACGCTAATCAGCAACTTTATGGTATAAAATTTTTATTTTAACGGTCGCTATTGCTACCTAACTTATTACTTTCGCAGATGTATATAATCTCTCCGATGAGGCTATTCTTCTCCATACATTTCCTGATCCTATGGATAATAACCTTCTTCTCGCTCACCTCAACAACTCTTTAAGTAGTTCATCAAACAAAATTAACTCCCTTTCATTAAATGAACTTGGACCAAATATCGTCTTTTAGAAATTGAACATAGATCTGGTTTAAGTGCTGCCAACCAATTTAAACGAATGTTTCTCGAGTCCAATAAAGAAATCAAAATTTTGAGGAAGAAAATTAGTGACCTTATAGATGATAAAGATCGGATTGCTAACAATGGTGCACGTGCATTAGCAACATTTCAAAAATCTCTCCTTGAACTACAAATTGAACGGGATGAATTACTTCGCGAATTCCTTGCTTAGTGAGCGAGAAGATCAAATTCGTTCCCTCCTTGTTATAAATAGTGACGATGAATTCGCCCGGGCTGCGAAAGTTTTAGATAATGCCGGGAATAACCTAGGTGTTGATGTTAGTCTTCACGCCGAGCATACTTCCTTGATTAAAGATATGATATCGATAGAGAAGGTTATTTATTACACCTTACTACCTCTTACTTAATATTGCTTGTAAATTATTAACTTGTTGTTACTTATTTGCAGAAATCGAGAAGAGGCTTCAGGTTAGAATTAGAGAGCTTGAATCGAGAAAGAACAACTCGCCGGGAATTTTCCAAATGAGAATTGAAGAACTCGAAACCGAAAAGAACATTTCATAAAGAATCTCTCCTTCATGAGAATAGATATTCCAAAGTGAAGAAACAATTTCTAACGACAAGTGGAGAATTTTAGCAATGATGCTGTTCGTTTTCGCAATGGAGGCATGGAATATGTTTGTAAGGATCACAATATCCCTCTGCATTCATATCCCTGTCTCCTTGAAAAGATTCCTGAGAATCTGCCTGTCTCGGACGTTTCGATAAGCGAGGCCGGCGAAGAGGAAAATTCAGCGATGAGAATAATCGGGCGAAGAATCGGATGAAGAAGAATCGCCAAAGAAATAACTCTTTTTGTTTTCTTTTTTCTGCTTGTAATATCTGTACATTTCTGTATCCTTATTATAGTGTATTTCTTGGATTTTTCCCCTCGGGTAGTTCTTCCTTGTGATATAATCGGCTAACATTATTGATGTATAACTCTTTCAAATGAGGAAGATGAATAACAATATTTCACTTTCCCCATTCCCATACTTGCCTCTGTTATTTATCTTCAGATGAAAGATCTTATTTGTCATCATTGTTATTAAAATGTATCGTTGCGACAATGTCGCCTTATGCTTTTGGTGGTCTTCACTTTAATTTTTCTTGTTGCGACAAGCTTGCAAGCCGCCTTTACATTTTCATGCAATGGCCCATTGACCTTGCCTTATCATTTTTGTGTGGTCTTCCAAGTCAGACCTCCCTAATTAGAGGTCCTCCCTGCCACCTTTTATCGCGACAAAATCGCAGGACGTCTTTACACTTGTATGTAAGGACCCCTTGATCTTGCCTTATCATTTTCCAAGTATTTTTGCCTCTGCAGATGTTTTAGTTGCGACAATATGACAGGCCTAAATATCCTTGCGAACATAAAGCCCCATGACATTGCCGTCTTGCGACGAAATCGCAGGACGTCCGTACACTTTCGTGTAAAGACCCGTTGATCTCGCCTTACCCTCGCGTTAGTATTATTGCCTCTGCGGGATCATTGCACAAATATGACAAGCCTAAGTCTCCTTGCGAAAACAAAGCCTCATGACATTTGCGTCTGTTTTGACACCCCTAATGGAGAGCGTCGCCCTTATCATCTCCCCGGTTGCCCCTTCAAGGAGGCGAAACATCGGCCATACAAGACTAGCTCCTCCCATCCGGTCTTAACAACAACTGCTTGTTTTCGCAGCCTCTTATCCCTTATACCTATATGGTTTATGGTTACGAGATCGCACCCTAAGTGGAGTTTTCTTCGGGCGAGTGCAACGCATGCCAAGACTTGCCAAGAATGGCCGGGTAGGTTCATCCATCCCGGCACTGCGGCTCAACCGTGTACCCCGGCGCCTTGAGCATACATCGACTCTAAGAAGAGACCCTCGGTCGCCCAACCAGTATAACCTACATATATAGTTGGGAATCCAAGGTACCTCTTCCGGATAGGCTTTCATGGGCCCCAAATTTCCATGACTCGAGGCTTCGGGAGCGGTGTAACCTTCCCCTGAGCCATGTCGAGAGATACCCCCATTATGACGCACTTTAGGTCTTACATTTGCCTCTTACGAAATGTTATTCGCGAACTAGGTGTACGCCATAAAGGTTTGTCCCATTCTTTTACTTATTCATATTTGTTAAATCATTCAATCATTCATGTTTCATTATTTGTCGATTCTTGTTTGCAAAGTATTCGCACAATTCTCGTATTTTCATTTTTCTTTCTTAATTGAATTCCCATATACTCTTGGCTGCGAGATTCTCGCACATCATTACTTCAATTGCTACTTTTTCTCCCGTTTTTGTTGATTATTCACTTCTTATGCCTTTTGCTCCTCATATCCTTTGCTTCTTTATTACCATAATATTCGCCTGTCTCTAGGCACTCACCTCGCGAGGTACATTCAGTCCTTACTTCTATGGCATCCACCATCAATTTTTCCTTTCTCTGCTCATCTCTCACATGTTGTTTCCAACCTTTTCTTTTGGCATTCCTCTCTTCGCAGCTTTCTACATCTACTTCATGACATTGTTGCGACTCCTTCCAATCTCCCTGTATAATACCAATGCCATTTGGATGTGGGAATTTAATACATTGATGATATGTTGACGCGACTCCCAAGATTTCATGAAGCCATGGCCTCCCAATCAGCGCATTGTATGGAGATTCCACGTCAACCACACGAATAAAATATCGATTGATAATCCTTGTAGAGGTATTCTCATGTGAACCTCTCCCTTTGGTTTGTTTGCGGTGCCATTAAAGCCATATATCTTGTATGTAGAGGGGATCAAATCCTCATCTTTTCCTCCCATCGTCTTGTAAGTATGGTAGAAGAGAATATTCACCGAACTTCCTGTCTATTAAGATTCGGTTGATCGCCCAAACAAGCTTCTGCCTCATCATCTTCTCCATCAACTGGTTTCGGGTTAATCTCTAGTTTCACAACCAACGGGCTATCATGTGTTTCTCTTCCTTTTGGCACTTCATCTGCGAGAGAAAGAAATAGTCTTCAGCTGCCATTTTTCTAATCAAGGTCGTTCTCGCCGAAGCTCATTATTTCTTTATCATCAGCATCTCTCGCAAAGACTCTACTGAGCACATTGTCATGAAAATCTTCGATTGTGCGATAAGAGTGGACGATAGAGTTACAATTCAAATTTTTGGCTTTCGTTCCGATTTCTATCACAAATGTTTCCTTTCCTTTCGCTGACACTCGCTACATTGCATTTACGGTGGTGGTGGTAATGTCGGCCTTTTTCTTCTCCTTTTAGAAAGTGATTCAGTTTCCCTTGATCAATCATCCTGAGAATAATTCTCTTTACATTTCTGCGGTCGTTTGTTTGATGTCCATGGAAGCGATGGTAAGAACAAAACTCATGACTTCTGTCGCCTGGTGGTGGTTCCATCCCCGCGTTCCAAGGTGCTGGTACTTCTTCCATCACGAGTATAGCCTCCCAGATCTTTTCCACACTAGCATTCAGTGGAGGCATCCTAATTGGTTCCCACACTATTCTGCGGCTTCTCTCGCCCTCCATGGTTATATTGCCTTCGTCCACCATAAGTTTCTTGCACATTGTCTAGCCTCTGAATCTTATTATTGTCTGTTACGGTTATAGTAGTTCCTTTCTTGTTCAAATTCCTCCCGGTCATGGCTTCCCATAGATACTATCTTCCGCCGTCTCTCATCAGACCTTCCCTGCTTGCTGTCCTTGCGAAGTGCTCGCCCACTGTATTGATGAACTGAGGTAACAAGCTTGCGTTCGCAGCATTCGAGTTTGTGTTCGCGATCGGGATAAGAATTCATTTCATTCTGTCTTTCTTCTAAGGTAATATATTCTTCCCCGTAACTCTCATGAGTTCCGCCATCGTGATTGTATTTTTGACTCTAAAATTTGAATGTATAACAAGTTAGTCGCGAAGAGAGCATTCACAAATGAGAGGATGAGATATCTTTCCTCGACCCGTCCTGCCATTTCGCTACACATGGTTCTCCATCTTACTGTCAACTGCCTTAAGCTCTCGCCAACCCTTTGTTTCAATCCAAATACATCTTCAATACCTGGTCGTGAAGAGTTGTTGCTTATGTATGCTCCTAGGAATGTGGCTTGTAAATGATTAAATGATGTGATTGTGTTCCTTGGTAGACCCTCAAACCATTTTAGTGCTTCTCCAATTAGGCTTGACGCGAAATATTTACACAAATAGCATCATGATTCTCCCATTGCAACATACACCTCATATAGGCCTTGATATGTCAGATCGCACGAGGTTGTTCCATCGAAGATGTTTGTTAATGCGGGGAGATTGCACTTAGGAGGTATTCCTCCCATCTCGTACTTAGCGTGAAGGGGTTCTTCGCGGCTTCGGCGATGGCTTCGTCCAATTGTTTCCTTCCTCCTTCCCTTCTATTGTTCAAATAATCCTCTCATTTCATTGAGTTCTCTTAAGATTTGTTCATTTGCCTCGGGATTTGACTCTCTTGGTCTTTTTAGCTCTGCTTCTCTCCTTCTTCGCTCGTGCTGTTTTGACCTTCTTGCTCGTTATTTTCTTCTCTCCTTTCCCTCGCGACGCTCTTCTTCGTTTCTTTCTTCAATTCGCACGCCATGATATCGGTTGTTCTCTCTTCTTGGCTGTCTCTCGGCTCTCACTGCGCCCTCTCATATTCTTCATTAATATTTCTATTAGTACGATTCTGTTCCCTTCTTCTTTCGCGGTTATCATGGTTATTTTGCCGGATTGCCTCCTCCATCTCTTGATTTTCCATTTCTTCTCTTAGCCTTTCTCTCTCGCGAGCTAGCCGGTTGTTCAATGTAGTGTCTCTCAATGTCATCCTCGATCTCTCGGTTTCTTCTCGGTTCTTCTCTCCCGCGGGATTATTCTCCCTTCAAAGAACTGGTCATTCGGTTCTTGGAGTTGCATGTTTCCTTGATTTCCCCTATTCCGCTCATTTTGAAGATTTTCGGGCCGAGGAATATAACGATCTTCTATTTCTCCTCTTCTCTCGCCATGCTCTATATTCGGATTTTGTGTTTCTTCATCGGTGCTTTCTGTTGGTAAAACTCTCCTTCTTTCTTCCCCATTCGATCTTGAACTTGATCTTACGCTACTTCTAGATCTCCTATTTTGCAAACCTCATATTTTCCATCCTCAATTCATGATTCTGTCTTGTCAAGTTTGCTCGTTCCTCTGCCTCTAGCCGTCTCTCTTCGTGTATCGTCTGTCTCAATCTTTCTAATGCCGCGATTTCTTCGTTACCTTGATTCATTTCTCCATTCATTTCTTGCTCTCCTCCTCCTTGTCCATTGTTCACCAACTGCTGCTCCTCTTCTCTCTCGTCTTCAGAATCAGATCTCCAAGTATGTACACTTACTCTATCATAATCCTCGGCCGTGTTTGCTACTGGGGAGATTGGTGGCTGATTTTGATCTTCTCCATCATTTCTCCTATTCATCCTTGATGATTCTCCTGTTTCATTCCTCCTTTCTCCAGCAAGTCTCCCACTTCTTCTTACGATCGTTGGTTGCCCTTGTACATTTCTTCTTCTAGCCATTTTTCTTTTCCAATGAATTCTTGAGTATCTTCTCCAAATCTGTTAATCCAAATTCCTTCCAATTTCTACGTCAATCTCTGCACAGTCCCTGTTTCTAGCGCATATGTAGTAGCAGGATTTCCCACACTACACCCCTTACTCGATTTTGCCTAATTAATCCATTAGAAGATGTAAGATCAAGAACATTTATTGATTGAATTCATGAAGTGTTTACACAGGAAAATAGAATTACACTTAGAAGTTAAAACACTCTTAAACTTTCTCTCTCCTAATGACTTGCCTAACAATTCTAAAAAGCTCTCCCCCATTACGCACTCATCTAGCCCTTTATATAGGGTAATACATAGTGGATGACAGCTAAGCTACCCTTTATTTTCGGGAATGTCCCGCGAAGTGTCGCAGATGCACAAACATTCGTTCTCGCGACACTTCTTTAACCCTCGCCAAGTCTTTCGTCTTCTTTATGTTTTGCCGGTCGTTATTCATTGCGTCGTTTATTTTAGCTCCTGCGACTGCCTCGCGACAATCGTTTATTAATCCCGCGAGTCTTGTACGTTGCGATATTATGATCCTACAAGCTTCAAACAACCACTCTACCAGAACAGTTCATCCACAGCAAACAAACACACATACAACAGCTCCATTCCCTGCAATGCAACTGCTCCATAGCAGCACCTCAATTTCACTTCTCATTCTATCTCATCCATTTCCAAGTCTGAATTCAAACCACCTGACCTTCACAGCCACACCAGAATAACCACCTGCTCTTCTAGTTCACAGCCATTACTCAATTTCCAGACCTGCAACTCATATTTCAACAATTTGCCAGGCCAGACCAACCTCATTCAATGCCACAGCTTCACCTAAAACTCACACATTCTGCACACCATAACAACCACCACCTTTGCCTCACTACCATCAGCAAAACCCCCCATCCTGCCTTCTTACCATTCTGCCAGAACCAAGCTAACACCATCTGCTACAGAACTCAGGCTTTTAAGCACCAGCACCACCAACATCTCAAGCCACTGCTCCAGCTCAAATCTGCATCATTTAAGTTCACAATCACAGCAGCACCTCATGCCTTCATTCCAGCCATGAACCACTGCAGTTCATCCATGCTCTTCCCCATCCGCAAGCACTCTATAGCTTCAGCCATAAGCTCAGACCACCACCAGACCATCGGGCCATCTAATTTGCATCTACATTTCACCCAGCACAACTCCATTTGAGTTTCACACAGCAACTGCAGCTCATTTAACATCTCCACTCCATCAGCAAGCAAGCATCAACAACCTCCAATTCTTTATCCACAGACTGCACCACCTGCTTTGTACAGCTCCAACATCAACCCTAGTCTACTCATGAAACCACCAAAGCCATGGCAATCATCAGCACTAACACCCAACACCACCTGCACTCTGGAAAATCAGACCTGCCATCTCCATAACCAGCCTCAATGCCACCAGTCTGCAAACCCCTTTCAGAATCGATCAACTCGATCTCAAAAACCCATCATCAGCCTCAGATCCTAAAATCATTCATCACCAGCAGCAAAAGCCTCCATTTCTCGATTTCCAAACAATAAATCTGCAGTCACAACTGCTTTCCTCTCTCAATCTCTCAGTTCTCTCGATCTCGGTTTCAATCCCTGATACAAATCATACCCCATCTAATTCTTGACCTCAACAGAAGCAACATTCATCACAGATCCCTTTTCTCTCCATCATTTACAGCATCGGATTCATTCAACCACGACCCATCATCAATCGACCAACTCGAGCCATTCTCTACATCGACTTCACTTAGTTCTATCGGTTGCAGAGATTGAATAAACCCTAATCTCGATTCATCTTCTCCCTTGTAGTTGCAGGAAATCCCACAATACACCCCTCACTATAATTCGTTTAATTAAACCATTGGAAGATGAATAACAATGAATGTTTATGTATTAATCTCATGAAATGTCTACACAAATGAATAGAATTACACTTAAGAAATTACAAATACATTCAAAACTTCTCTCTCTACTAACTTGCTCTCCAATTCAAAAGAATTCCCCCCTCAAACAGACTCACTCGTCCCTTTATATAGGGTAATACATAGTGAATGACAGCTAGGTCAGTCCTTTATTTTCGGGAATATCTCGCGAGGTGTCGCGAGCATATAAATATTCATACTCGCGACACTTCTCAGCCTTCGCCAGATTTCATAGCTTCCTATCGTCATCCAGTGCGTCATTCATTTTACTCCTTGCGACGCTCTCGCAATATTGTTGTTCATCACCTTCGCAAGGTGTTATTGTCGCGATATTCTGATCCTACATCTTGCCTCTTTTTCCTTGAATATTGCTTGAAGGGCGATCTTTAAGGAAAAATCCGTTGTTGTAGTAGTTTTTGGTCTTTATTGGTGAAGGAACGAGCGAAAGAATATTTTTCTTGAAAAGTACGTACTTGCCTCTATTCTTTGGCGAAGTTCCGAAGCTTTGAGAAATATACATGAAATATCATTTCTTGCCTCAAGGGTTATGGAAAATAATGGATCTCGCAACCTCTTCTCGCGAGTTAGGGAAATAATTAAATCTCGCATGCTAAGAAAATCTGTGGTGCAATGTTTGAAGACTACCTCTCCTCGCCTATCCTTATGTCTCCTTCGCAAAGAAGAGATCATTGTGAGAGCTTATGCTTCTTGAACTGCCGCAATCGTTCGTTTTCCACTAAAAATCTTCTTCAGCATAGTTCCGTGAATCTAGGGATGACCGTTTACACGTGTTTAAAGCCATCCTTTTCACCTAAGTGCATTTAATGTTATCCGGTCATAACATTTTCTTGTCTATTTATAGGAGGGTTTTTTGTGAAGAACACTTCTTTCTTTCTATTTCGTCTCCTTTATCGTCTCCTGCAATTTGTTTTTTTTGTTCTTCTTCATCATCGTCTTCATCATTTTCCCGTTTATTCCCTTATCATTTCCATGGCATCCGGGTTTGTTAATCTTACTAAGCTCGATTGATTTTATGATTGATTGATTTTGTGATTAACTTCTCTTGTTGAGATTATGTTATTACGATTTTCCTTTTAACCTCTTTACGCCATTTTTGTTTCAAAAGAAGAACAGATCCAAAGACCAAATTTACCGTGAAGGATCCCCTCCTCTCTTTGGGTCCTTGTCGAAACCCTCTTCTCAACAGGAATCTATCCTACCACCAAAGCCCTCTTCGCAAGCAAAACTTACCGTTTCTAAAAGAAAGTCTGCGAATGAGAAGGTATTTAAGAAATATTTACTTTTTGATAACAATATTGTTGCCTCTGTTTCTTACTTAACTTGTCACTCGCGGGATGATAAAACTAGTGATAGATCTCCCAAAAATCTCGCCACTCTAAACCTGTTACTCCCAATGTTTCATTTCCTTCATTCATTCCTTCGTCTCCGTTGCGAAATCTTCGCGGGATAATTTCGTGGCTTCTTCCAACGTAAACAACAACATTCCTATGCCTCAACTTCTCATAGACCAAGTTCCCCATAACAGCCCTTCTACAAATGATCTTATTCCTCCTCCTATCATCAATTCCCGTTATTTCTCTAATCACTTCTCTTCCTGAGACTTCCTCTTCTCGTGATGTTCCCTTGGCGAAGGATGATTCGTCTTCTTTATCCGAACAAATTCCTCTTACCGCAGAAAATTTGGAGGGGATTGACGTGGCCTTCAAAGTTCTTTCGGATCTTGTGAATGATGCCAAAAGAACTTCATGATCTGTTAAATCCAATGTTTGCGAGGTTTTAAGTAAGCATTTTGGTTCTGACAAGGTCTCGCAAGCATCCTTAGTTCAAGAGATTAATGCGCTGAAGACTGATCTCCAAGTTATGACTGCGAGATATAATAATCTCCACCTTGAAAATCAAAAACTTCACAACATTTCGCTAGATCGTGATAATCTTCGCAGGAAGAATGAAGAGTTAAAGGTAAACTCTCGCAACCTCTCTTGCGATTTTTTTTTTTTTTTTTTTTTTTTTTACTACTCAAATTTATGTTCGCCCTACAAGCCTTAAACCAGAAACGAATAATGGAGATATATCAGACGGAGTCTATTGTTGAAGAAGTTCGAGTTGAAAGAGATGCTTGGATGGAGCAATATAATCTCTTAGATAATCTTCATACATATGCTGCTGATCAAATAAATAACTTGTCTAAAGAAAATTTTGATTTAGCTCGAAGCATGACTCATTAAGTAATGACTTATCTCGCCTCTCTTACTCTTTGACTAAAGCTAATTTGGAGTTGGAAACTTTATCGAGATGAGAATGGAACTCTTTCTCAAGAGAAGCGTTCTCTCATTAAACAAGGTGGCGACCTATTCGCAAAGTATGATGCTTGCCAAAAATTATGTGAAGAACAAGAACAATCTATTTATACCTTGAAAAACCAACTTGAAGAAGTTATTGCTGAAAGAGATAAACTTATCCAGGGTAGAATAACCTTGAGTTTAAAACCGAAGCAATTTAAAGATCAATGTGCCAAATTAGAAAAATCCAACTCTTCCCTTGCGACCGAGAATTCCATACTTGTTTCTAATGAAAAGAACTTGCGATCTCGATTGAAAGGCTTAGTTGGAGATACATTCGATGATGTTATGGATTGTTTGGGAAATAACTTTGCGCTTTAATTCAGACCTTACTTCTCAAAAGGAAGGTAGTCATATTATTTGACTACCTTAATTCATTTATGTATTCCCAAAATTCTTTTATAAGAGTCTTCTTTAACCTTTTCTTGTGTATTTTTAATGCAGATTCTGAGAAAAAGCTTCGCTCCATTATTTCCACCCTCAGGTCAGATTATTCTAAAATTCGCAAAGAAAACGGGTTACTCGCCGCCTCCCTTGCTCGTTCTCGCGACCGTGCAGAGCGAAGATTTGATTATATGTCTGACTGTAAAGACATAGATAGTAAAAATCGTCAAAAGGCGCTGCTTCGTCAATTTCACCTCAAAGCTGAAGTCCTTGTGAATGAAATTTTATTGTCTAAATCTCTTGATCCTATTCGTGTGGATCCTTTGGAGATAAGTGATGATGAAGTCCCTGACTCTCCTGATAGCGATTATGACTATGAAAGCGGCGAAGATCTCGCGAATCTTTGAAATTGTCAACGAAGACTCAGCTGAAAAAATTTCTGATGCAAATCTACCAATTGGTGGAGGTGAAGCTGCTGAACACATTTCGATGAAAATCCACCAATTGGCGAAGGTGAAGCTGATAAAGGCGTTGAAAAATCTCTACCATCCTCTATAGTCGATAATGTTGATGTAGAGAATTAAACTATCTTTGTAATTTTGAAAATTTCTCTTTTGCTTTAAAAGACTGAATCTTCTTATTGAGTGATTCCCTTATTTTCTCCTTCATCGTTTAGTGAAGAATCTTGAACATAATCTCGCAAGCATGTTCGCTTACATTTTTGTGTGATCGTTGAAGTAAAACCATCCCAATTAAGGGCCTTTCTTTGTTTCTTTTTATTGCGACAAGGTCGCAGGCCGCCCTACATTTTCATGTAATGGCCCATTGACCTTGCCTTATCATTTTTGTGTGGTATTCCAAGTAAGACCTTCCTAAGTAAAGGTCTTACTTTGCCACCTTTTATTGCGACAAGATCGCCGGACGTCTTTACACTTGCATGTAAAAACCCATTGATCTTGCCTTATCATTTTTCAAGTATTTTTGCCTCTGCGCAGATGTTTTGCTTGCGACAATATGACAGGTTTAAATTCCCTTGCGAGAATAAACTCCCATGACATTGTCGTCTTTGCGACGAAATCGCAGGACGTCTTTACATTTTCATGCAAGGACCCATTGATCTCGTCTTACCCTCGCGTTAGTATTATTGCCTCTGCAGGATCATTGCACAAATATGACAAGCCTAAGTTTCCTTGCGAAAACAGAGCCTCATGACATTTGCGTCTGTTTAACACTCTCCCTAATGGAGGGTGTCGCCCTTATCATCTCCATGGTTGCCCCTTCAAGGAGGCTTACATCGGCCATACAAGGCTAGCTCCTCCCATCCTGTCTTAACAACAACCAGTTGTTTTCGAAGCCTCTTATCCCTTATACCTATAGGGTTTATGGTTACAAGGCTGCACCCTAAGTGGAGTTTTCTTCGGGCCGAGTGCAGCATGTGCCAAGACTTGTCAACAGTGGTAATGAAATACCATGCTCCCCGCACTCTTGACTCAACCGTGTACCTCGGCGCCTTGATCATACACTGACTCCTTGGAAGAGACCCTCGGTCGCCCAACCAGGGTATAACCTACATATATAGTTGGGAATCCAAGGTACCTCTTCCGGATAGGCTTTCATAGGCCCCAAATTTGCATGACCCGAGGTTCGGGAGCGGTGTAACCCTTTCCCCGAGCCATGTTAAGAGATACCCCCTTATATGACGCACTTTAGGTCTTACATTTGCCTCTTACGAAATATCATTCGCGAACTAGGGTGTACGCCATAAAGGTTCGTCCCATTCATTCATTGTTTCATTCAATCATTCATTACCACTTATTATTTTGTTTTAGTAGATACTGCCGATGTATTCATTCAATCATTCACTATCTCTTGCTATTTTGATGGTGATATATTCGCTGATTTATTCATTCAATCATTCACTATCTCTTGCTATTTTGCTTACGAGATGTTCGCTGATTTTCTCTGTATTTTATTGAACTTCGTAAATACCTTGTACTAATTACTTCATTTTGATTCATTTCTCCCCTACCTATCTTTACGGGTAATATTTCTTTAGATACAATCTGTTCCACGGTCTCGCCCAATCTTTGCCCCATATCTTTGCCTTCGTGGTCCACCAATCTATATGCCCCCGTACCAACTACTTATTTAATAATATAAGGTCCATCCCATTTTCTCGCCAGCTTGCCCCCACTTTCTCGCCGATATATTGGTGTTTCTCGCAGCACCAAATCCCCTAGTTGGAAATCACGTATTTTGACACGCTTGTTATATTCTCTAGCCAATCGTCGATAATTCTCCATGTGTCGCAAAACCTTTTCCCCTTTTCTCTTCTAATTCGTCCAACTTAATTAGAATGTTTCCTGCACTCGATTCTTCTCCCAAACCTCTTTCTTAGTTGTTGGGATCCTAACCTCTCGTTGGGAGTACAACTTCGACTCCATAGGTTAAACAAAAAGGTGACATTCCCGTAGCTTCTCTTCTGGTTGTATTATAAGCCCACACTGCACTGGGTACTTGTTCACACCATCCCCTATTGTGTCCTTCTAACTTCTTCTTCAATATATCTGCGATTGTTTTGTTGGTTGCCTCTGCCTGACCGTTAGCTTGCGGATATAATGGAGTTGATTTTCCACATCTTATTTGAAATGCATTAAGCAACAACTCTATGTTTTGCCCTTCGAATTGTTTCCCATTATCAGATACCAACTGTGCGGGGATCCCGAATCTGCATATAATATTCTCAAATATGAAAGTAAAGACATCTTTGTCACGGATGTGTTGTACCGCTTTCACTTCTGCCCATTTTGTGAAATAATCCGTTGCGACAATTAAGTATCTTCTATGTCCTGTTCCTGGTAAAAATGGTCCCACAATATCTAATCCCCATTTTCCAAAAGGCCACACACTTGTCGAAGAATTTAACGGTGCTCCGGTGCATGTATTTTCTTCCCATGTCTTTGACAATCTTCACAGGCGTCTTGATATTGCTCTTGCGTCCTCATGCATATATGGCCGTAATAACCTTGCGTCTTTGCTTTATATGCTAAAGATCTTCCACCGCTATGATTTCCAGCATCTCCGCTATGTAACATCTTTAATATAGTTTCTCCCTTTTCCCTTGTTAAGCATCGAAGTGAAGGTCCATCAAAAGATCGCCAATAAAGCACGCCATCTCTTAGCTCATAATTAGTTGCACGGCTTTTCAATTTGTGTGCCTCTAATCTATTTCTTGGTATTTCCCCTTTCATTAAGTATGCGTGAAGTTCCATTCTCCAATCCTTATCGCGACATTGCATTTTGTCCTCCACTAACATTGTATCTCGCTTCTTGCTCTTCCTCTTTATTAATTGATGGTACCGAAGTGTTTGTATTTTGATATTCCTCGCATGGTGGATCTGTCATCATACTTGATATAAAGGCAAAAGCGTCTGCGAGTCTGTTATTTCTCCTTGATATGTGTCTCCATTTCATTTTCGGTATCTTTGCTGACAATTCTTCGACAAGCTTTCTGTACTTTTGCAAAGATGGCTCATTTGTAGTGTACTTCTGTTATCTGGCGAATTGCCAATTGCGAGTCACTGGTAATCCTCACATTTTCCAGTTTCATTTCTATTGCAAATCGTAGAGCATGTATTATAGCTTCATACTCCGTTTCGTTATTAGTGGATTCAAATTCCAATCTAAAAGAGAAAGCTAACTTATTGCCTTCTGGCGAGATCACAACAATTCCCACTCCATTAACTTCTCCATTTGATGATCCGTCCACTAATATTTCCCACCTGTCTGGCTCAGTTAGCAAATCTTTTGGGTCTCCATGCTCTTCTTCTACACCCATCATTTCATCCACTGCTTCATCTTCATCCAAGGGAAATTCGCAAAAAAATCTGCGACAACCTTGTGACTTAGTTGAAGATAATATTTCATATTTGAGTTTACAATGACTTATTTGAGCATTCCATCTTTCAACTCTCCCCGATCTTTTTGAATTTTTCATTACTGACTCGATTGGTATTTTTGTTACCACCCTGACAGTATGTGCTTGAAAATATATGCGAAGCTTAAACGTTGCATAGACTAACGCCAGGATTAGTTTTTCAATCTTTGAATAGTTCCTTTCTGCGGCATTAAAAGTTTTGCTGATGTAGTAAATTGGTTTTTCCACTCCTGCGTCTATTCGCAGCAACACTGCACTTAATGCATGCGAAGTTGTCGCAAAGTATATTAACAATTCCTCTCCTGGTTCTGCTTTTTACATAATGGATATTTCCATTAGATGTTCCTTGATTCCTTGTAAAGCCTTCTCACATTCGTCTGTCCATTTAAACTTCGACCCTTTTTTCAATATGCTGAAGAAATGTTTGCACTTATCGGATGACCGCGAGATGAATCTTCCTAGTGATGCTAACAACCCATTTAGCTTTTGAACATCTTTTACTGTCGCAGGTGTTGGCATATCGTGAACTGCTTTCACTTTCTCCGGGTCGACTTGTATTCCTTCTTTCGATACAATATAACCCAAAACTTTCCCCCGACGCAACTCCGAAGGTACATTTTTCTGGATTTACTTTGATGTTGAAGCGCCTCATTTATTCAAAGATTTCTTTCGGATCTCGTACATGGTTTTCGCTTTCTTGCTTTTTATAAGAATATCATCTACGTATACTTCTAGTGTTTTATGTATCCATTCTCGCGAACACTTCTTCTACCATTCTTTGATATGTTGCTCCAAAGATTTCGCAAACCAAATGGCATTTTTGTATAACAATATAATCCTCTTGGGGCGAAGAAAGCGATATGCTCTTGATCTTCCTCGGCGAGGGAATCGGTTGTAACCTTTATATCCGTCCGGGGATGATATTCTTTCATTCCTGGCTGTGATTCAACCAATTGTGGAATATCTCGGCGGTGGAAAACTATCTTTAGGACAAGCTTTGTTTAGATCGGTGAAATCTATGCAAATTCTTATCCCCTTTTTCTTCTTTGGGACTATAACCATATTTGCTATCCATTCAGGATATTTTGCTGGTCTGATGATTCCTGCATCTAACATTTTTTGCAGTTCTTCTTCTATTTGTGGATGATATGCTGTCGCGATCTTTCTAATTCTCTGCTTAAATGGTTTCGCCCTTTTGTCTATTTCCAATTTGTGGCACGCTATCAATGGGTCTATGCCAGGCATATCATCCATATTCCACGCAAAGATGTCTTTATAGTCTCATGACAAATCAACAGTTCTCTTTTCTTCATCAACTTCCATATTGGTTCCAATTTTTAATATCTTGGGCTCTTCGTTAGTTCCCACATTCACTTCTTTCGTCTGTTCTGCTGCGACATAACTAGCCTTTGGTTCTCCCATTGGAGTTGGTCCTTTCGATTCTTTCGCGAGCTCATTTTCTTCTCCCGAGATCTCGCTGGTATCCCTTTTCCTTCCTTTGCTCTTATCATGTAAATTCTAAATTCTTCTTCTTTTTTAGCTTCCTTCGTCATTTTTCTGCGACATTTTCGCTTTGTTACTTGTTCCTCATAATATTTTACTTCAATTTGATAGCATATTCTTCCTTTATCAGCATCTCCTCTAATCTCGCCAATTCCAGTTGGTGTAGGAAATTTGACACATTGATGAAATGTTGATGCTACAGCTTTTATTGCATGTACCCATGATCTTCCTAGCAATATGTTGTACGGAGATTCCATATCCACTACACACAATGTTACTTGTGTCTCGATTTCTCCTAACAGAATCTGTATTTTTACCTCTCCTTTAACTTTCGTTATGGATTTGCCGAAACCATGGATATTGTATGTCGTGGAAATCATCTCTTCATCTTTGTATCCCATTATTTTTATAAGCATGATAAAACATGATGTTCACCAAACTTCCTGTATCGATTAAAGTTCTGTTTATCGTCCATATTTCTGTTGCCTTTGTTGATTCTCCTCCTTTGCACGCGTTTATTGTAATTACCAGTGGAGATGTATGATTCAAATTTTATTTAGATATTTCTGCTGCTGTGAATGTTATCTTTTGTTTTTCCCATTCTTCTAAGGGTAGTGTCATCTCTTTGTCTATAATTTTCTTTCCTTCAAAATCTCGCTTGTGTATTCTTCCTTTGATATTTTCATGAAATTCATTAATCATTACCTTTGTGACCAAACTGTACTCCATATTTTTCTCTTTTGTCCCCTCTGGTTTAACATTTTCCTTCCTCATTTTCTTGATCTGTATGTTATCTCATTTTCTCAAATTCAAATTCTTCAAAATCTCTATGCCAATCTTTCTGTTCAATGTGTTTCTAGCGCCAATATGTAGTTGCAGGAAATCCCACAATACACCCCTCACTATAATCCGTTTAATTAAACCATTGGAAGATGAATAACAAAGAATGTTTATGTATTAATCTCATGAAATGTCTACACAAATGAATAGAATTACACTTAAGAAATTACAAATACATTCAAAACTTCTCTCTCCTACTAACTTGCTCTCTAATTCAAAAGAATTCCCACCCTCACAACAGACTCACTCGTCCCTTTATATAGGGTAATACATAGTGAATGACAGCTAGGCTGTCCTTTATTTCCGGGAATATATCGCGAGGTGTCGCGAGCATATAAATATTCATACTCGCGACACTTCTCAGCCTTCGCCAGATTTCATAGCTTCCTATCGTCATCCAGTGCGTCATTCATTTTACTCCTTGCGACGCTCTCGCAATATTGTTGTTCATCACCTTCGCAAGGTGTTATTGTCGCGATATTCTGATCCTACATCTCCGACCCGAATCTCTCAAACCCATCCGAACTTCACGAAACAAGTGCCTCCATTCATCTTGAGAACAACCATGTCAACCCATGTTGTCATTTCTTCTCACGATTCTCGTTTCTCTCTTTCTCGATCTCTTTCTTTCTCTGAGCTTATGCCGCCATAGATCCAGAGATGAAGTAATGACGAGAAACAATGATTTCTCACCCAAATTTAGGTTGGTCAAGAAATGAGAGAGGATACGACCACCCATGTAAGGCGGATAAGGGGTACCCAGTGTAGCCCCTTAACATTTGCAAGCTATTATTTAATATTTCTCCTAAAGAAAGTTATCCCTTAACCTAGGCTCAGCTCCAGATAACATTTGCCTGTAAGATGACAATTTCGCCCTTTTGCTCAAATTGGGTAATTTCTCCTTCTTTTCCCCCCCTGCGACTCCAGCATACCTGATAACTCAAAAGCAACCATAAAATACATAATTCACACGAAAAATAGCAAAGAAAGCATAAACTCTATATAGTAAATACGGTGTATTCTACACCTATCAGATTCCCCCACACTTAGACTTTGCTAGTCCTCGAGCAAATCAAACCAAAACAATAAAATACAACAACTCGTGTCGCCGAGGCTACGGTCACTTTTAGCATAAATAACAAGCCTTTAAACCCCTAGGTGTCCCTAGTGGACGAGTTATAGTCTCGCGAGGGTTTACTAGAGATATACCCACAAAACCTATTTTCCAACTTACTAGTTCTCCGTAATGATAGCATCCAAGCGCTAAGAAGACATAGAGATTCTGCACACTAGTCATAAGAAGTTAGACACATAAATGAACACAATCTCATTCTTAAAAGTTGAGAGAGAAATAACCATCCCTTCTCGACTAAAATTCGGGTTCGGAGTGATCAAAAGTCTCGACTCTGCCTCACAAGAAAGGGTTTTATGATATTGCTCTCAATAATAAATAGCTCTTTATGGGTCACACATGTGTCCGGAGTAGAAATGAAGAGAGAATCTGCGACACGTTGAATGGTAGGAAGGCTTAACCCTCCGAAATATTTTGAAAACCCACATCTTTTATATATTTTTGAAAACCCATTTTTCTGACGATCTTTTCGAAAGGAAATCAACCATTTAACGAAGGTGGGAATATGCTTACTTACAGTGAATCCGTTCGGCGTGCAGCTAGCACCACTCTCACAGCATCCATAGAAACGTCTTCGGTCTTCTATCGGTGTCTTCATCTTCATCTCCGGTCTTCAACTCTTGATGATAACTCTCGAACTTCGTAGAATCTTGACAATATGATTCTTTCCTCAAATTTCTTGTCGCTTGAAACTTCATTATAGATATTCCTTCTTTCCATAGGCTTTATTGAAAGAATACAAAAAATAAAAACAAACTATACAAACCCAATATTTTTTTTTTTTGAGAATAAGAAATAAAACAAAAACAAAATAAAAATAAAACAAAATAAAAACTATTAACAAACCTAAAAATTTTCTCTTGTCTCTTTTTTTTTTTTTTTTTTTTTTTTTTTTTTTTTTTTTTTGAGACAAAAGAAAGTAAAATACAAATAAAATAAAGATGTAAGTACAATGCCATGGTGTAAGTACTTTACCGCTTGAATCTTCACAACTTGTATGTCTTGATATCATAACTTCTCGAATTCTCATCCTTGATAATTTCCACTCTTGTACTATAGTCTTCAACTTATAAGAATTACGCCACTTGTTTTGTTGCTTTACTTGAATTTGAAATCTGCCCATTTCTCGTGTTGTTGCTTGTAAACCTCGAACGTGTTCAACTTTCCTTCGAATTTGTGATGCTCCTCTTGTTGATGATTATGGTGTTTCTATGGACCTGTTGTTGTAGAGAGATAAGGTGGATGGTGCAAACTGCGAACAAGATCACAAGTGGTATGTAAGTTAGCAATTCGATGTCACCAACATGGTTGATAAAAATAGCACTCAAGAGATCAAAATAGTGCTTTTATGGTGGGAAATTGGACAGCTCACCATTCTGCCCGGAATTTACGTACGGTGACACACACTCTAAAAGCACAATTTAGACAGGTACAAAGAATTGAAGGTTGGTGCCTCACATTATGTAACATGGGTAGTCTCCACTATAGGGGATCACTGTTCTAATACCGAATTCGATGCACCTTATTTGCCACTGGCATGGTTAAATCCAACTTTAACTCTCATACAATTAAGAAACCCGATCATGTTCTCTGTCATCTCTAAGTTCAGTCACTATTGTGAGATTCTCGATGAATCTTAGCGACATGTATACTATGTGACTCTAAACTAACTACAAGTTGGAGTTGTCTTATTCACTAGTTCACAAAAAGTTGAAAAATTGCAAAAATTTACAACATAAACCACTCCCCCACACTTAAACTTTACATTGTCCTCAATGTAAATTGAATCGTCCAAAATAAGTCAAGGTGGGAAATCCTAATAAGAAATCGGAAAAACAAAGTAAAAACAAAACAAGAAAAACTAAAAACAAGAAAAGAAATAAATACAAGACAAGAAATACTCATCCTTTGGGTTGCCTCCCAATTAGCGCTTGGTTTAAAGTCGTCGGCCGACTATCTCCTTGCTTTCTATGACTCCTCCGTGAGGGAGTACATCCACAAAGTTAACTCCTTCCACCACTTCGGAAGTGAAATTCTCATAATATGGTTTCAACCGGTGCCCATTAACTTTAAGTTCTTTCCCCGTAGCTATACTACGAATTTCCACCGCACCATGAGAAAACACATTAGTAACAATAAAAGGTCCGATCCATCGTGACCTTAGTTTACCGGAAATAATTGCAAGCGAGAATTAAACAAAAGCACTTTACGCCCAATGCAAAATTGTTTTCTAGAAATCATGTTATCATGAAATGCTTTCGTCTTTTCTTTGTAAATCCGTGAACTTTCAAATGCATCATTGCGAAGCTCCTCGAGCTCTTGGAGTTGTAACTTCCTTTGCTTTCCAGCCCCATCCATCTCCATGTTGCATTGCTTAATAGCCCAAAACGCCTTATGCTCAATTTCCACGGGTAAGTGACAAGGTTTACCATACACAAGCCTAAAAGGAGACATTCCAATAGGTGTTTTATATGCGGTTCTATACGCCCACAAAGCATCATTAAGTCGCATGCTCCAATCCTTCCTTGTTGGGTTCATAGTCTTTTCTAGAATGGATTTCACCTCCTGGTTAGACACCTCGGCTTGTCCATTGGTTTGGGGATGATAAGGTGTTGCAATCTTGTGCGACACATTGTACTTCGACAACAAGCTTTGTAGAATCCTGTTTTTGAAGTGAGAACCCCCATCGCTAATTATGGCTCTTGGAATTCCAAACCTTGCAAAAATATTAGCTTGCACAAAATCTGAAACCACTTTAGAATCATTAGTAGGGGTGGCTTTAGCTTCCACCCATTTCGAGACATAATCAACCGCAAGTAAGATATAAAAATTCCCATGGGAGTTGACAAAAGGCCCCATAAAATCAATACCCCATACATCAAAAACTTCAATAAATTGAATATAAGTTTGTGGCATTTGATTTCGGGCACCTAGATTGCCGGTTCTTTGGCACCTATCACAAGTTGTACAAAATATGTGTGCATCCTTAAACAAAGTTGGCCAATAAAAACCACTTTCAAGTACCTTGTGCGCGGTTCTCTTACTCCCAAAATGTCCTCCGCAAGCATAAGAGTGACAAAAAGACAAGATAGAGTTAAATTCGGATTCGGGCACGCACCTTCGTATTACTTGGTCACTACCATGTTTCCATAAGTATGGATCATCCCATATGTATTGGTTCCCTAACCTCTTAAGTTTGTCCCTCTCGGACGAGACAAGTTCTTTGGGATTTGTTTAGAAACTAAGTAATTGACAATATCGGCATACCATGGTTCTCCAAAGGCAATCGAGAATAGTTGCTCATCCGGAAACTTTCACGTAACGGGATAGTCTCCTTGTCCACAGCAAGTCGGCTCAAGTGATCCGCAACGGTGTTCTCAATTCCTTTCTTGTCTTTGATTTCAATATCAAACTCTTGCAAGAGTAAAATCCACCGTATGAGCCTCGGTTTCGCCTCTTTCTTTGTAAGCAAGTATCTAAGTGCTGCATGATCAGAAAAGACAACAACTTTTGTACCAATTAGATAAGAGAGAAACTTTTCTAAAGCAAAAACAATGGCTAATAACTCCTTTTCAGTGGTTGTGTAGTTTTGTTGAGCCTCATTTAACGTTCTCGAAGCATAATAGATAGCATGAGGAAGTTTCCCCGCACGTTGCCCAAGCACCGCACCAACCGCATAATCACTAGCATCACACATGAGTTCAAACGGCTTACTCCAATCCGGTGGTTTAATGATAGGGGCTGAAATCAAAGTTCTTTCAAACGATTGAATTCCGCCATACATTTTTCATCAAAGTTAAAAACCACATCTTTTTGCAATAAGTTACAAAGTGGTGATGCTATCTTGGAAAAGTCCTTGATGAACCTACGATAAAAACCTGCATGACCAAGAAAAGAACGTATCTCCCTCACCGTAGTGGGAGGGGTTAGAGCACGAATAAGGTCTATCTTAGATTTATCAACTTCCAAGCCTTTAGAAGATATTATATGGCCTAAAACTATGCCATGAGTTACCATGAAATGGCACTTCTCCCAATTTAGCACAAGATTTGTTTCAACACATCGTTCAACGATTAGAGACAAGTTATTCAAGCAAAGGTCAAAAGAATCACCAAAGACACTAAAGTCATCCATGAACACTTCGATTATGTTTTCAACATATTCCGAAAGATACTCACCATACACCTTTGAAAGGTAGCCGGAGCATTGCATAAGCCAAAAGGCATCCTTCTATAAGCAAAAGTACCGAAAGGACAAGTGAAAGTGGTTTTCTCTTGGTCCTCCGCGCTATCACAATCTGATTATAACCTGAATAGCCATCAAGAAAGCAATAGTAAGAGTGTCCAGCTAAACGTTCAAGCATTTGATCAATAAGAGGTAAAGGAAAGTGATCTTTTCTAGTGGTGGCATTCAATTTTCTATAATAAATACAAACCCTCCAACCGGTTTGCACACGAGTTGGGACAAGTTCATTCTTATCATTCTCCACCACCGTCACACCCGATTTCTTTGGTACTACTTGTACCGGGCTCACCCACTTGCTATCGGATATGGGGTAGATAACACCCACTTCCAAAAGCTTGAGTATCTCCTTTTTCACAACTTCCATCATGGGAGGATTCAAACGACGTTGCGCGTCCCTTTTAGGCTTTGCATCATCCTCCAAACGAATTTTGTGCATACAAACGGCAGGGCTAATACCCTTGATATCGGCAATTTTCCATCCTATGGCCGTCTTGTACTTCCTTAGCACCCTTAGAAGTTTTTGCTCCTGTAAATCACTAAGCTTGTTAGAAACAATCACTGGTAACTCTTCATTATCACCCAAGTACAAGTACTTAAGGTGGTCGGGAAGAGGTTTCAATTCTAAAATCGGAGATTTAATAATCGAAGGTACAAGCTTTTCATCACTGCATGGTAAAGAAATAAAAGAGATATTATGAGTTTTCGGGCATTCTTGTAGTGAATTAAGATCACCAAGAGCTTCCTTGACTTCATTACCACACTCTACACCATTATCCATGGATGTAGTTAACACGGTTTCCAAAGCATCATCACCGTTTAATTCAAACATTTGTTGTGCCAATGTATCCATCACATCAATGGAGAAACAAGAGTGGACATCGCTAGGATATCTCATCGTCTCGAAAATGTTGAAACGTATTATTTCTCCATCAAACTCCATAGTTAGCGTTCCCTTATCCACATCAATTATGGTTTCGCCGTTTTCATGAAGGGACGCCCAAGAAGCAATGGAAGAGATGAATCCGGTGAACCTCCATCCATCTCTAACACACAAAAGTCCGCTGGGAATACAAGTTGATTAACTTTTTGCACAAGAACATCCTCAACAATACCCATTGGGTAGACATTAGAGCGATCGGCTAATTGCAATACAATTTCAGCCTTTTTTAAGAGGACCAAGATCAAGTGAATTATACATTGACGCAGGCATAACATTAACGGAAGCACCTAAGTCCAACATAGCTTTGTTAAAAGTTGTGTTACCAATTGTGACGGGAATGTCAAAACTACCCGGATCCTTGCACTTAAGTGGGAGTTTGTGTTGTAAGATTGCCGAGTCATTCTCCCCACACTAAGCACTTCATTACCTTTGAGCCTTTGTTTGTTGGTACACAAGTCCTTCAACACCTTTGCATACTTTGGAACTTGCTTGATAGCATCAATGAGTGGTATGTTCACATGGATCTTTTTAAGAACGTCTAAAATCTCCTTTTCTAGTTCCGCCTTCTTAGAACTTGCAAATCTGCGAGGAAAAGGTAGAGGAGGAACATAAGTAAAACCGAGTTTTAGAGTTAGAACTAGGTACCTCGAAAGTTTGGGGAGAATCCTCATTATTCTCTTCCAAAACAGGTTCCTTGGGTGTCTCCACCTTGCCCGAATCAGTAACTTCGGGTTGCACAAGTTGTGTACCGCTTCTCAACGTAATAGCATTAACACCCTCTTTTGGGTTAATAGGTTGAGAAGGGAGTTTCCCACTATTTTGCGCCTTCAATTGGTTCAACTCAATAGCCATGGAGCCCATTTATGTTTGCAACTCCTTAATAGCACTCTTTGTTTCTTGTTGACTTTCTTTGAACATGGTGGAAATACCTTGCATCATTGTTTGAAGCTTTGAATCAATATCAGCACCTTGAGTTTGCATTGATTGTTGTGCTTGCGGTTCTTTGAAATTGTTGTTGTTGTGGTTGAAATCCACTAGGACGGTTGAAAGTAGGTTGTTGAACGGCACCTTGCTTGTTGGCATAGCTAAAATTGGGGTGATCTCTCCATCCCGAATTGTAAGTGTTAGAGTAGGGATCATACCGTCTTGGTTGATTTGGAAAGATCGCATTAGCTTGCTCGTCTTCATAAGATTGAGGAGAAGTTGGTATAAACGCGGATGCAACTTGTTGCAACATTGCTGTCATGTTACCCATTTGTTGACGAAGTTCCTCCACCTCGCTCACTTCACTCACCCTTCTTAGAATCACATCCGAACCACGACTTAAGAATTGTTGTGAGTTCGCTGCCATATTTTCAATCAACTCTCTAGCTTGTGACACCGTCTTGTTCACTAGTGCACCACCACCCGCGGCGTCAAGAAGATTCCTATCACTTGATTGGAGCCCTTTATAGAAGTATTGGATAATCATCGCGTCATTGAATTGGTGGTGAGGACAGACTTCCAACCAATCTCTTGTATCGTTCCCAACATTCATATAAGGATTCTCCTACGTTTTGCTTCATCCCGCAAATCTCCTTGCGAATTTGAGTAGCCTTTGATGCGGAAAATATCTCTCCAAAAAGAGTTTCTTTAGCCCATTCCATGTTGTGACACTTCCGGAGGTAGATAATATAACCAATCCTTAGCACTATCCATTAAAGAGAAACGGAAAACCTTCAACATTGCACCATCCGCCTCTACATCCGCTGGAAGCATAGCCATGACAGTGGTGTGGAAGTCCATAATATGTTTGTTTGGGTCTTCATTCACCATGCCATGGAACTTTGGTAATTCTCTAAGCAACCCCGGCTTAATCTCAAAAGTAGAGTTCGTTTGAATACAACCCCGTTGTGTGTCAAGCTTATGAGAAGCCAAATCCTTGAGTGTACGATTTGCATCACCCATTGCTATTTCAACTTGTGGTACGTCTACGATTGGAACCTCTTGCTCTCCTTCCAAGTGTAACTCTTCGTCCACTTCTAACTCGTGCTCGTCCGTTCGCCTTGACTTGGTTGGAGTATTGTGCCTCTTGAGTAGCTATCCCGCACCTTGGATAATTCCAATCTTTAGTAGCCAGGATCGATACCGAAAAACAATTCTAGCAACCAAGTGAGAAACAAGACGACAAACAAAAAGCAAAGATAAAAGCAGAAATTGTAAAAAGAAACTAAAAACTTAATAACAATCACCTACGAGTTTTTGTTATAAAGTTTCCCCCTGTAAATACCTACGAGTTTTTGTTCCGTCTTTTGATAAATCAAGGTGCACAAGAACTAATTGATAAACCAGACTTATATTCCCGAAGAAAAGTCTAGTATTATCAATCACCTCATAATAATCTTAATCGAATGGTAGCGAAACAAGATATTGTGGAATCACAAACGATGAGACGAAGATGTTTTTGACTACTTTTAATCATACATATCGGAGACTCAATCTCGAGCAAATCTTAGAGAATATAGTACTCAATACGATAGAACATAGCAAGATCGAACACAAAACTACAGAGAAAATAGTTGGGTGCAGCTTCACAATCCCAATGAAGTCTTTAAGTTGTTAATTGACCGTTTGTCAATCCGTCAAATTTAATTTCACTTTCTCAATCCACTAAATATAAGTATAGTAAGCGATAAGAAAGAGTTCGTATCCACAGGGAGGCGTTTGTTGTTATAAACTTTCAGTTTCTAAGTAACCCAAGGTATGTTTGTTGTATTTAAGCAAATAAAAGTAATTAAAAGCAAAATAAGTAATTGGAATTATCAATAAGGAGAAGATATTGGTCATGGGATAGTATCATTCACAAACATGTATTTTCATCAATGATTAGAATTGGTATTTAATCTCGTATTTATTAAAAGTCCTAGGATATCTTGATCGCAAGTATAACCCGTTAATTCCCTGTTTTCATCACAACCACATTAAAAGATGCATATGTGAATTCTTCGTAGAAATCAACCTAAAGTGTAAAAGCACAATTAAGTTTAACTCCCTAAAAGCATTAAGATTTATGGAATAAGACTCATCAATGCAAACGAATGTGTAAAAGCACTAAACGTTTTAACAAAAGTTATGATTCACTTGTGACTAATAGGATATATCACTATAAGCACTAATCACAATTATGCTACTTAGAATCGGGGATAAACAACGTTTTCGTATTGAAAACCCTAATATAGCTCTAGAGATGAACACAAATCGGATTGATTCCTGGACTCAACCTAACAAGTTTTCAAATCTTATAACACTATTAATTGTGAATCACAAACAATAATTACGAGACAAAACTAATTCATTGAATCAAAAGCATGTTGAGAAATCAACTTTTATCCCATAACCAATAAGATGTTTAGCTACTCATAGTTATGGAGTTCATCATCATCAATATTCAATAATAAAACAAGGAAGAAGAAGAACAAAACCAAACCCTAGAAGCGTAAACAAAACGGCTCTCCAAAATTCCAAGAAAAGATATATATTGTATGTTGTAGAAGACCTTCCCTTTTATAGCTTTCTCCAACTTCTAAAACTAGGTCTAGTCTTCAAAGTCCATTAGGTGAGAATCCACCAAGCCCACAAGAAGGAAAAACCCGTGTAGAAAATATGACCCAAAAACGCTCGCCTTAAGTCTGGGTTTTGGCTGAAATCCCAACGAGGAAAGTCGCTGAAAAGCAACTCAGGTGGCCGCAAAGTCCGCCGGTCGCCGGTCAACGGGTCGGATCGGGTCAACGGTTTGGATCGGCGGGTCAACTCGGTCAGACCGAGTCAAACCGAGCCATCACATTTGTCAGACGAGTCAGGCTGATCCATGGTCAGCTGAGTAGTTAGCCTTCCAGGCCAGTCAGAGACTTGAGCTGTTTGCACAGGCCAGTTCTGGTGCACAATCATTGTGCATCATAGCTTCTTCTTGAAATGCAACTGCAACAGCTCCTCTACAGCAAAATTCTTATCACCTGGCACATTCACAGCCTCCAATTCTATTCTTTCATCATCTCCCTGCAACATCTGCTCTCAAACTTCAACTCTAATGGCACTACCTAGCCAATTCAGTTCACCAGCTAACTCCTTAGCTTCTCCTGAATTTGAGTTCACCTGCATCTTCAAACAACCACTCTACCAGAACAGTTCATCCACAGCAAACAAACACACATACACCAGCTCCATTCCCTGCAATGCAACTGCTCCATAGAAGCATCTCAGTTTCACTTCTCATTCTATCTCATCCATTTCCAAGTCTGAATTCAAACCACCTGACCTTCACAGCCACACCAGAATAACCACCTGCTCTTCTAGTTCACAACCATTACTCAATTTCCAGACCTGCAACTCATATTTCAACAATTTGCCAGGCCAGACCAACCTCATTCAATGCCACAGCTTCACCTGAAACTCACACATTCTGCACACCATAACAACCCCCACCTTTGCCTCACTACCATCGTGAGAACCCCCATCCCGCCTTCTACCATTCTCGCGTAACCAAGCTAACACCATCTCTCTGAACTCGGGCTTTTAAGCACCAAGACCACCAACATCTCAAGCCATTGCTCCACTCAAATCGCATCATTTAAGTTCACAATCACAAGACACCTCATGCCTTCATTCCACCATGAACCACCTGCAGTTCATCCATGCTCTTTGTAGTTGCGGAAATCCTACACTACACCCCCTCACTATAATTTGCTTATCTAATCCATTGAAAGATGAACAACTAAAATGTTTATTAATTATTTTCTTCAAGTTATTACACAGGAAAATGGAATTATACTTAAGAATTACAAAGCACTCTCCAAGTTTCTCTCTCCTAATGACTTAATTTCCAATCAAAAGATATCTCATTTTGTCATTTGTAAATGCTTTGTTCGCAACCAGTTTGTTATACATTCAGATTTTTAGAATCAAAAATACGATTACGATGGTTGAACTGCGAGAACTCCAGGAAGAATATATTGCCTTAGAAGAAAGACAAAATGAAATGGAATCATATCCAGTTGCGAATACAAGTTCAAATACTGCGAATGCAAGTTTGTTACCAAAATTTTTAAACACAGTGGCGAGCACTTCGCAAGGGCAACCAGAAAAGAAAGTTGATGATGGACAGCAGAAAATAGTGGCTATGGGGAGTCGAGATCAGGAGGAGTTTGAGAGGGAAAGGAACTACTACAATCGTGGCAACAATAATAAAATTCAGAGATTAGATCATACGCAAGAAACTTATGGAGGACGAAGGCATAATAATCATGGAGGGCCAAGAAATCGCAGAGTGGTATGGGAAGAGATCAGAATGCCACCATTGAATGCTAGTGTGGAGAAGATATGGGAAGCTATACTCGTAATGGAGGAAATACCAGCACCATGGAATGCAGGGAGTGAACCACCACCGAGTGACAGGAGCCATGAATATTGTTCTTACCACCGCTTTCATGGGCATTTAACGAATGACTGCGAAACATAAAGAGAATCATTCTCAGAATGATTGATCAGGGGAAGTTGAATCATTTTCTAAAAGATGAAGAGAAAGGAAAGAAAGTACTAACAGTATCACCATCCGAAATGCAAAGAGCAGTTTCAAGAAAGGGAAAAGAGGCATTCGTAATAGAAGTGGGAACAAAGGCAAAAAATCTATTTTGCAATTCTATCGTTCATTCATATCGTACAATTGAAGATTTTCACGACAATGTGCTCGGAGAGTCTTCGCGAGGGATGCAAATGATAAAGAAGTAATGAATGTGGCGAGAACATCGCAGTTGAAAGCATGGCATCTACAACATTATCACTTTTTCGAGATGAAATACCCAAAGGAAGAGAAGTACATGACAGTCCACTTGGTGGTAAAGCTGGACCTTAATCCAAAACCAATTGATGGAGAAGATGATGAAGCGTAAAGTTGTTGGGCGATCAATAGAATCTAATCGATACTAGGAAGTTCGGTGAATATCCTTTTCTACCATACATACAAGACTATGGGAGGAGAAGATGAGAACTTGATCCCCTCGACATATAAAATATACGGTTTTAATGGCACAGCAAACAAACCAAAAGGAGAAGTTCACATGAGAATACCTTTACAAGGGTTATCAGCCGATATTTTGTTCTGTGTGGTTGACGTGGACTCGCCTTATAATGCATTAATCGGGCGGCCATGGCTGCACGAAATCTTGGGAGTAGCGTCAACATATCATCAATGTATAAAGTTCCCACATCCAAATGGAATTGGAATCATAAGAGGAGATTGGGAGGAAGGACAAATGTTATGAAGTTGACATAGAAAGCTGCGAAGAAAGAGACGCTAAAAGAAAAGGTTGGAAACAAAAATGTGAAAGATGAACAGAGAAAAGAGAAGTTGATGGTGGATGTTATAGAGATAAGAAATGAAGAAACGTCGCGAAATGATGCAAGTGAATACATGAAAGAAAGGTGAATGTTATGATGGGAAGGAGTTATTCAAGGATTGGGATAATAAAGAGGCAAGGAGTGCAATGAACAAAAAGGCATAAGAAGTAAATAATCAACAAAAGATATATCAAAGGCAATGAAAGGAAGAACTAGCTCGCGATATTTTCGCAAACAAAAAGGAATGTGCGAGAATCTAAAAAATAAATGTCAGAAAGCAACATAAGGGAAAATTTTGCGAGGACTTCGCAAATGTCAAAAAGCAATTAAATATGAATGACTGAATGATTGAAACAATTGAATGATGAATATCAAGAAGCAATTAAATATGAATGATTGAATGATTGAAGCAATCAAATGATTGAATGAGTGAATGAATGGGACGAACCTTTATGGCGTACACCCTAGTTCGCGAATAACATTTCGTAAGAGGCAAATGTAAGACCTAAAGTGCGTCATATAAGGGGGTATCTCTTAACATGGCTCAGGGAAAAGGTTACACCGCCCCTGGAACCTGAGTCATGCAGATTTGGGGCCCATGAAAGCCTATCCGGAAGAGATACCTTGGATTCCCAACTATATATGTAGGTTATACCCTGGTTGGGCGACCGAGGGTCTCTTCCAAGGAGTCAGCGTATGATCAAGGCGCCAAGGTACACGGTTGAGTCAAGAGTGCGGGGAGCATGGAACTTCCTTACCACTCTTGACAAGTCTTGGTGCATGCTTTGCACTCGCCCAAGAAAACTCCACTTAGGGTGCAGCCTTGTAACCATAAACCCTATAGGTATAAGGGATAAGAGGTGCGAAAACAACTGGTTGTTGTTAAGACCGGATGGGAGGAGCTAGCCTTGTATGGCCGATGTACGCCTCCTTGAAGGGGCAACCGGGGGAGATGATAAGGGCGACACCCTCCATTAGGGAGAGTGTCAAAACAGACGCAAATGTCATGAGGCTCTGTTTTCGCAAGGAAACTTAGGCTTGTCATATTTGTGCGATGATCCTGCAGAGGCAATAATACTAACGCGAGGGTAAGACGAGATCAATGGGTCCTTACATGAAAGTGTAAAGACGTCCTGCGATTTCGTCGCAAGACGACAATGTCATGGGGCTTTATTTTCGCAAGAAAATTTAGGCCTGTCATATTGTTGCAAACAAAATATCCTGCAGAGGCAAAAATACTTGGAAAATGATAAGGCAAGGTCAATGGGTTTTTACATGCAAGTGTAAAGACGTCCTGCGACCTTGTCGCAATAAAGGGTGGTAGAGTAAGGCCTTTAATTAGGAAGGTCAAGCTTAGAAGACCACCAAAAATGATAAGGCGAGATCAATAGGTTCCTTCATTTATGAAAATACCTTGCGATCTCGTCGCACTGATAAATTCCAACACCGCAGGAGATAAGGTTCAAAATGATTATATATTCATGATCAGAGGAAGAAAATGTGAATTTCAGAAATTTCATCCTTCAAAAATAGCTAAATAAAATTTTTCATAACAAGATGAATAGCAGAGGCAAGTATGGGAATGGAAAAGATGAAATATTGTTATTCATCTCCCAATGAGAGAGTTATATATCTATACATGCCAAGAAAGGGGAATGAAGATCAAATGTACAGATATTTCAGGCAGCAAAAAAAATTATTTCTTCGGTGATTCTTCTCCTTTATCTGATTCTTCAATTCTATTATTCTCGTCGCCAGAATTTTCTTCTTCGCTAGCCTCACTATCAGAAACGTCTGAGACAGGCAAATTCTCAGGAACTTCTTCAGAGAGCCAAGGATATGAACAAAGAGGGATTTTATGATCATTACAAACATACTCCATGGCTTGATTGCGAAAACGAACGGCATCATTATTAAAATTCGCCACTGTAGTTTGAAATTGTTTCTTCAACTTGGAATATTTATTCTCGCGAAGGGTGAGATTATTTGCGAGTTGTTCTTTTTCGGATTCGAGCTCTCCAATCCTTGCTTGAAATCTTTTCACGGATTCTACAAATAAACAGTAATAAGTTAACAACTTGACAGCATCACTACAGAGATAAGACATAGTAAGGTATAATAAATAACCTTCTCTGTCAGATATCATATCTTTAACCAAGGAAGTATGCTCGGCATGAAGACTAACATCAACACCTAGGTTATTCCTGGCGTTGTCTAAAACTTTCGCAGCCCAAGCGAATTCATCGTCATTATTTATAACAAGGAGTGAACGAATTTGATCTTCTCGCTCACTAAGCAAGGAATTCTGGTGAAGCAATTCATCTCGCTCAATTTGTAGTTCAAGAAGAGATTTTTGAAATGTTGCTAATGCTTGTGCACCATTGTTAGCAATGCGATCTTTGTCATCTATATGGTCACTAATTTTCTTCCTCAAAATTTTGGTTTCTTTATGAGACTCGAGAAACATTTGTTTAAATTGGTTGGCTGCACTTAAACCAGATCTATGTTCAATTTCTAAAAGGCGATATTTAGTCTGGAGTTCATTTAATGAAAGGGAGTTAATTTTGTTCGATGAACTACTTAAAGAGTTGTTGAGGTGAGCGAGAAGAAGGTTATTATCCATAGGTTCAGGAAATGTATGGAGAAGAATAGCTTCATCGGAGAGGTTATATACATCTGCGAAAGTAATAAGTTAGGTAGCAATATGCGACCGATAAAATAAAAATAATAAAAGGAGGAAAATTTTTATACCATAAAGTTGCTGATTAGCGTTCTGAAGAGTGGATACCCTATCCTTTTGGGAGTCAAGTTCGGTTTTTAACTTTTGAATTCTCTCGCCCTTATCGCGAGATGACGCAGCTTCAATTTCTAATTCTCGAATCCTCTTGTTCAAATGAGAATTTTTCTTTTCAAGATTGTGGCGTCTCCTCTCAAGGTCTGAGGCAGTAACAAAAGCAGCTCTCCCAGACTGTAAAAGTACATAAAGGAATAGTTAAAATAAGATCAGAGTCACGAAGAAGCAAAGAAATAAGTATGAATATACCAAAGCATTGAGGGCATTTAAGAGGCTGGGCGTCATTGTTCGAGAAATTCCGCGAAAAGACTCGGTATCCTCCAACAATGGGGCATCATAGATCTTTGCGATAGCTTCGCAAGTAGCAGACAGATTGCCATCACCAAAACCTTGCATAGAATCGGTAAAGACACTAGATAAAAGCGCCATAGCAGAAGTATCTGAATGACTCTCTTTAGCAGAAGAGGTTCCAATCTCATTTTCATCCTCCGAATTCTCGCTAGACTGGGAGTTAGATTGTGAAGGAAATTGGAGTTTCCGTTTTTTGGAGGATGGATCAGAGGATTTATCCTTGCGAGAAATGGCCTTATTCTTGCCCTCAATTCCCGCAGCATCTGCTTCTTCATCAATATTCGCAGCTTCAATTTCTTCAACATTAACCTTCACATACGAATGAAGATAAGAAACAGAGGGCAACAATATTGTTCACAATAACAAAAGAAAATGTTTCTTACTTCATTCGTGAGTGACCGAAGTATTGCCAGGATATTTGGCTGTGGATTTTCTTTGTACTTCTTTCTCATTCTGGTAATCTAAAAAAAAAAAAAAAAAAAAAAAAAAAAAAGTCGATAAGTAAAGGAAGTAGAGGATATCGCAAAGCAAAAATTAAGGAGACATACCTCTTTTGTCTGCTCAGGCCATTTAAATTCCCAAGGGCGATAATTCGCGAGATGTGCAGGAAGAATATGTGAATCTGCGATGTAAGGTCCACTCAAAAATAAAGGAATGACCCACCATCTTTCATCTTTGGAGTGGCGAGGAATATTATTTTTACCCGAATGCCAATCAATATCCTGCATTAACAGTTTGTCGGCATCAACGTTGTCATTCTTCTTCAATCGAATACCCCAGCGAGATTTATCATTTCTCATATATATAACTGAGTAGTTTGCAAAAAAATTATCCACGGTATATCTCTCAGCAATTATTGGTAAATTTGCAAACTGAGGATTTTTGACAGTGTCAGGATATAAAGATCCTTTACCAGCACCGCGATGGGCGAACTCAAGCATTAGGCGAATACAATCGCCACTTAATTGATAGACAGCTCGCGAGAATTTCTCATGAGCGAGGATTTCGTAAAATAATGGCAATTCAGGATTGAATAGGGGAATAGGGAGTCCCGCGAGGAGTTGACCCAGCGAGACTATGATCTTGTGATCATCACACTGATGATCAGAGAATAATCTGGCAGAAAGAATGGATGAAGATCCTTGATTAGGAATGGTTGATAAAGTGAAACCTTTTTCCTGCAGTTTCTTTTGTTCATCAATAAAAAGAGGAGTGTATGTACGACCAAGTGAAGCCATCGATAAGAATATGGGAATGAAGATGAAAAGAATGGAGAATTATAGTAGCAGAGAGAATTGTAGTAGCAGAAGCGCAAATTGCGGAAGGAGAGAGTTAAAAGAAAAAATTGAAGAGAGAGAACGAAAGAGGAAAAGAGAAGGATATGAAAAGTATATATAGGGAGAAAAATCCTCGGGTAAAACGAGGACATTTAATGCGAGAGGGGACATGAATGGTCAAGAATAGACGGTTGAAAGAAACGTGTCAGGAATAGAATGGGAGAGTAGACATCTGTAATAAAATCCGTGTGAAAATACGGGGTTGAAATAGGCATGGATAAGCAGTTGCGACAATTCAAGGGGACATAAATTCTCATGATTCATCACCCTTTTTAACTTGCGAGATGAGATCGCGAAATTTATCACTTTCCATAACCCCTGAGGCAAAAATGATACTTCATGTATAATTTTTCCTTATTCGGAACTTCGCCAAAGAATAGAGGCAAGTACGTACTTTTCAAGAACAGTATTCTTTCGCTCGTTCCTTCATCAACAAAGATCAAAGATTACTACAACAACGAGTTTTTCCTTAAAAATCGCTCTTCAAGCAATATTCAAGGAAAAAGAGGCAAGATGTAGGACCATTATATCGCGACGTACAAGACTCGCGAGGATAATAAACGACTTGTCTTTGCGAGGTCTCGCGAGGGGAATCAAAGAATGACGCATTGGATGACGACGGGAAGATGTGAAGTCGGCGACGGTTAAAAAGTGTCGCGAGTATGAATACTTGTACATTCGCGACACTTCGCGGGACATTCCCGAAAATAAGGGCGTCTAGGCATCTCATTCACCATGTATTACCCTATATAAAGGGATGAGAAATCTGTTGTGAAGGAGAGATTTCTCATCCCTTTATATAGGGTAATACATGGTGAATGACAACGACTCAGACTCCCTTATTTTCGGGAATGTCCCGCAATGTCGCGAATGTACAAGTATTCATACTCGCGACACTTCTTAACCGTCGCCAGACTTCACATCTTCTGTCGTCATCCAATGCGTCATTCCTGCGAGACCCTCGCAGACAAAGACTGCGTTTATTATCCTCGCGAGTCTTGTACGTCGCGATATAATGGTCCTACACTCTTCCCCATCAGCAAGCACTCTATAGCTTCAGCCATAAGCTCAGACCACCACCAGACCATCAGGCCATCTAATTTGCATCTACATTTCACCCAGCACAACTCCATTTGAGTTTCGCACAGCAACTGCAGCTCATTTAACATCTCCACTCCATCAGCAAGCAAGCATCAACAACCTCCAATTCTTTATCCACGGCGCACCACCTGCTTTGTACGGCTCCAACATCAACCCTAGTCTACTCATGAAACCACCAAAGCCATGGCAATCATCAGCACTAACACCCAGCACCACCTGCACTCTGGAAAATCAAACCTGCCATCTCCATAACCAGCCTCAATGCCACCAGTCTGCCAAACCCCTTTCGAGAATCGATCAACTCGATCTCAAAACCCATCATCAGCCTCAGATCCTAAAATCATTCATCACCAGCAGCAAAAGCCTCCATTTCTCGATTTCCAAACAATAAATCTGCAGTCACAACTGCTTTCCTCTCTCAATCTCTCAATTCTCTCGATCTCGGTTTCAATCCCAGATACAAATCATACCCCATCTTCTAATTCTTGACCTCAATAGAAGCAACATTCATCACAGATCCCTTTTCTCTCCATCATTTACAGCATCGGATTCATTCAACCAAGACCCATCATCGATCGACCAACTCTGAGCCATTATCTACATCGACTTCACTTAGTTCGATCGGTTGCGAGATTGAATAAACCCTAATCTCTGATTCATCTTCTCCCCGACACAATCTCTCAAACCCATCCCCGAACTTCACGGCAACGGTGCCTCCATTCATCTTGAGAACAACCATGTCAACCCATGTTGTCATTTCTTCTCTGATTCTGTTTCTCTCTTTCTCGATCTCTTTCTTTCTCTGAGCTTATGCCGCCATAGATCCAGAGATGAAGTAATGACGAGAAACAATGATTTCTCACCCAAATTTAGGTTGGCTGTAAGAAATGAGAGAGGATACGACCACCCATGTAAGGCGAGATAAGGGTACCAGTGGTAGCCCCTTAACATTTTTGGCTATTATTTAATATTTCTCCTAAAGAAAGTTATCCCTTAACCTAGGCTCAGCTCCGAGATAACATTTGCACATTAAGATGACAATTTCGCCCTTTTGCTCAAATTGGGTAATTTCTCATTCTTTTCCCCCTGCGACTCCAGCGTACCGATAACTTAAAAGCAACCATAAAACATAATTCACACGAAAAATAGCAAAGAAAGCATAAATACTAGATATTAAATACGGTGTATTCTACACCTATCAGTTTCGTGAAAAACCTAAGGTTAAAGGAGAATCGACTCTAGTCGCAAATAGTATCACACAGGAGGTATGGAGATTAGGTTTCCCAGTTGATAGAGTTCTCCTTTATATAGTTTTCAAATAAGGATTTGCAATCTTAGTTACCTTGGTAACAAAGCATTCAATATTCACCGTTAGATGAAAACTGATTAAACCCAAGCTAATATCTCCCACAACCGTTAGATCGAACTTAGCTTGTTATACATAAATGAAATGTACCCTCATTTAGGTTTATGTAACCATACCTAAACGTGTATACCATGTTGGCTCAACAAAGAGTAAACCGAGGTTAGCTATATGAACACTCTCATATCAACGTTATTCATCTTAACCATAACTAGTTCAAATGACTCATATGAAACTAGTTAAAGAGTTATTCAATTGCTATATTCTCATATAAGTATACAAGAACACAATTGAAGCAAAATAGGTTTGATTCACTCGAATCAATTCATGAACATTATATCCACGGTTTGCAAAGAATGCATACCTTATTATATAAATGTATTTGTTCATGTTACAACCGATTTTAGAACTTTAACCATTCAAATATGCAAACGGGTACGCATACTTGAAATAACCAGACCAAGTTTGGTTTTCGCCAGTATGCGAAAATATACGCATACCTCAAAACCCAGCAGAAATTTCCGGTCACAAACCTACGCCAGTATGCGTACGGGTACGCGCACTTAGGTTCCCGGACTTCTCAAACCAACATGTACGCATACGGGTATGCATACTATGGTTCCCAGACATGGATCACACATATGCAAGAGTGCACAACATGTTTATAATCCAATGTTGGTTGATTGTTCTAAACTCTTATTTCAATCATTTAAACTTTCTTAGAGGATGACAATAGCCGTTTTCACACACTATTAGCATCAAAGCAATTTTCAATTTATTGATATAATCATAACGAAACATTCCAAGTATACACCAAATGATTGTATCACACAAACCATGTAAGATGTTACTCGGCGATTTTCACATGATCATCTTTTGACCTTCGTCAAGAATATAAGATGAACTTGGTTGAAGTGAAAGCTTACTAACACATATTTCGAGAAATATGTAAGCGAGTTAAACTCAGTTCAAAATCTCAAATGTGCATAATCGAAAACTATAGTAATACGACTTTTGTCTCAATATAGGAGATAGAGTATAAATAGAATTTCCAAGTGATAAATGAGTTTTAGTCTCCATATACCTTTTGTTGATGAAGTTCCACAAGCTCTCCTTAGTAGTTCTTCGTCTTCAATTAATGACCGTCGTGAAGTCTAATGCTCAACTACACAATCTATCCTAGTCCGAGACATTACTTTAAGTAGACTAGAAATCAAGACTTATAGTTTTGATCACTAACATTGACAAACAAACTTGAGATAACAACGCTTGCGAGTTCGACCCGGCGGTGCTCTAACAAATAGGAGATAGAGTAGATAGACTTTTGAGTGATAGACGAGTTCAAGTCTCCACATACTTTTTGTCGATGAAGTTCCACAAGCTCCCATTAGTAGTTCTTCGTATTCATTCGATAAACTCCGTGAAGTCAAATGCTCAGCTACACTTTCTATCCTAATCCGAGACTTAGCTATAAGTAGACTAGAAATCAAGACTTATAGTTTTGGAAACTAAACTTGACAACAAGCTTGAGATAGCAACGCTTGCGAGTTCGACCGAGCAGTGCTCTAACATAATTATCGAAAAAAGAAGAACAATTAATGTTTTTTCACCTAATGTGTTACTCATATAGTTCACATTATATTAGAAAAGTATTAGGGACTCACATTTGCAAGAGATTAATTTTAGGCGGAAAAAATATTTCACTTATATTTGTAGTGAAATTTTATTCTTGGTGTGTTTCAAGTATGTGGATTTTTATTTTTATTTTTGTGAAAAGCCGTCTAAAAACATATATCCACACCCTTAAACTCATAAGATTATGAAACATGCATATTTTATATAAACATTCTTTTATCACACTTGCTTTAAGTAAAGACTCATTTTTCACCCATATTTCGAGTAATTTTTATTATTATATACCTTTGTGGATTTCAAGTGAAAAAAATATTTCATAATGTAACACAACAACTACTAACACTTTGAAAACTACGTGAACTTTGCCGACTTCTACTTATATACGTACAAGTTGATTAGTTATTCCTTCACCCACCAAACCATTTAAATGAATACAACTTTGTGTTTCGGACACTTTGAGATGACACGCACCTAGAAACCACAAAATTTGGGGCCAACTGGCCTCGGACATAAGCATGCTCGGTTTCACATCTCTTCAACTTAGCTATGAGTTAGAATAGCAAGACTTAATAGGAAACAACCAACTCTAGGTTCACCTTTCTCTCCCTTAGCTCATGGTGCTTCTACCGTTCCTAACTGCCATCAACTGAATCTTTAAAGTTGAAGCAGAAGTTAGAGCTGCTCTAGAAGCAACTAAATAGGCGAAAGATTTGAATCGATTCGAGAGTTCAACTAGAAGGTATGTAAAACAACAATGAACCAACAACAAGAAAAACCTCACCAAGATTATGATGACATTGATTCTTTTTCTATAACCCAAGATGCTTTTCTCAGTCAATCCATAAATGTGTTGTATCTTCCATGGATAGGGCATTCACAAGAACCATAATTACTTTGAACAGGTGTCTGGCATCCTGCTATGACAACAAATATTTCCTAGTTTCATCCACTCTAATTCATCTATTAGCATATTAGTTCAGTTTCTTACCTAATGATAAGAGTATCAAGAAACCGGGAAAACTTAATATCCAAAACCCTAACAAATTACTTCCTCATGCATTAATTTATTTCTTCAATTTCAAATCAATTCAAGAACAAATGAAAAACTAAGGATCAACAAATCAAGAAACATCATAATTATGAATTAGGAGTAGGTTCGGGAGTAGTAACTAAGTTATAACTTTCAGAGTTCAAAGACACATCCAATTAAGTTTTACTTTCACATATTTTAAGTTTATTTTTCATTAAGTTTAAAGACATATCCAGTTGAGACTAACACAAAGCAGTTGAGACTATCAAACACAAAACCACCAACCAGTCTCTTCAACCGGAGGGCTTATCCTGCTCCTTGAGAAGTTGCTCCATTGCGTCATGGTGTTTTTATTTGTACCTCACTCCAAGCGGCTTCTTTTCGGCTTCCTCATTTCTAAACTCTGGTCTCGCCATTCCACTTTTCGATTGCTTTCACATTTGCACTTGTAACATTTAGTTTGGCTATATGCCTGCGCTCCGAACCCAACAGTAACTCCAGCCGTCAGGCAAGTGTTTGTGTCAATACTACCAACCATCAAAACTATACAGAAGGATTCTAAACACCAGTGACAAAAATAATTCAGGCACATATCACTTTAAAAGAGCACTTAGTATGGTTTTTTGTAGAAATGGCATTGCAAAATACAATGTTTTGTTATATGGGCTAAACAGAGATGAGGATGTCGTATAATAATATAGTTCAGATTCATTAGATTTAGTTTTAGTTTTGGTAGAAATATTGCACTCTTAGTTTACTCTATAGTAAAGGTATAGAGAATTAGTTTAATCCGGTTACTGTTGGATTTCAAGTGAAAAAAATATTTCACTTATTTTTGTCGGGAAAGTTTCTTTTTACACACCAACCATAAGCTAGATAAGATTCTAGAAGCGGTCGAATTTCATGGGGATTGTTTTTTATCACCCGTGTTTTAAATGAATTTTTTTTCTCCATTTATTAAGACTATGATAATACATTTTTTCCGTGAAATGATTTTTTTCCACCTGAGTCTATGTTGTTAAAGGCGCTCTGGGCGCTCGCCTAGGCGCCAAAGGCGCACTAAGCGTAGGTCGAGCGCCCGAGTAACCCAGTTTACATTACTTTCCATGACGGCCTATAGCGCCTTTTACGACTTTGGCGCCTCGCGGAAGTTTTAGGCGACCAAAAACTCGCCAAACGCGACATTAAAGATGGTAATATATGGTAACATGGTGGGTTCCTTGTCTGACTCCTTTCTTCTTCATAAATGCAAATATATCTCCTCTCTATAAATACGCGTGATTGACGGAATTATTTGTTATAAATAGACTTATTTCCTTTTTGAGTACTAGTAAGGCCACATGTGCGATGCACATGCTTGAATTGGATTCTTTTAACAACACCAAATTTGATAATAATGGAAAAAAAATCTTAAAATAAAAATTTAATATCCTTGTTTGTACTCATTACGTAGATAATTTAAAGAGCTTTCCAAATATATTAATTTTGCAAAAATCCGATGTGTATTTTTAAAGATATCTAAGTTTTAATTTTTTTGATCTATTTTTAAAACAATGGTATTCTTGAAAATATCTGAGATATTAACTAAAAAGCTTAGTTAATGGGGGTATTATTGTCATGTGAAAAGGCTTCACCAAACAATTACCTCTTTTCTTTATATTAGTATAAGATTATGCTATACAATGCATGATCAAAAGATGGTAAGAAATATTAATATTCGAGAACAACGTGATTGATGTGATTGGTTTTTATTTCCTAGTAAAGTTGTAGTAATCGGTTTTATTATTTGATCTAATTATAGAAAAATCAGACTAAAAAGATCAATCAACACAAGTCAATGACGAAAACTATGGAAATCAAAAATGAGATTCAGGAAAATAACGTGATTGATGTCAAATTAGTTTAATGTTGCTACATATATATGGAGATAAGAGTTATCTCTATACCAAATATTTAACCCTCCAGAAAATTAGTAGATCTCGTTTTTTGGGGTTGAGGATATTTCTAAAAGATTTTCATATATACTTCTCCTCCTCTCCTCTTTTATTTTCTCTATATACTCCTTCGCAAACAATGAATAAACAGGGATAGAAAAATTCTAACTATGATTCGCAAAAGCTAAAAATTAGATGATGAGATTCAGTTTCTTTGCCTTTATGATTTTTTCTTTAAGTTTTACATTTCAGGTCAGAAACCTCATGATTTCAGCAGTGATTCATTGTGTTCTGTTTAGTTGATTAAGATCCAGCTATCATATAAGTCTAAATATCTTCTAAAATGTAAGTGGTCGCCTTAGGCGCGCCTAGGCGACGGGATTGGCGCCTCGCCTAGCCTAGCCTAGCGCCTTACACAACATAGACCCGAGTTTCGAGTGAAAAGTTTCTTTAACCTAGTTTTTGATTGAAAAAAACATGTTGCCTGTTTGTAACAAAAATCGTGTCACTCTTGATTTTTCCATAATAAATATGGTTTAAAACAACATATTCTTGTAAGAAAAATTTTATCTTGGAGAGAAAAAATCAAGAACAAGTTATAGATCGGATATTTATATTTTTTTTCCCAAAAAAGAAGATATTACCTTGTTATAGAAACTGAGGCATGCTCAACCCTCTTCATAACATACTTTGCAACCTACAAAAAATTAAATCTACACTTCAAAATTTTGTTCCCACCTTATATAATATAACACGAATAAGAAAAAACCAGATATCCCTTTGTCAAACTCATAAAAAGCAAAACCATAAATATAAAACACAGGTAAGAAAAAATGGAATAAACTTAGCAGTTACTTCAGCACCAACTTTAAAACCTTCTGAAGCAACTTCGGTCTTTGATTCACCTACAGAGAAAAGAACATCAAAAAATACAGCAAACATCACCTCAAAAACTTATATTCTCACCTTATATAACATAAGGTGAATATGAAAAAATCAGATCTACCTCAACCCCTTCTTCAAACTCATAAAAATCAAAACCTTTAAGTTAAGAAAACATGACAAAAAAAAAAGATTTAAAAAAAAATGGGATTCATAAAGAAGCCAAAGTAAACAGAGCACTAACATTTGTAGTAGTGCCTAAACCCTTTTGAATAAGTCGGCACTTTGATGCACCATCTATTAAGGAAAAACATCAGATTAAACACCAAATACTCCCTCGTTTTAGGAAAAGTGAAAGTTTCACTTTTCAATTTGGCCTATTTTTAGGCAAAAATGAAAAAGTGAAAGTATCACTTTTCCTAAAACGGAGGGAGTACAATATACATCACCTAAAAACTGAAAACATGAGAACGAGACACGTACTATGTCTTTGTCTTTGGGAGATCCACCAACACCTCTTCATAGTTGAGAAAGTTAATGAATGCACAAACTTAATCTTCATCATCTTGATTTTTTTTTATGTAGGCTAGGATTTTTGCATGAAAAAAACTAGGGCTATTTAAACTTAGAATGTCTTATATACTAACAATGTTAGGTTTCGGTGAAATTGGATCGGGTCAAACACGATCTAATACGATGCTAAATATTGATGTGACTTCTAAAACACATATCTTGATCTTCAACGTCGACTTTGAGACCTCTGTGAGCTTGCATGCAACCAATATGATAAAGATAATAATATATATAATCACAAGAAAAAGTAGGTTAATGATTTGAAGTTGTAACAACAACAAGAATGTTCAAAGGGTGTATCCACCCACCACAACGAGAAAAAGTGGAAATTTTCATTCACATTGTTCACTTTCCTCAAACCGAGGAAGTAGGATGCATCTTAACGATATTTAGATCAACATTAGGTTTGTAAATAAATCCAGCTAAAAGCAACCATCCAAAAATCACCATACCAAACAACGACTCTTTAACTATAAGATACCATTGGTTTTCTGAAAAATCATAAGAAATCCTCCAAAGAAGTCTATTACATTTCTAAAGATCAACAGATAACCGTTGATTACAACAACAAAAATTATCCGGCAAACATAAAACATATTTCGATATACATCATGAAAAATTGATATCATGAGATATTGTGTTTTCATTTTTGTACCCATGAAAAATATTTTAACAATTAAGTAATTGTCAATGTTCATAGAAAATATATAGATTAAGATAATACTAAATGATTTATGTATACTTCGTAACGTTTATCATTTAGGAATTGTTATATACCACACTTTTTTATTCCGTTTTACACTACGATTTCAGTTCCAATTGTCTCATATGATTTTATAGAGCAGTATATCGGCTATTCTTGTTTTACCCGATCAAGATTTTGTCTTCTTAATCCGAAAGTTCAAAAACTTTGTTTTTCGGAAAACAAAAATTTCTTTAGAGTCTGAATATGGTCGATCTACCAATTGTTTAAAGAAGTTTGAATCGGAAGTATGTTGGTTTGTGTATAAGGAAGATTGTGATCAATTTAGTCGATTGTCTCAGTTTTTGTCTCAAACTCTAGAAATCATAAATTCATTTTGATTTCCTTGTACAATTTTGTGATAGACAAAAATACAGTTTGTCGTCCCGTATAAAGACTTTATTCGTTCGTCAAATTAATGCATTTACTACTAAGTTTTGTTATCTATTTTTTAAACTATTTTTTTTTTTGTAATACTTGTTATTAACACACAAATACTACTAGCAAACATATTTATATGCCAAAAAAAATTATAAAAAAGAAAACTATATGCAAATTTGTTTTTTTTTTTCAAAATGAGAAATGAGAGATTTTATATTAATGAAAAAGATCCAGCCATTACAACAAACTGCTCGATCATCAAACGAGTTACAAATAAATTACTGATCTCCAAGTTGTGCAAGATATGCACGATGTCTATGTTCTTGAAAGTATCATTTTCGTGACACCACAAGATTAGAATCTTCTTGATGTGAATAATGATCTAGTAAACTGATTTATGTCTTCCCCCGAACACTCTGTTGTTCCTTTCGTCCCAAACTATCCAAAGCAATGCATATGAAAGATATACCACAGTTCTTTATATCTTCCAGTCATCGCATTGTTTTCCCAAGATTCAAACAACTGAGAAATACTACCGAGCAAAGGCCAAGAGATATGAAATGCCTTTATAAAGTAATCCCAAACTTCAAAAGTCGTTTGACAGTGCAAAAACAAATGGTCTGTAGATTCATCCAATGTATTGCACATAACACAAAGATTGCTATCGATTTCCACCCCTCTATGTCTCAACATATCTCTGGTAGGAAGGGATTTGTTAAAAGCTGCCCATAATATAAAGGAAACCTTAGAGGGAATGAAGTTCTTCCACAGAAACTTACTGAATTTGCATTCTTCCATTGTACCCGCTAGTGCATCGTAACAAGCTTTAGTAGAGAAATTATCACAAAATTGTACTTCATCCTCACCATCAACCAGCACAGGAACATTACCCAGATCTCTTCTTAAGAGAACCCATTCAAGTTGTTCACAGACATTTAGACAATGAGAAAACTCACCGGGACTATCTTCTGCAGAAATCATATCTACCACCGAGAAGTTTGTTTCTTAGTACATGCTTTGTATATATTTGGGAAAAGATCTTTAATACACCCATTCACCAACCATTTATCATGCCACAATCTTATGCCTTTACCATTTCTCATCTTAAAAGTCATAAAGTCTTGAACCTCAGGGACCATTCTTGCAACATTTTTCCATAAGCTCTTACCTTGAACTCCATCACCAACTGTTGGAAGCATCACATCCTCGGCATTATGCATCTTCTGTTTGCACAATTCTCCTACATAATGCTTTTTTTTTTTCTTGAATATCTGGACACCCATTTAACCAAAAGAGCTTTATTAGTCAATCTTAGACTCCTAACACCCTGACAACCACATTGCTTTGATCTGCAGATTTTAGGCCATCCCACCCAAACCATCTTTCTCTTATCTTGAGTAAAACCCCATAAGAAATTCCTCATCAGAGCCACCATCTTCTTTTCCACACACACAGGAAGATTTAACAAGGATAAGTCGTACATTGGAAGGCTAGAAAGACAGTGTTTAATTAACACTAATCTCCCTGCTTTATTTAGGTACTTCCTTTTCCAAGTGGCTAGCTTCAACTCCATATTCTCTAAAATTGAGTCCCATATAGAAGTACATCTTGAACTAACACCAATAGGAAGGCCTAGGTATTTTATAGGAAGCTTTTCAGTTTTGCATCCTAATTCTTTAGCTAGAATCTCTATAGTTTCATCTGCACCAACACCGACCATTGTGCTCTTCTCAAGATTTATATGCAAAAAAGTATTCAAAAGCAAATATTCAAATGCAAGAAAAAAATCATGTTATAACTTTCATATATAAACTAAAATTTAGAGTATAACACTTTTCTACAAAAATTTGAAAGTGGCAAAAATCCTTAAACATGTAAATAAATATTGGGTTTTGCAAATCCTAAATTGAAAAATCGGTTGAAGTATTTGAACTTGTGTGTAAATATTAATTAAAATATTATGGGTAAACACCAATTACTTCGAAAAAAAAAGGGTTATAATAATAAGGAAAAAAAACATACCTGATAATAGGTGATAGAATAATACCTAAACATATCGATAAAGATACTAAAACATGTAATGTTAATATTTTAAGTTCATTTCATTTTTTTTTTTTTTGTTAAGTCAAAAGTTTATTATAACAAAAAAACGTAATTACAAGAATTACAAATTGAGCATGGAGCTCCCTTCCCCCATAAACCAAAGGGGAATAATAACTTCTAAGAAATAACTTGAAAAATAACCTCAAACAAGAAAATTAAAAGAAGCTACCTATATCTATAGCCAACTCCTTTTAATTTACTTCTACCGCTACCAACTCTATACGATTTGCTCTTGGAAAAAATTTCGGCCATTATATCCCTATCAAAAGCATAATTACCCAAGATATCTTCATCTTCATCCACATAAAATTCTTCATCTTCATCGGTGGCGAGTTCCCGGGAACAAGCTTAATAGGAGAAAACTTATTAGGGGATTTTTTCTTTGGATTCATTCTTTCCTTTTGCTCCTCCATTTCTTTGAAATAATCTTGTCTAAAAGCTGGACTTCTAATGAACTGAGCACGCACTTCTTCAAGTTGAATATTGCTTGCCACCTCTAATTCTTCCTTAGACAAAATATTATTCATATCAAAATCAGAATCAAACAACCCGGATTGAATTCCCATGTTAGTGCCACGGCTTGTAGAGTCTTCATACTTACCGGGAGAAGGTTCTAAACTTGAGTCGGATTGCAAAGAACGCTTTGCTATGATTTTAGCAGCCTGTTTGGCCACCCTCCTAGCTTTTTTTCTTGCTAAAATGTCTCATCAACATCGCCCCAAGCTTTAGATCCCATACTAACATCTGAGTCACTAGATCCCACACTTGAAACCTCCAATTTTTCCTCATCTAAATTTTCAAGTTGCACCTCTTCATCTCTAAAACCCAATTCGAACTTAAAGTTTCAAAAGAATTTTTGTGAATCACTATTTCGAACTGGTCAAAGCATCCACCACCGGGGTTAAAACCTCCTCAAAAGAATTGGATATATTCTTACTCTTTACTTCCGTCCAACCCGATGAAGTGTCATTAGCTTCCTTAATCGGCGTCCCTTCCAAATTCTTCACCAAAAGAGAGTTTGGCTTATTCACGGAATCCTTTTTCTTGCCTAGGCAAAGGACATGATTTCCAAATCGAAATATTTACCTTGTCCACGGTTATACTAGGCATGGTTCCAGCCTTATTCACTTTACTTACATCAATAGCATCGGCTCCTTCCTTTACTTGAGAAATAGCACATGTTGAACGCGCAACAAGAGTTTCATGGGCTGCAATAGATGATTTGCACTTAACCATCTTCAGCTGAGCTTCTTTAAATTCTAATTCATAGTTAACCAGCTCTTTCTTCCATTGTTCTACAATACCAACTTCAAGAATATTATCTCGAAGCAATTCCTATATTTCCTTGATTTGCATGATCTGCATGGGAAATTTCAGCCTTATGCTTCTCAAAATCTCGTTCCAAATTTGTATCCAAACCCACACTAACTTCTCGGTATCACACTTGTAGGTTTTACTTGCCACTTTTTACCAGTGTTTGTGTCATTAATTCTCTTGGAATTCTTCTCACCCGCGACTATTTGTTGTTGTTTCTCTTTGTTAACATCGATTTAGTCGACTTCTTCTTTGCATTCACCATCCACATGCCCAATAATATTGCAAGCTAAACGGAACTTTGGCGAGTTTGGTATATCAATATTTTGCCAAAACTTTTTACCTCTGCCCGTGATAGAGATGCGCTCGGGAATATGCTTTGCGAAGTCAATATCTACCAAAACAACGACAAAGTGACCATATTCAAGATTTAGAGTTCTTTGATCCACCACAATTGGAGTTCCAAAGATTTTCCCAATCGAAAGAAGTGATCTCTCCGTCCATAGTTCAATAGGTAGACCAAGAAAACGTACCCAAACAGTTTGCATGGGACGTTCTTTGTTTATCGGGATTAAAACACAGGTACCAATCAATCAACCTCGGAATTTGTTGATTGACAAACCACTTTTCAAGACGTATCTTCTCCTTGTCCGAATCGATGATAACATAATAACAAAGAAACCCTTGCTCATAGGTATAAACTTACACCTATTAAAGTTTCCATTGATTTTCAAGGATTTTTGAACTTCCATAAACTTTAAACTTGTAGAATCCAGCCTAGCTATGAAGCTATGTTGAAACGGTTTACAACCTTCCCGGAAAAAATCGTTAGGAATGACAAGAGTGGCTCACCCTCAACAAGAGTAGGGTTTGGTAGCAATGAAATATCAACCGAAGTTGGGTTTAGGGTTTTACGCTCCCTAACTTTTCAAAGAAAAAAAACTTTTTTAGCATGGCTCACGATTTGAGCTACTAGGATCGTTAACTAAAGAAGGAATCATCGTGAATCAAAGAATTGATTCGATAATCCAAAACGTGAAACTTGAAACCCTAAACGTGAAAAAATTTGGTTTTCCAAAATCGCCAAAAAGAGAAAAAAACGGACATTCTCTCTCTTCGAATCGTGTACCTTAAGTTCATTTCATAAAATACTATTAACGATAATCTAAATATCATAATTTGTTTTAGAGATACACCTAAACTTAGGTGGTTACCTAGCAAGAATGAAAAGTTTAATGATAGGTCTTTGTAAGTAACACCCGTATTTTTCACGTGATGTATACTCTAGGATGCGTTATTGAATAAGATGAAGCTTTATCTCAACCTTAAAGCTTACTCATGGATGCATCACACTGATTTGCGTTGCGAATACTTGATACATCAATGAATTCAATGATGCATCAACGCGTACTTTGTGATGAATTGCTAGGAAGAATGCATCACCTCGAAATTGTGATGCACACTTGGTGGAACTGACGCATCAACTTGACATCAATTGTGTTACGATATCATTATGCTTGTACGTCCGTTACCAAACGATGCAATATTTACCTATGTAGCTTACCGATGGATGTATTATGATGCTCCATATCATTATTCTTATCGCGAAATGTTACCGAGACTTGGTGCATGTCATCTAACTCCCAAATCTTCATTTCTAAAAATGTTAGTAAGACATATATAGGGAACAATTTTTTGGTTTTATATCTATCTGGTTCAAGCAATTTGAATTTGCCAAGTAACTGATTTCATATCAAATTTTTCTTCTCTTCTCTCGATCATCTACGGGTGATTTGAGATGGGAGAGCCTTCTCATCCTTCACAGGTGAGGACTCTTTCATATCTTTGATCAAGTTAAGGAAAGCAACAACTACCCACTACATCCGTTGACCTAGGTACTTTACCTTCACCAACGGTGAAAGAAGGAAAACCAGTTGTGGTTATCCCGAGACTTTCTACCAAGAGGGTTGCGATATTTGGAAGCAAAGTCTTATAGGACGTCTGGATCTTAAGGGAGTTAACTTTCAAGATGTGAAAAACGATCTAGAAAAACAATGGCGGCTAGGTGCGGGAGGTGTTCGGTTTGTCCCTATGAATAGGGGTTTCTTTATCATCAAGTTACAAACTCAAGAGGCCAAAGACAAGATTTTGAACGCTGAAGCATGGTTTTTGGACAACAAAAGCTTAACCTAATCGAATGGTTCCCTGGTTTTGATCCCGAAAAAGCAGAGAACATCTCACGCATCAGTTTGGGTTTCTTTTCTGGCTTACCCGTTGAGTTACGGATTGAAAAAACATTGTTGTCTATGGCAAAATCTTTAGGTACGCCAATTGTTGTTGATAGGCGTACTCTAGCTCATGAATATGGTCACTTTGCTTCGGTGCTTGTTGACATAGACTTTGTGGAACCTGCCACCGATGCTATTCACGTCGCGATAGGAGGATTGGAATTTTGCGGCATCAGAAATACAAAAAATTCCAAAATATTGCTCTAAATGCAAAATTATTGGTCATACCGACCATGAATGCAAGAAAAAACCAAAGGTGAATCTTTGAAAGAAACAATAATCTTTCAAAAGAAGGGTAAGAATAATAATCCTCAATCTTAAGTGGACAAGAGCAACAATAACAACAATCAAGGTAATTACGACGGTAATGAATGGCAAGTTGCACAACGAAGAAAGAAAGGAAAAAAACCTCCGATAATACCGTTGTTCCCGAGCAAAATAAAGATGTTGAGGTAGAGAATTTGGAGTATCTTTTGTTAAGGCGGTGAAAGCTCAACGGTTGGAGGAAGCCCTAGCAAAGTGCAAAGCTGATTTTGAAAACCGCATATGTTGAATTGGCTAGAACTAAACAAATGCGGTGTTCAAGCTCGGTTTTAGGTAATAATGGTCATGTGGGTGAAACTGTTCCATTATTAACTATGCCGGGTTCTACTGAAGTAGAATTCCTAAGCCTGGTAGGACTTGTCTTGCTCCTTCGACTCCTCTTTGTGATCGGTTAACTTTGGTGAATATTTGCTGAAGCGAAATAAGTTTGATGTTCTCAATATTCCTGATGTGGCTGAGAGTTCTGCTGATGCAAAATTCAGAGCAGAACAGGAAGCTAAAAGGGATCGCATGAAGACCATGCAACGAACGATAAACGCTACTGCTGGGTAGAGTCTCTACACTTGAAACAATTTCTCGAGTCCGTGTAATGCCCTGGATTTGGAAGATTCCAATTTGAGAAACCGGGGTTATAAGAGGAAGCTCGCCAAGATTAAATATTGGCGCATCTTCTCGCCTAGTAAATAACTCCTCCAACAATAGTTTTTAATGCGTGTTACGTATTGGAACATTAATGGCATTGCACGAGCCGAGGCTAGGTGCAAATTACAAGAGTTACTCAAAGATTTTAAGCCGGATATTTTTTGCATTGCGAGAGCCTAAGGTACATTGTACTCTTAATTTTTTGCAAGGCTTATATGTGGATGGTAATAAACAAGAAGTTATTCACAATACTTGTTGGTAGGTCGAAAGGGAACATATGGATTTTTTGGTCCATTAATATGACTACGCCCGTAGTAGTTAATTCTAGTCGACAAGCTATTACTTTGTTGAAACGAAGGGGTTTTGGTTTCTTTTGTTCATGCTAGTTGTTTTCAAGTCACTCGAAGAAGGTTATGGCAACAACTCTCTTCAGTTGATATTAATACTCCGTGGTTAGTTATGGGTGATTTTAATTGTGTGCTTCGCAATGAAGAAAAAAAAGGGAGGCCGTGAACCTCGCACTTCAGTCATTAATGATTTTAGTGATTGGATGGATACTAATGATCTCTTTGAAGCTGATTTCTTGGGTTCTAAATATACTTGGGCTAATGGCCAATCTGGTGTTCGTAGAATCCTTTGCAAGCTGGATAGGGCGTTGATTAATGAGGCTTGGCTTAATAAATTTGAGAATTGGAGGTGTAAAGCTCTTCCTCGTGAAGTTTCTGACCATTCTACTCTTATTGGCTTTCCTTTTGCTATTTCTAGACCGAAAAGGGCTCCTTTCAGAATTCAAAAGATGTGGTTCACTCACCCTGATTTCATGCGCATGGTTATTGAGAGTTGGAATGCTCCTGTTTCTGGCTCTCCTGCTTATATTTTTCCTTTCAAGCTTAAAAGATTGAAGGCTGCCATGAAAGATTGGAATCTTCAGGTCTTTGGCAATGTTTATACTAAGCTCAAGCAGGCTAAATTGACTATGGAGGTTGCTTTGCGCATATCCGACGAAGATCCAGAAGATATAACTAAGCTGAATTCTGCCAAAGAAGCTTCAGTCACTCTTCAGGAAATTCGTACTCAACAATCCATTATGTTGAAGCAGAAATCAAGAAATAAATGGCTCACAGATGGTGCTAGTAATACTTCTTTTTTTCATGCCAATATTCGTACTCGCGGGAGCGATGTCGAATTTCAGAACCGGTAGATGAAAATGGGGTTATCCTTACGGATTGTAACCAAATTAGAGATCATGTGGTTTCTTTTTTTGAAGCGAAATTTAATGGTGAAGAATCACCTATCGGTGAGGAGTTGTTTAACTATGATCATAACATTATTTCTTCGAGAGGATAGTCGAGAGAATGGATGAAATTCCTACTATAGAAGAGATAAAGTCTGCTGTTTTTGATCTTGGAGCCGATAGTGCACCCGGTCCCGATGGCTTCTCTGGTTGTTTCTATAGGCATTGTTGGGATGTGATACATCTAGACCTTCTCAATGCTATTACTTATTGGTTGGCAAGAGAAACCATCCCTCAAGGTACCAATTCTAGTCTGCTGATCTTATTAGCCAAGGTAAGAGGAGCAAACACTCTTCGTAACTTTCGTCCCATTGGTCTTAGTAATTTTTTCTTTAAAATTTTTACTAAGATATTAGCTACAAGATTGGGTAGTGTTCTTGATAATCTTGTTTCGAGGGAACAAGTTGCTTTTATGAAGGGGAGAAACATTCATGAAAATATCGGTGTGGCGTCGGAGATGGTAAATGACTTAAAAACTAAGCGCAAGGATGGTAATGTTGGTCTTAAGCTTGACATCACGCAAGCCTTTGACACGGTCGGTTGGTCTTTTGTTACGGAGGTTTTTCGGAGGTATGGTTTTTCTCAGAGTTGGTGTTCTTGGATCCTTTCGATTCTTAGCTCGGCTCGTATTTCTATACTTCTTAATGGCAGTCCCGAAGGTTTCTTTAAGATTACTAGAGGGCTGAGGCAAGGTGATCCTTTATCTCCTCTTATTTTTGTGTTGATTGAAGATGTGTTTAGTAGAAACCTCACCAAGTTATTTCTTGAGAAGAAGATGACGCCAATGCTTTCGAAAAAGGTATTTCTCCCACTCACCTTTTCTTTGCTTTGATGACATAATGATTTTTTGTAAAGGTAACTTGAAGAGTTTGCATAATCTTCTTGAATTACTTGGTAAATATCAAATGGCCTCGGGGGCAATCTGTTTGTCGTCAAAAGAGCAAGGTTTATTATGGTGGTGGTTCTTTGAGTCGCTGTAGAACAATTACAAATTTACTTGGTATGGAAGTTACTACCTTTCGGACAGGTATTTGGGAGTTCAAATTATGCCGGGGGTCAGAAATATCGTCACATCGGTAATGTGATTGATAAAATTAAGGGGCAACTTGCTGTTTTTGGGCGGGTAAATTGCTCTCTTTTCAAGATAGAATTGTTCTAATTAATTCGGTGATTGCTAGCTATGCCATCCACAACATGGCTGTTTATAAATGGCCCAGGAAGTTCATTCAACAAGCAGAAAGAGTCATTCGCAATTTTCTTTGGTCTGGTGATGCGGAGGTTGCAAGGAAATTTGTTGTGGGGTATCCTAAGGTTTGCTGCCCTTTGAAGGAAGGTGGCTTGGGTATCACTAGCATGGCTGTCACAAATAAGGCGCTTCTCATGAAACTTTGGTGGAGTATTCGTTCTTCTAACAAGAAATGGGCTCGTTTCTTATGGGCGAAATATACTACTCGGCTAAATAGAATTAAGCTTTATGGTGTGAAATCGTCAATTCTTCCGGGCATTAGAATGGTTCATACCATTGTTGACAAAAATACCAAAGTCCTTCTTGGGGATGGGAGGAGTACATCTTTATATTTTGACATATGGTATGGTAATGAATGTATTGCAGACATAATAGGTGCCAATGATCTTGATAGTACCGTGATGGTTAGTGCTATTATTGTTAATAACTCTTGGCAGGTTCAAGGTACTCACGCTCACAATCTGTTACGTGCTGGAATTGATCTTTGCAATCTGCCAATCTTGCAAGGTGGAACTGATGTGCGAGTTTGGATGCCGGATATGCATGGCAAATTCTCTGTAAGTTCTGCCAAACATCTTATTCGTAAAAAATATCCAGTTATGGATGTTTATGGCTTGTTTGTGGAGGAAGGTCATTCATCCTAAACTAGCTGCGCAAAAACTGGAAGATAACAAGAGATGCTTGTGCTACTTCGGACAAAATTAGAAGCAGATTTAAAGTTGAGCTTGCCAACGATGATGTTATTTATGCAAAGCTGATGAAGAGTCTTTAAACCACATTTTGTGGAATTGTTCTTATGCAACGCAAATTTGGAATTGGATATCGGTATTTTTAATCTTCGCCCTCACATTGATCTTGTTATGGCTTATAAATCAGCAAAGGGAAGAAGTAGAATCATCAAAGATCTGTGGCTTCTTGCTATTTTGGTGGTGCGATCAGAATTATGGCAGACTAGGAACCTGGGCTATTTTCAAAACAAGTCGGTTCCAATTCATTTTTTTCAAGCGTGAGTTTTCCACTTGATTCATGAATATTCGCCCGTTTAAAAAGCTACATGTATAATACCTCCTCGAGACTTGGAGGTTCTCGAATTTCTTTCGAGTGAAGCATAGACAAGTGAAGACAATTCATCCTGTTGAGTGCTTTTGGTTCCCTCCTGGACAGGGACGAATTACTCTTGTGTTGTGACGGTGCAGCTAAGGGTAATCCCAGTGCTGCAGGTGCGGGGTTGTTGTTCGTGACCCACGAATGCAATTTTGTAGGGGCTATGAGCATCGGCCTGGGTTCAACGAACAATTTTCTGGCAGAGTTATATGGGGTGATAGTAGGTCTTGAGTGGGCTGTGAAGTGGGCATACAAAAAAATTTTGGTTCGCTCAGACTCTTTTGGTGCTATTTTAGCTTTTTCAAGTAATAATGTGCCCTGGTTTGCAAGGCAAAGGTGGAGAAGAATTCAAGAGCACTATGACTCAATTCGTTTTGTTCATACCTATCGCGAAGCTAATTTTGCTGCTTGATTCCATGGCAAAAAAGGTTGCCTTCTTAGAAATGGTGAAGGGTTAAACTATGATGAGAGACCTTATTTTCTAAAGTCTTTAGAATTTCCTCATGTCTCTTATTACAGATTCAAATAGTTTATAAGTTTTTGGGATCTTTTGATCTCTTTTCTTGTAAACACTTTGTAAATATTTGATATTCATTAATACAATTTTGGACTTACCAAAAAAAAAAAAAAAAGGAACAATTTTGGGTTGAAGGTGCATCAAGGGAAAATTCATCTCAAGCTATAAATCTTGGACATATTTGATGGGAAGGCGTCATTATACCATTTTGTTTAACGAGAATACATCATTCTGATGCATTTCCAAGGAAGAATTTTTGTTGCGGAAAATTGAGTGTCCCAAACATGAGAATGCATGTTTATTAAATAAATGGCATCAATGATGCACAATATTGTGTATATCTTGCGAAAGTCTATTGCTAGAGAACCGCTTGCTCGGTCGAACTCGTAAGCGTTGCTATCTCAAGCTTGTTATCAAGTTTAGTTGCAAAAACTATAAGTCTTGATTTCTAGTCTACTTATAGCTAAGTCTCGAATTAGGATAGAAAGTGTAGTTGAGTGTAGTTGCAGGAAATCCTACACTACACCCCTCACTAGAATATACACAATTAAGTCATTTTAAGATGAACAATTATAATTCTTATTGATTGAATTCTTGAATGTTTACATTATGAAATGGAAATGAGTTACAAAATTACAATCACTCTAAAACTTTCTCTCTCCTAATGACCTGCTAACACTTCAAAAAGACCTCTCCTCTCAATCGGCTTTCGGCTCTTTATATAGGGTATTACATAATGGATGACAAACTAAGGCTGTCCTTTATTTTCGGGAATGACTTGCGAAATATCGCAAGTGTACAAGTATACAATCTCGCGATACTCCTAAACCTTGCTAGATCTTCACATCTTTCTCGTGTTTTGGCTGTCGTCATTCATTGCATCATTTATATTACTCTTCTGCGACACCTTCGCAATGCTGTCGTTTATTGATCTCGCAAGGTATAGATGTCGCGATATTCTGATCCTACATCTTGCCTCTTCTCATGTCTTCTCTACGAAGAAGAGAATGTCATGAGAACTAGTATTCTTGAAATGCCGCAACTGTTCATCTTTACCTGTGTTTGATATGACCTCGTACTTTTACACAGAATTTATTACACGTGTTTCTTCTTCCATTCTTTTCTTGACACGTCTCTTTCACCCGTTTTTTCTTGACCATTCACGTCTCCTCTCGCATTAAATGCATTTATTTTCTCGAGAACTCTTCTCTATATATAGTTTTTTCACCCTCCTCTTCTTCTTTTTTACTTTCTCTCTGCAATTTATCTTCCATTCTCCTCCTCCGCAATTTACGTCTCTGCTACTGTAAATCTTTCTTTTCCTTTTTCTCTTGATCTTCAACTCTACATTCATTCCCATATTTTAAGAATGGCTCCACCTGGTCGTAGATACGAAGTCCTTTTGAGTGAGACTCAAGAGAATTTACAAGAGAAAGGTTTCACCTTGTCCACCATTCCCAATCAAGAAGCATCATCTGTCCTTTCTGCAAAATTATTTTCTGATCATCATTGTGATAATAAAAAGATCATAATCTCGCTCGGTCAGATCCTCGCAGGCCTTCCCATTCCTCTCTACAATCCTGAATTGCCCTTATTCTATGAAATTATTGCTCATGAGAAGTTCTCGCGAGCTGTATATCAATTAAGTGGAGATTGCATCCGTTCAATGTTTGGGAATTCGCCAACCGTGGCGCTGGTAAGGGATCTCTATATTCTGACGAAGTCAGAGATCCTAAATTCGCAAACCTTGAGATAGTTGCTGAGAAATATACGGTAGAGAATTTTTTTGAAAATTATGAAGTAATAAATATGAAGAACGATAGGTCTCGCTGGGGTGCACGATTGAAAAGGAAAGATAATATTCCCAGCGACAAGCTACTTATGCAGGATATTGACTGGCACTCGGGCAAGAACAATGTTCCTCGCTACTCCAAAGACGACAAGTGGTGTGTATTTCCACTACTTTTGAATGGACCTTACATTTCAGGTTCAAATACTCTCCCTGCGAATCTCGCAGATTACCAGCCTTGGCTATTTAACTAGCCCGGGAAAGCAGAAGAGGTATATTTCCTAATTTTGATTCACTTTGCGATACTTCATTCCTCTTATACCTACTAATCTTGCGAACTTTTCAGATTATCAAATTGAGAAAGAGTTATGAAAGACATCCAAAGGCGAGTACTACGGCGATACTCCGATCAATCACGGATGAAGTAAGAAATACTTGCTTTTGCTATTTTTAACAATATTGTTACCTCTGTTTCTTATCTTCATTCGTGTGTGAAGATTGGTGTTGAAGTTGCCGAAGAAGGAGGAGCTCCTGAAGCTGCGAAGGTCAAGGGAAAAAGCAAAGGTCCTCTTCGCAAGGGGAAATCCACCGCCCCACTTTCTAAAAATCGGAAGACTCACTCTTCTCCCAATTCAAGCCCTTTACCTAATGAGACTTCTGATTAGGATGATAACGACGTGGGCACTTCTTTCGCAAAGGAGGATCAATCAACTGAATCCCCTATGGAGAAGTTATCTAATATCTTCTCAGATTCCATGCAAGGAATTGGAGATAATCGCCTTTCGGGTACATGCGAGGCTCTCGCAAATATATGTGATGCTACCTTGCTAGAGGGAAATGATTCTCTTAAAGGGGTTTCTAGATCTGAACTCCTAGCTTTTTAAATGCACTTAGTGCCTTGGTACGTCTGAATTTCTATTTTTCCTCATAACTTTAATTTTAAATCATATCTTGACAATTTATTTATCTTTCTTTGTAGGCTGGGAGGGATTCTTTTGTCGTTGCCTCAGATCTTGAGAAAAGATGCAACACTCAATTAAAGAAGAATCTTCAACTTCGCAACAAGAACGAAGAATTAGAAACCGAAATCGCAATTCTTCGCAAGAAAAATGAAGATCTTGAAAATGAAATAACCGATCTTCGCGGGAAGACTCAACAACTGGAGACTGAATCTTCCACTTAGAAAAGTAGAATATCTAGTCTCCAAAGTGCTAATCAACAAATTTATGGTATAAACTTCTTTTTTTTTCCTGTTTTTTTTCCGTCATTTATTTTTCTTTGCACGACTTATCATTTTCGTTGACATTTATAACCTTTACGACGAAGCAATCCTTCTCCATTCATTTCCCGAGCCTATGGATAATGATGTTCTTCTCGCTCATCTTAATGAATCTTTAAGTAGTTCGTCAAACAAAACTAATTCTCTTCCATTAAATGAGCTTCAAACCAAATTTCATCTCTTTGAAATTGAACATAGATCTAGTTTAGGTTTAGCCAACCGATTTAAACGTCTATATCTTGATTCCCACGAGAAAACCAATATTTTAAGGAAGAAAATTAGCGGCCTCATAGATGACAAAGATCGTATTGCTAATCAAGGTGCCCAAGCGTTAGCGAAATTCCAAAAACTCTTCTTGAAGTCCAGATGAAAGAGATGAATCTCATCGCCAAAATGCTATACTTAGAGATAGAGAAAATCAAATTCGATCCCTTCTTGTCATAAACAATGATGATGAATTCGCTTGGGCCGCCAAAGTTTTAGATAATGCCAGAAATAACTTAGGCGTTAACGTTAGCCTTTACACTGAGCATACTGCCTTGGTTAAAGATATGATCTCTGACAGAGAAGGTTGTTTACTATTCTTCTTTGCTTTACTGTTTTCTTCTTGTGAAGTTATTATCAAATTGTTAATTCATTGTCATATGTTCGCAGAAGCTGAGAAGAGATTTCAAAGAAGAATTGAAGAACTTGAATCCGAGAAAGAACAACTCGCAAAGGATTTCTCTCTTCGCAATGACAAGTACTCCAAGTTGAAGAAACGCAACAAACGACCGTGGCGAATTTCAATAATGACGTTGTCCGTTTTTGTAATCAAACTATTTGGACAGTCTGTGATGACCATAATATTCCTATTTCTTCATATCCTTGTCTTCTTGATGATATTCCTGACAATATGCCTTCTTCAGATGTCTCTGATAGCGACGATAGCGAAGAAGAAGAGTTCGATGAAGACAATGAAGAATGAACTAAGAAATGGCTTTATTTTCTTCTTTTTCTTCTTGTAATATTTGTATATTTATCCTCTGGTCTTCCATTTTTGTAATTACTTATTGTATATTTCTTGAATCTTCAAATATAAGTGTTACTTTTGTTGCTCCTTTCTGCACATGCTAAAAGAACAACTCTTTTTCGCAATACAGTTAATCAATATTATGAATGAGTAAATCTTTCACTTGAAAATAAATAAAAAAATTTTACACTATGCATTCCCATACTTGCCTCTGTTATTTGTTTACAAGTTGAAGATTAAGCATTGTCGCGTAAGGTGTCTTATGAGTCCCGTCATTTGCGACAAGATCGCGAGACGTCTTTACATTTTCTGTAACGACCCATTAATCTTGCCTTATCATTTTGTGTGGTCTTATTTTGCCTTCCTAGTTAAAGGTCTTATTTTGCCACCCCTCATTTTTGCGTCAATATGACAGGCCTAAATATTCTTACGAACATAAAGCCCCGTGACATTGCCGTCTTGCGACAAAATCGCAGGACGTCGTTACATTTTCATGTAATGACCCATTGATCTTGTCTTAACATTTATTTAGTATTATTGCCTCTGTGAGGTTGTTTTTGTTGCAACAATATGACAGGCCTAAAAATTCTTGCGAACTTGAAGCCCCATGACATTGTCGTCTTGCGACGAAATCACAGGACGTCTTTACACTTTCATGTAAAGACCCATTGATCTCGTCTCACCCTCGCGTTAGTATTATTGCCTCTTCGGGATCATCACACAAATATGACAATCCTAAATTTTCTTGTGAAAATAAAGTCTCATGACATTTGCGTCTTAAGACACTTATCGGCTCCCTAATGGGCCAGTGCGCCCTTATCTTCTCCCCGGGTTGCCCCTTCAAGGAGGCGTACATCGGCCATACAAGACTAGCTGCTCCCATCCTGGTCTTAACAACAACCAGTTGTTTTCGCAGCCTCTTATCCCTTATACCTATATGGCTTATGGTTACGAGATCGCACCCTAAGTGGAGTTTTCTTGGTAAGCAGTGCGAGATGTGCCAAGACTTGCCAAGAATGGCCGAGACACTTCAAATGCCCCGGGCACTCTTGGCTCAACCGTGTACCTCGGCGCCTTGGTCATACATTGACTCCTTGGAAGAGACCCTCGGTCGTCCAACCAGGGTATAACCTTATATATATAGTTGGAAATCCAAGGTATCTCTCCCAGATGGGATTTATTGACCCCAAATTTCCATGACTCAGGTTCCAGGAGAGGTGTAACCTTTTCCCTGAGCCAGGTCAAGAGATACCCCTTATATGACGCACTTTAGGTCTTACATTTGCCTTCTTACGAAATATCATTCGCGAACTAGGGTGTACGCCATAAAGGTTCGTCCCATTCGTATAAATCATTTATTTTTGTTATTTCTTCTCATTATTGTTGCGAAATTATCGCATAGTCTTGTTTTGCTTGTTATTTCTTCGCAGTAATTCTGGAACAAGTTTTTTCATTTATTCTGATTCGCGAGAATTTCGCGTATTCCTTTGTCGATCTTCATAATATTTGTATTTTCAACATCTCTTTGTCACTCAAAGCAGAAAACCTTCCACAAACCAATTATTCACTTCTTATACTTCTTACTTCTGCTACTCACTTATTCTTCATTATTCAAACTTCCTGATATTGCTTTCTTTTTTGCGAGATCTTTGCGGTTTTCACCTTTCTCCAGGCATTTGTTTCGCAACGTATTCTCTTCTCTCACCTCTATTGCGTCCAACATCAGTCTTTCCCTTCTTTGGTCTTCTTTGATATTTTGCTTCCAGCTCTTTTTCTGAGTAGCTCTTTTTTCGCAAGATTCCACATCAACTTCATAAAATCTCTGTCCCTCAACCCAATCTCCTTTTATGATCCAACTCCATTTGGATGAGGAAATTTAATACACTGGTGATAAGTCGAAGCTACACCCAAAATCTCATGTAAGCAAGGTCGCCCAATCAATGCGTTATAAGGTGACTCCACGTCAACTATGCGAACAAAATTTCAGTGACAACCCTTTTCGGCGGGATCCGCATATGATACTCTCCTTTAGGTTTATTGGCGGTACCATTGAAGCCATAGATCTTATAAGTTGAAGGTATCAAGTCTTCATCTTTTCCTCCCATAGTCTTGTAGGTATGGTAAAAAGAATATTCACCGAGCTTCCAAAGTATCAATCAAAATCCTATTAATGGCCCATGAGTTTTCGGCTTCATCATCTTCATTATCAACGGGTTTTGGATTAATCTCCAGCCTCGCTACCAATGGATTGTTATGCATCTCTCCATCCTTGGGTACCTCTTACGCGGTAAATGTAATAATCTGCTTTTTCCATTCCTTTAGTGGCGATGTCTTCGCGATGTTCATTATCTCTCTATTATCGGCATCCCTTGCGAAAACCCTACGAGGACATTATCATGAAAATCTTCAATTGTCTGTATGAATGCACAATAGAGTTGCAAAACAAATTCTTGGCTTTCGCTCCACTTCTATTACAAATGTTTCTCGCTCCTTTTGTTGCGTTTACTCTATGAACTTCGGTGGTGGTGGTAATGGTTGAGTCTTTTCTTCATTTTTAGAAATTGATGAGCTTTCCACTGGTCTATCATTCCGAGGATGATTCTTTTTATATTTCTGCAATCATTTGTTAAATGCCCATGAAAATGGTGATAAGAACAGTACTCCTGACTTCTGTCACCCGGAGGTGGTTCATTTCCCAGATTCCATGGTGCAGGTATGTTCTCCGTTAAGACTATGGCTTCCCATATTTTCTCCACACTAGCATTTAATGGCGGCATCTTGATTTCTTCCCATATTACCCTATGATTTCTCTCGTCCTCTATGATAACTCTGTCTTCGACCTCCATAAGTTTCTTGTGGTTTATCCAACCTTTGGATTTTGTTATTTCCGCCACGGTTGTAGTGATAGGTGTAGAATACACCTAATTTACTATCTAGTAGTTTATGCTTTCTTTGCTATTTTTCTTGTAAATTATGTATTTTACGCTTGTTTTGAGTTTTATAGCTACTTTGGAGTCGCACGGAGGAAAAGAAGAAGAAATCACCCAATTTGAGCAAAAAGGGCAAAAAGGTCATTTCACCAAGGAGGGAGCACTATATGGAGCCCAGCCAAGGTTAAGGGGAGGTCAAAGAGCTGTCCCTTATCCAAAAGAAGGGAGTGAGAATAGCACATTTGGGGTGTACTTATGGGGGGTGTCTGAATCCACCCACACCCTAAACTCTGACCCAAGCCCACATACCCTGCTCCATATCTTAACCCACATACCCCCCTCCATTCAAACCCGACCGGATCCAAACCCGTGTAATTATAACTTTGAACTTAAATTGAGAATTGATTTCTCAATCATTTGGGAAGAAAAACTGAAATCGAGACTGAAAACAGTGATTCCTGCTGCCATTAAATCAAAAGACAAAGATCGAAGCTGCTATTGAAGCTCCTGTTGCTACTGATTCTACTTACGAATGGGTTGTGTTTAATGGTGATGTTGGTGAGTTGGAGAAGATTGAATCGAGATAGTGATTGGAGTACATTTAACGATTAGAGAGAAGCTGAAACTTAGGGTTGCTTCCAAGGGTCGAGAGATACTGTGAATCGAAGATCTGAAATCGATTAAGGGTTTGCTGTCAGAATTAAGAATGGGTTGATCGAATCTGTGATGGGTATGCGAGGAAATGGATTAGACAGAGAAGAGGTGGATTTTGTAGGCTGTAGTGAAATCGGAAATGGGTTATTGGGATAGTTCCGAGAATCGGAGGTTCAGCCTTTATTCTTTGTAATGGGTTACGTTAGTCGGCCGAACACGAGGATCGATTTGGGTCAAGTTCAGGTGATGCAATGGTGAGTCTGTTGGTGGGTAATGTGGAGATTGAAGAACAGGGGAGCTTGAGTACAAGGCGAGACAAGAAGACTTCGAGTCGATGGAAATGGTGATTGTGGAATGATGGCAGGATGTTGATAGTTGGAAGAAGCTTTAGGGACTGGCAAGATGATGGTTAGGTTTATGCTGTGGTGTTAACTAAATTCCAGGTGCAGCTGGTGCTGTAGATGAGCTAATGGGTAAAGCAGAATAGAGAATTGTGCTGAGAAAAGTTGAGAAGCTATGGAATGATGGTGGTGTTTGCCTTTGGGTTGACGAGGATACAAGGGATGGTGGCTTGAGAATGAGATGGAAGAGCAGATGTTGCGGGTCCGTGGAGCTAGATCTTTGGAAGTTTGGTTAGGATATGAGATGAACAGGGACTGAGCACTGAGGAATGGTTGAAATTCTTGAATGGAGCTACAGCTGCTGATACAAGGGATGGCAGGATGGAGTTGTGACTATTGCGCCACAATGGTGCATAACATGGGTTATGGAATGCAGGTGAGTGTGAATTTGCAGCTGCAGGATTGAAGCTGGATGTCAAATGCGAAAGTGCGGGGGCTGGAGTTATAGGCTAAGGCCGGTGGTTACGTAATGAGGTTGTTGGTGGCATTGTTGCGGTGGCTACTGTGGTTTGAAACGAGTTGCACATTGAATTTTGAAGTTTGTTAGTGATCTTTGCAAAGACATGAGGTGGTGATTTGAATAAGAATTCCACAGTCTTTGGTTGGTAGAGCCGAGATTGTAGAGTTGATTGATTAGTTTGCTTAATTAGGCGTGATTGTCTCGGGTGTATGCTAGTGAACCGGCCTGGCAAGCTGTTTAGAGAAAGGCGAGCAATTGCGGGTTGAGCAGCCATTATGGCTGGAGCGGCGGTGATGCACCATCCTGGTGCAACACAAGATGGCACGGCAAGTGGTGCAGTGCAGGGTCACGACTCGGTTGACTCCGAGTTGACTCGGTGACTCAGCCAGACTAAGGCCAGAGTCGGACCAGTGACTCATGGGTGACTCTCTTCTACTTTGACCTTGACTAACTGTTGACCGACGGTTGACTAGTTTGACCGTTAGTCCTAACGGTGGACCGACGGAATATTCCGTCGAATATTCTCTCGACGGAGAAATTTTCGGTGGCGTGGCGACGTTTCGGCCAAACTCCGGCCATAATCCCGATTTTTCCAGCGAGCAAAATTCCAGAACTTTCTATGGACTTCTCTCATGGGTATGAAGACTTGGGCTAGGAATTGGATGGAGAATTGGACTCAAATTTGGAAAGAGAAGGTGGAAGAGTGGAGAAAAGCTTGGAATTGGAAATTGAATTGCAAAAGGAAAAGGATTCTAATCCTTAGAAGATTTGGAGAATTTTGAAGCCTATAAATAGAGAAGTTTTCTACAACTTCTACACACCTCTCTACACACATCACTTGTGTTTTGTTTTGCTTTTCTAAGATTTTCTTTTTAATTACTTGTGTGAATTTGAAACTTCTTCTTTTAATTATTATTATTTGTGTGAATTTCAAAACATGAGTAGCTAATTTTTCTATTGATTGAGGATGAATTCCTAGTTCTTAATTTATGTTTTGAGTTTTTGTTTTAATTCTATCTTGAAGTTTTCACATGATTATCGATTGTTTTTACTAATAGGAGTGATCTTAAAGACATTCATGATTGATTGATAGATTGTTTAGAATGCATGCTAAATTGATTTGTTAGTTTAATCTAAAGCTAGTGAAAGTTAGGAGATAAGTAATCGTTTCTTGACTCTTTACATAAGTAGCAAACACGAGACCTTGCGGAGGGATTCCGTGGAGCAATTGTGTGTAGAAACAACGCTAGAAAGTGAACCAAGCGAACCGAGTTTAACTACTAGTACTAAACCTAAATTCATAAATCTTAATGCATTCTCGGGAATTACATCTTGTAAGCGGACCTCAAGGTGGTTCTTTTGAATAGAATCGATAACTAAGCGGACTGTTACTCGGTGAAATTAGGGATTTTGGGGCTAGCTAAGCGGACACTGCTATCCTACGGTTGGTGATAATCATGACTAATAACAAGTAGAAAAGAACATAACTTGATTCATTGTTTCGTAACGAAGAAGGATTCCTTGATCTTGTCTCTCTTATTGCTTTCAACTTTACTTTTTAATTGTTTTGTTTATTTTCTTTTGCTTTTTACACCCCCTTTCGTGACAACTTTTACAACTAGAATCTCGTGCTCCTCGTGGGATCGACCTTGACTACCCTATATTACTAGTTAATTAGGTAGTAAAGTATTAATTAATTTGTTGTGGTTACGACACGCATCAAATTTTGGCGCCGCTGGGGAGCAACGGATGATTTTAGTTGTTTTTATTTTTCTTTTTGGTTTATTCTTGCTTTGTTGGATTCTATTCCGTATCTAACTTGGTTTTTGAATCGTATTTCAGGTATCGGTTTTCCAATGTATGGTGGACGAGAGCAAGCATATTACAACAATCAATACGGTTTTCAACCTCAACATTATGACAACTTCCAACCATCCTTAGGATACAATCAAAACCAATATTTTGGCTATGATAAATTTTCTACAGAACCTTATGGATATTCTCATACATATCAACAACCTTATGACGGGTATGTAAGTGGACAATCACATGGATGGAAGGATAGTTATGCATCTAACAATTTGTTTTCTAGTAATGTGCAGACATAGAATTTAGAATATACTCCTCTTCATCGTGTTTTTCCTTCACTTTTTCCAAAAGAGGAGATGCCGTCTAGAAACTCTATCAACGGTGGTAAGCGTGTGAACGTCAGAAACTTGCACTCAAATTATACAAATTGGAAGATGATGGAGACTCGGAAGAGCTTGTCGCGAAATTAGTAGGACTATTCATATGGAACTTAAACGACGTCGGGATAAAGGTTATGAAACCGATGAAGATTCTTATTATGGTGAGTCCGAAAGTGAAGATGATTGTGTTGAAAAGGACCAACCTTTGGAGACTTTTGATGACGCTAGTGTAGATTACTCAAGCCTTGATCTTAATAATGATCAATCACCTATTCAAGAGGTAGAGCTTGAGGAGGATGCACTTAGTGCTTGGAAAAAATTTCTTCGGGAAAGATGGGAGTCCGCGGAAGTGTATGAACGTTGCAACAATGAGGAAGTTATTTCAACTCCGGATCATAATAACGATCCTTCACCTATTCAAAAGGAGGAGTTTGGATATCACTTACCTATTGTTGTAAACAAAGTAACACCCTCACAAGAAGATCTTACAATCTATACCGATGAGAATCATTTTTGTGAATGGCCCGATTCCGATGATGAGAATGTTGAAGAGATGATACTAGAGGATGAAACCACATTCATTGATTTTGTGGAAGACCCAATTGAACTTGCGAATGATTTTAATGATACCGAGACTATGGTTAAGGTAGAAAACGACGAAGAATGGTTGCAAGGTTTAATAGAGGACCACGATATACAAGAGGTAAGTGATTCACTTGAATTTTTTAAGGATGAAGAGGATTCTATAATACAAGAATTTTTGAAAGGTTTGTCTAACCCTTTGCCTATTGATTCTTCTCCTTCACCTCTTATTGGTTTGAATGTATGTGCTTCGAAAGTATTTTTGGATGATTTTGTTTCTAAATATCCACCATTGGAAACACTTGATGCTAACACCATGCAGGTTTGCCAAGAGGAATACATGGAAGTTCCCGAATTCTATGTTCTTTATACACTTCCGAGTGTGGACAAGAATAAGTGTGGGGGAAATTTCTATCGGGCGATAACATCATTATTATTTTCTTGTGCTAATATTTGTATGGAGTTATTGTTTGCAAAACAGGTATTATGGGTGGATCCTCAAATTTTCCGATTGTTAGTATATGGGGAATGAATCTTACAAGAGCCAAGTCGGGCCGTCGACTTTAAAACAAGCGCTTAATGGGAGGCAACCCATAGGTTTTGTATTTCTTATCCTTTTGCTTTTTGTTATTTCTTTTTCTTATTTCTTATCATGTTAAAATTTCCCACCTTGACTTTACTAGGAGGATTCAATTACATTGAGGACAATGTAAGGTTTAAGTGTGGGGGAGTGGTTAAGCATGTTTTTAAAACAAAAATTACAAAAAAATGAAAAAATTTTGAAAAAAAAAAAAAAAGGTTTTACTTAAAAATTCCAACTTTTAAAGATTTTAGAGTCACTAGCATACTTCTAGGTATGTTTACATAGAGATTTTGACCGACATAATTGAACTTGGAAATGTTAGAGAATTACATTCGGATTTCTTGCTTGTTTGAGTGTTAAATAATGGATTTAATCATGCGGTGATGCGAATTTGGTGCGGGGGAGAAATGCGTTATTAGAGTTGCTGATCAATCATTAGTGGAGACTACCCGTATTCATATCATGAGAGGCACCGACCAGAAATTTTCCATCTACTAAAGAGCTTCTTTTGAGTGTGTGTCACCGTAAGTTAATTAGGGTAGAATGGTGAGCTACCCAACTTCCCACCACTAAAAGCACTACTCTTTGATCTCTTGAGTGCTAATTTTGTCAATCATGAGGGTGACGTCCATGGATGAAAGCTTCCTTCTTGTAGTTCGATTTGCAGTTAGCACCATTCTCTTTCTCGACAACAATGGATCCATAGAAACACATTCATCATCAACAAGGAGCAACATTAAAATCTACAAGGAAAGTTGGAAAAGTTTAAGGTTTACAAGCAACAAAAGAGAAAAAGAGCAAATTTCAAATAAAAGTAAAAGCAACATACAAAGAAGCGGATTTTACATATATGTTGAAGACTTACACTACAATGAGGTAATTTTATATCCAAGTATAAAGACTTATTCATGAAAGCGAAGAAAATTAAAAGGTGAGGATTTTTGAAGTTTATGATTTCAAGACGATACAAGTTGTGAAGAATCAAGCGGTAAAATACTTCTTCCACGGCCATGGTTTATTTTTGTATTTAATTTCTCTTGTTTTTATTAAAAAAAAAAAATTAAAAAAAAAAAAAAAAAATTGAAAAAAAAAAAAAGAGAAAAACAAGAGAAATATTTGTATAAGCCGTGGGGAAGGAAAATATATAAGGAAGTTTCAAGCGACAAGGATTTTTAAGGTAAAAGAGTTACAAATTGTTAAGGATTTATGAAATTCAAGGGTTTATCATCAATAGTTGAAACCGAAGACGAAGATTAAGAAGATCAAGACGAGAAGCGGAAGACGTTTCTATTGGATGCCGTGAGAGTGGTGTTATCATAATTGGCGATCGGATGTGAAGGTGAGTAAGTAATCTCATCCTCGATAAAAATGGTTGATTTCCTTTCTTAGAGATCGTCAGAAAAATGGTTTTTCAAAATATTAAAAGATGTGGGTTTTTAAAATATTTCGGAAGTTGTCCTTCCCACCATTCAACGTGTCGCAGGAATTCTCTCTTCATTCCTACCTGCACACATGTGAGAACCATAAAAAAGCTGTCTTTTTGAGTGCAATTATCATAAAATCCTTTTTGGTGAGGCAGAAGTCGAGGCGAAATGCTTATTGATCGTTTCTCAAACACGCATTCTCTCATTATGGTGTGGTTATTTCTCACTCAACATTTAAGAATGAGAATATGTTCTTTGGTATTTCTAACTTCTTCTTACTAGCATGCGAAATTCTATGTCCTCATAACTCTTTGGATGCTTGTGACGCTTGAACGCTTTGAAGTTGTGAGTTTTTAGTTTGATTTGCTCGAGGACTAGCAAAGTCTAAGTGTGGGGAATTTGATAGGTGTAGAATACACCTAATTTACTATCTAGTAGTTTATGCTTTCTTTGCTATTTTTCTTGTAAATTATGTATTTTACGCTTGTTTTGAGTTTTATAGCTACTTTGGAGTCGCACGGAGGAAAAGAAGAAGAAATCACCCAATTTGAGCAAAAAAGGGCAAAAAAGGTCATTTCACCAAGGAGGGAGCACTATATGGAGCCCAGCCAAGGTTAAGGGGAGGTCAAAGAGCTGTCCCTTATCCAAAAGAAGGGAGTGAGAATAGCACATTTGGGGTGTACTTATGGGGGTGTCACCCACACCATCCACCCACACCCAAACCAACATACCCAAACCCACATACCCTGCTCCATATCTTAACCGTACCCGGATCCAAACCCGACCCGGATCCGTGTAATTATAACCTGAACTTAAATTGAGAATTGATTTCTCAATCATTTGGGAAGAAAAACTGAAATCGAGACTGAAAACAGTGATTCCTGCTGCCATTAAATCAAAAGACAAAGATCGAAGCTGCTATTGAAGCTCCTGTTGCTACTGATTCTACTTACGAATGGGTTGTGTTTAATGGTGATGTTGGCTGAGTTGGAGAAGATTGAATCGAGATAGTGATTGGAGTGTTTAATGATTCGAGAGAACTGGAAACTTAGGGTTGCTTCCAAGGGTCGAGAGATACTGTGAATCGAAGATCTGAAATCGATTAAGGGTTTGCTGTCAGAATTAAGAATGGGTTGATCGAATCTGTGATGGGTATGCAGGAAATGGATTAGACAGAGAAGAGGTGGATTTTGTAGCTGTGACTGAAATCGGGAAATGGGTTCGCTGGGATAGTTCCGAGAATCAGAAGCTGCTGTTGCTGTAATGGGTTCTGTTAGTCGACTGAACACAGGATCGATTTGGGTCAAGTTCAGGTGATGCAATGGTGAGTCTGTTGGTGGGTAATGTGGAGATTGAAGAACAAGGAGCTTGAGTACAAGACTGAGACAAGAAGACCTGAGCCTGATGGAAATGGTGATTGTGGAATGATGGCAGGATGTTGATAGTTGGAAGAAGCTTTAGGGACTGGCAAGATGATGGTTAGGTTTATGCTGTGGTGTTAACTAAATTCCAGGTGCAGCTGGTGCTGTAGATGAGCTAATGGGTAAAGCAGAATAGAGAATTGTGCTGAGAAAAGTTGAGAAGCTATGGAATGATGGTGGTGTTTGCACTGGGTTGACAGGATACAAGGGATGGTGGCTTGAGAATGAGATGGAAGAGCAGATGTTGCAGGTCTGATGGAGCTAGATGCTGGAAGTTTGGTTAGGATATGAGATGAACAGGGACTGAGCACTGAGGAATGGTTGAAATTCTTGAATGGAGCTACAGCTGCTGATACAAGGGATGGCAGGATGGAGTTGTGACTATTGCGCCACAATGGTGCATAACATGGGTTATGGAATGCAGATGAGTGTGAATTTGCAAATTGCAGGATTGAAGTGGATGTCACTTGAATGCAAGAAAGTGCAGGGCTGGAGTTATAGGCTAAGACTGGTGGTTCTGTAATGAGGTTGTTGGTGGCATTGTTGCAGGTGGCTACTGTGGTTTGAAACAGAGTTGCACATTGAATTTTGAAGCTGTTAGTGATGCTGCAAAGACATGAGGTGGTGATTTGAATAAGAATTCCTGGTGCTGGTTGGTAGAGCTGAGATTGTAGAGTTGATTGAAGCTGCTTAATTAGGCAGTGATTGTCTCTGGTGTATGCTAGTGAACTGGCCTGGCAAGTTTGTTTAGAGAAAGGCCGAGCAATTGCGGGTTGAGCGGGACCATTATGGCCGGGAGCAAAGGTGATGCACCATCCTGGTGCAACACAAGATGGCCCACGGCAAGTGGTGCAGGTCTGGATCTGACTCGGTTCGACTCCGAGTTGACTCGGTACTTCGGTAGACTAAGGCGGAGTCGGACCAGTGACTCATGGGCGACTCTCTTCTGACTTTGACTGTTGACTAACTGTTGACTGACGGTTGACTAGTTTGACCGTTAGTCCTAACGGTGGACCCGACGGAATATTCCGTCGAATATTCTCTCGACGGAGAAATTTTCGGTGGCGGCGCGACGTTTTCCGGCCAAATTCCGGCCATAATCCCAGTTTTCCGGCGAGCAAAATTCCAGAACTTTCTATGGACTTCTCTCATGGGTATGAAGACTTGGGCTAGGAATTGGATGGAGAATTGGACTCAAATTTGGAAAGAGAAGGTGGAAGAGTGGAGAAAAGCTTGGAATTGGAAATTGAATTGCAAAGGAAAAGGATTCTAATCCTTAGAAGATTTGGAGAATTTTGAAGCCTATAAATAGAGAAGTTTTCTACAACTTCTACACACCTCTCTACACACACATCACTTGTGTTTTGTTTTGCTTTTCTAAGATTTTTCTTTTTAATTACTTTGTGAATTTGAAACTTCTTCTTTTAATTATTTTATTTGTGTGAATTTCAAAAACATGAGTAGCTAATTTTTCTATTGATTGAGGATGAATTCCTAGTTCTTAATTTATGTTTTGAGTTTTTGTTTTTAATTCTATCTTGAAGTTTTCACATGATTATCGATTGTTTTTACTAATAGGAGTGATCTTAAAGACATTCATGATTGATTGATAGATTGTTTAGAATGCATGCTAAATTGATTTGTTAGTTTAATCTAAAGCTAGTGAAAGTTAGGGGATAAGTAATCGTTTCTTGACTCTTTACATAAGTAGCAAACACGAGACCTTGCGGAGGGATTCCGTGGAGCAATTGTGTGTAGAAACAACGCTAGAAAGTGAACCAAGCGAACCGAGTTTAACTACTAGTACTAAACCTAAATTCATAAATCTTAATGCATTCTGGGAATTACATCTTGTAAGCGGACCTCAAGGTGGTTCTTTTGAATAGAATCGATAACTAAGCGGACTGTTACTCGGTGAAATTAGGGATTTTGGGGCTAGCTAAGCGGACTGCTATCCTACGGTTGGTGATAATCTGTGACTAATAACAAATAGAAAAGAACATAACTTGATTCATTGTTTCGTAACGAAGAAGGATTCCTTGATCTTCTCTCTCTTATTGCTTTCAACTTTACTTTTTAATTGTTTTGTTTATTTTTCTTTTGCTTTTTACACCCCTTTTCGTGACAACTTTTACAACTAGAATCTCGTGCTCCTCGTGGGATCGACCTTGACTACCCTATATTACTAGTTAATTAGGTAGTAAACTATTAATTAATTTGTTGTGGTTACGACACGCATCATGTAGTAGTTTCTTTCCCTTTCAAACTCCTCCCGATCTCTCGCTTCCCATCGCTACTAATTTTCGCTGACCATCATCCGTCATCATTTCTTGTTGGATCTGCGAGGTACTCTCCACTGTATTTATAAGCTTAGGTAACAAACTTGCACTCGCGTCTTTAGAATTTGTGTTCGCAACTGGGTAGGATTCCATCTCATTCTGCTTTTCCTCTAGAGCAATGTATTCCTTCTGAAGTTCTCGCAACTCAGCCATTGTGATTGTATTCTTGATTCTAAAAATTTGAATGTACAACAGATTTGTCGCGAACATAGCGTTAACGAATGATAGAATAAGATATCTCTCATCCACACGACCTGCCATTTCACTGCACATTGTCTTCCATCTCACAGTTAGATATTTCAAACTTTCGCCAATCCTTTGTTTTAACCCAAATACATCTTCAATTCCAGGTCGCGAGGAATTATTACTTAGGTATGCTCCTAAAAATATAGCTTGCAAATGATTTAAAGATGTTATTGTATTCCTCGGTAACCCTTCAAACCATTTCAAAGCTTCTCTGTCAAACTTGATGCAAAATATTTGCACAATATAGCATCATGGTTCTCCCACCGTAGCATGCACCTCACATAAGCTTTGATGTGTTGTATTGCACAAGTTGTTCCGTCAAAAATGTTGGTTAGCGTGGGTAAATTGCACTTTGAGGTTATTCCTCCGTTGCACTTCTTGTGTGAATGGAGTTTTTGCAGCTTCTTCTATGGCTTCATCCAATTTTCTTTTACCTCCTCCCTCTAAACTGTTCAATACTCCTCTCATTTCTGCCAACTCTCGCAAGATTTGTTCATTTATATTATCATTTGAATCCATTGGTCTTTTTAATTCCGCCTCTCTTCTTATGGGTTCATGTCTGTTTTGAATGTCTTGTTCGCCATTTTCTTCTTGTCTGCCCCTGCGATCTTCTCTTTCATCCCTCTCATGAATTCGCACACCATTATATCTATCATGTTCTCTCCTTTGTTTCCTTTTGATTCTCCTTTGTATTCTTTCATATTCTTCATTGATATTATCATTGTTGCGATTCTGTTCTCACCTTGTTTCCCGATTATCATGATTATTTTGGCGAATTGCCTCTTGTATCTCCTGTTCTTCCACTTCTACTCTCAATCTTTCCCTTTCGCAAGCTAGGCGTGCTTGTTCGTATAATGTCTTTCAATGTCATCTTCAATTTCTTTTTGCTTCCTCCGTGCTTCTCTCCCATGCAATATTCTTCTTCCTTCTTCCTGACTTTCTTCATTATCTGGACTATTTCTCCCCTGAAGTTGTCTATCTCCTTAATTTCTATCATTTCGCCCATTTTGACGTGGAATATAACGATTTTCCATTATTTCTCTCCTTTCGCGATGTTCTTCGTCTGGATTTTGTACTCCTTCTCGATTTTCTTCATTAACATTTTCTATAGGTAAAGTTCTCCTTCTTTCTTCTCTAACTGATCTTGAGTTTGACCTTGTAGTGCTTCTCGATCTTCTATTTTGTAATCTCTCGTTTTCCATCCTCAACTCGTGATTTTTCTTGGTTAAATTTGCACGTTCTTCTGCTTCTATCCGCCTTTCTTCATGTATTGTTTGTCTTAATGCCTCTAATGCTTTGAGATTTCTTCATTTCCATGAATTGTTTCCACGGTCATTCCTTGGTCTCTCTCCTCTTGCCCATTGTTTTCCAATTGTTTTTCTTCTCCTCTTTCATCCACAGAATCTGACCTCCAAGTATGCACGTTTACTCTATCATAATCCATAGTTCTATTCGGTACTGGTCGAATTGGTGGTTGAATTTGATTTTCTTCATTTTCCCTTGTGTTTACTCTTGAGGATTCCCCTACTTCATTTCTCCTTTCTCCAGCAAGTCTCCTACTCCTTCTAACAGTTGTTGGTGGTTCGTGCATGTCGTCTTCTAGCCATTTCTCGAGTTTTGGTTGATTATTGAAAATTATATGAAATCCCTTCCCTATTACTCCAAATTCTTTCAAATCACAATGTTGATCTTCATAAAGTCCTTGTTTCTAGCGCATATGTAGTTGCAGGAAATCCTACACTACACCCCTCACTAGAATATACACAATTAAGTCATTTTAAGATGAACAATTATAATTCTTATTGATTGAATTCTTGAATGTTTACAATATGAAATGGAAATGAGTTACAAAATTACAATCACTCTAAAACTTTTCTCTCTCCTAATAACTTGCCTAACACTTCAAAAAGATCTCTCCCTCCAATAGGCCTGCTCGGCTCTTTATATAGGGTATTACATAATGGATGACAGCTAAGTTGTCCTTTATTTTCGGGAATGACTTGCAAAATACCGCAAGTGTACAAGTATACAATCTCGCGATACTCCTAAACCTCGCTAGATCTTCACATCTTTCGTGTTTTGCGATCGTCATTCATTGCGTCATTTATATTACTCTTCTGCGACACCTTCGCAATGCGTCGTTATTGATCCCGCAAGGTATAGATGTCGCGATATTCTGATCCTACATTGAACATTAGACTTCACGACGTTCATTGATTGAAGACGAAGAACTTCTAAGGGGAGATTGTGGAACTTCATCAACAAAAGTTATGTGGAGACTTGAACTCATCTATCACTCAAGAGTCTATCTACTCGACAAAAGTCGTATAACTATATATACTTCGATTATCCACATTTGATATTTCGAGTTGAGTTTAAACCGCTTACATATTTCGCGAAATATATGTTGGTAAGCTTTCGCTTTAGCCAAATTCATCTTATATTCTTGACGAAAGTCAAAAGATGATCATGTGAAATCGTCTGGTAACATCTTACATGATTTGTGTGAGAGAATCATTTATTATAGATTCGGAATGTTTCGTATTGATCATTCGATCACTTGAAAATCGCTTTGAAGCTAATAGTTTGTGTGAGACACCTATTGTCGTCTTCCGAGAATATTTCAATGATTAAAATGGGAGTTTAGAACTATTAACCATGATTGTATATAGCACAATATGCTTACTTGTATGTTAACTGTTGCAAGTTATTCCAAGTCCGGTAACCATGGTATGCATACCCATATACTGATTGGTTTAATGGAAGTCCGGGAACTTAGTATGCATACCGGTATGCGTACTGGCATGAGTTTCAAGTTCCGGGATTTAACTAAGTTTGGATGTTATGCGTAACCGTTCATACACTGGCGAACCCAAACTTAGTTCGGCCACTTAAGTATGCGTACACGTTTGCATACTTGAGTAGGTTATGTTCTAAAATCGTTTTCTCATGAACTAATACATTTCTATATTCGGGAATGCAATCTTTTGCAAACCATGGCTATAATGTTCATGAATTGACTCGAGTGAATCAAAATCGATTTTTCTTCAATTGTGTGTTGCATACTTCTATGAGAATATAAACAATTGAACAACTCTAGAAAAAATTTCATTTGAGTCATTTGAACTAGTTATGGTTAAGATGAATAAGGTTGATATGAAAGTGTTCATATGGCTAACTTCGGTTAACTATTGTTGATCCAACAAGGTGTACACATATAGGTATGGTTACTCATATCTAAATGAAGTCACTTTTCATTTGTGTGTAACAGGCTAAGTTCGATCTAACGGTTGAAAGATATTATCTTGAGTCTAATCAGGTTTTCATCTAACGGTGAATATTGAATGCTTTGTTACCAAGGTAACATTGATTGCAAACCCTGATTTGAAGACTATATAAGGGATAACTCTAGAAACTGGGAAACCTAATCACCACACCTCCTATGTGATACTAGTTGTGGCTAAAGTCGATTCTCCTTTAACCTTATGTTTTTTCCAAAACCCTGTAGGTTAACGACTTGAAGACTTCATTGGGATTATGAAGCCAAACCCAACTATTTCTCTGTAGTTGCGTGTTCGGATCTTGTTGTTTTCTATCGTGATTGAGTACTATCTTCTCTAAGATTTGCTCGAGATTTAATCTCCGATAGGCAAGATAAAAAGTAATCACAAACATCTTCGTCTCATCGTTTGTGATTCCACAATATCTTTTTTCGCCACCATACGATTAAGATTATTGTGAGGTGATTGATATTACTAGGCTATTCTCCGGGAATATAAGTCCGGTGTATCAATTGGTTCCTATTCACCTTGATTTGTCAAAAGACGGAACAAAAACTCTTAGGTATTTCTGTGGGAGATAGATTTATCTATTCAATAGGATTTTCTGTGTGAGACATAATGGTTTATCAAGTCTTCGATTTTGGGTCGTAGCAACTCTTAGTTGTGGGTGAAATCAGCTAAGGGAATCAAGTGCGCAGAGTCCTACTGGGATTAAGAGGCGTAAGGAACGCGACTCTACCTTGATCAGTGTGAGATTGGTTATGGTTCAACTACATTCCAGTCCGAAGTTAATTTGGAGTAGGCTAGTGTCTGTAGCGGCTTAATACAGTGTGGTGTTCAAATATGGACCAGGTCCCTGGGTTTTTCTGCATTTGCGGTTTCCTCGTTAACATAAATTTTCGTGTCTGTGTTATTTCTTTTCCGCATTAGGCTTGGTGCGTGATTCATGCGCATATCGCATGGGTAAAAATATGTATTTTCGGATTTCTTGTGAACCACTGAACCTCTAGGGTTTCGATTTCTTGTAAACCAAGTTTTTTGTTTCTTGTAAAACAATTAAACGCGTAAAAGGAATCCTCCCATAAATAAAACTCTTAAATAAAAACTTGCAAAAAACAAATTTGTGTAGACACAAGGCTTGGTGCGTGATTCATGCGCATATCGCATGGGTAAAAATATGTATTTTCGGATTTCTTGTAAACCAAGTTTTTTGTTTCTTGTAAAACAATTAAACGCGTAAAAGGAATCCTCCCATAAATAAAACTCTTAAATAAAAACTTGCAAAAAACAAATTTGTGTAGACACAAGGCTTGGTGCGTGATTCATGCGCTTATCGCATGGGTGTGGAGACCTGATTACAAAGGGAGATTTTCGTTCATTACGCAAGAGAGTTGGTGCGCACAAGACAGCCTATGATGGAAGAAACTAAGCTTTTATGGAGGCCTTCATTCATCCGGCTCTAGCGGCCGTTGGAAACCTGCGTGGGGCGTGTGCTACTTTGGACAAGGTGAAGAGCGAGGTTTAAGTATCATGTTGTTAACAAATGTTGTCTTTGTAACACCAAGAAGAATCGGCTGGAGCATATTTTATGGTCTTGTTCTTTCGCGGCAAAAGCTTGGGATTGGATTTGGATGTATTTGAGATTCTTCCGCACCCGGCTTTTACTACTTCTTACAAGGCGGCTAAAGGTAAGAGTAGGATGGTCAAGGATTTATGGCTACTTGCAATTTTAGTTATCCGTTCAACTTTGGATGACTAGAAATGGGTTTGTTTATGGTAACCAAAGGGTTAATTGGTTGTTCTTCCAAAAGAAGGTGTTTAATCAGATCCAAGATTTTTCTACAAGACTAAAGGGTTGTATGTTTAATACTCAAGAAGACCTTCGGATTCTTTCTTTCTTTAGAGTTCGACATAGGCAGCTTAAACATGTCGTTCCCATTGAGTGTTTTTGGGAGCCTCCTCACTCTAATGAACTGATGCTATGTTGCGATGGAGCGGCTAGAGGTAATCCAGTAGAGCGGTGGGGTGTAGTTGTCCGTGATGACAATGCTCAGGTGATCGGAGCTATGAGTGTTGGTTTTGGTGTGCAAACCAATTTTTGCGTAACTTTTTGTGTTATAATCGGTCTAGAGTGGGCTACGAAGTTTGAAGTCCACAATATTTGTATAAGAACCTAACTCCATGAGTGCTGTTTTGGTCTTCTCTCAGTGATGTTTCTAGTGTTCCTTGGTTTATTAGACCGAGATGGGTGGCGGTTAAAGCAAGATACAACAACATTCGCTTTATTCATTCTTATAGAGAGGTGAACTTTGGTGGTGATTGTTTGGCTAAAAGGGGTAGCTTATTAGAAGAAGGTGTAGGTATTAGTTATGATAATAGACCTGATTTTATCTTATCTATTGAACTACCAAATGTATCTTATTTTCGTTTCAAGTAAGTAGTAAGTTTTTGGGGTTCCTTTGACCTCTTTTCTTGCTACTTATATTGTTTTGTAATTTCGCTATTCTTAATATATTTTGGATTTACCAAAAAAAAAGTAAAAGGAATCCTCCCATAAATAAAACTCTTAAATAAAAACTTGCAAAAAACAAATTTGAGTAGACACAAGGCTTGGTGCGTGATTCATGCGCATATCGCATGGTTAAAAATATGTATTTTCGGATTTCTTGTGAACCCTGAACCTATAGGGTTTCGGATTTCTTGTAAACCAAGTTTTTGTTTCTTGTAAAACAATTAAACGCGTAAAAGGAATCCTCCCATAAATAAAACTCTTAAATAAAAACTTGCAAAAAACAAATTTGTGTAGACACAAGGCTTGGTGCGTGATTCATGCGCATATCGCATGGGTAAAAATATGTATTTTCGGATTTCTTGTGAACTTTGAACCTCTAGGGTTTCGGATTTCTTGTAAACCAAGTTTTTTGTTTCTTGTAAAACAATTAAACGCGTAAAAGGAATCCTCCCATAAATAAAACTCTTAATTAAAAACTTGCAAAAAACAAATTTGTGTAGACACGAGGCTTGGTGCGTGATTCATGCGCATATCGCATGGGTAAAAATATGTATTTTCGGATTACTTGTGAACCCTGATCCCTGAACCTCTAGGGTTTCGGATTTCTTGTAAACCAAGATTTTTATTTCTTGTAAAACAATTAAACGCGTAAAAGAAATCCTCCCACAAATAAAACTCTTAAATAAAAACTTGCAAAAAACAAATTTGTGTAGACACAAGGCTTGGTGCGTGATTCATGCGCATATCGCATGGGTAAAAATATGTATTTTCGGATATCTTGTGAACCCTGAACCCTGAACCTCTAGGGTTTCTGTTTCTTGTAAACCAAGTTTTTTGTTTCTTGTAAAACAATTAAACGCGTAAAAGGAATCCTCCCATAAATAAAACTCTTAAATAAAAACTTGCAAAAAACAAATTTGTGTAGACAAAAGGCTTGGTGCGTGATTCATGCGCATATCGCATGGGTAAAAATTTGTATTTTCGGATCTTGTAAAACAATTAAACGCGTAAAAGGAATCCTCCCAAAAATAATACTCTTAAATAAAAACTTGCAAAAAACAAATTTGTGTAGACACAAGGCTTGGTGCGTGATTCATGCGCATATCGCATGGGTAAAAATATGTATTTTCGGATTACTTGTGAACCCTGAACCCTGAACCTCTAGGGTTTCGGATTTCTTGTAAACCAAGTTTTTTGTTTCTTGTAAAACAATTAAACGCGTAAAAGGAATCATCCCATAAATAAAACTCTTAAGTAAAAACTTGCAAAAAATAAATTTGTGTAGACACAAGTCTTGGTGCGTGATTTATGCGCATATCGCATGGGTAAAAATATGTATTTTCGGATTTCTTGTGAACCCTGAACCCTGAACCTCTAGGGTTTCGGATTTCTTGTAAACCAAGTTTTTTGTTTCTTTTAAAACAATTATACGCATAAAAGGAATCCTCCCATAAATAAAACTCTTAAATAAAAACTTGCAAAAAACAAATTTGTGTAGACACAAGGCTTGGTGCGTGATTCATGCGCATATCGCATGGTTAAAAATATGTATTTTCGGATTTCTTGTGAACCCTGAACCCTGAACCTATAGGGTTTCGGATTTCTTGTAAACCAAGTTTTTTGTTTCTTGTAAAACAATTAAACGCGTAAAAGGAATCCTCCCATAAATAAAACTCTTAAATAAAAACTTGCAAAAAACAAATTTGTGTAGACACAAGGCTTGGTGCGTGATTCATGCGCATATCGCATGGGTAAAAATATGTATTTTCGGATTTCTTGTAAACCACCGAACCCCGAACACCGAACCTCTAGGGTTTCGGATTTCTTGTAAACCAAGTTTTTTGTTTCTTGTAAAACAATTAAACGCGTAAAAGGAATCCTCCCATAAATAAAACTCTTAATTAAAAACTTGCAAAAAACAAATTTGTGTAGACACAAGGCTTGGTGCGTGATTCATGCGCATATCGCATGGGTAAAAATATGTATTTTCGGATTACTTGTAAACCCTGATCCCTGAACCTCTAGGGTTTCGGATTTCTTGTAAACCAAGATTTTTGTTTCTTGTAAAACAATTAAACGCGTAAAAATAAAACTCTTAAATAAAAACTTGCAAAAAACAAATTTGTGTAGACACAAGGCTTGGTGCGTGATTCATGCGCATATCGCATGGGTAAAAATATGTATTTTCGGATATCTTGTGAACCCTGAACCCAGAACCTCTAGGGTTTCGGATTTCTTGTAAACCAAGTTTTTTGTTTCTTGTAAAACAATTAAACGCGTAAAAGGAATCCTCCCATAAATAAAACTCTTAAATAAAAACTTGCAAGAAACAAATTTGTGTAGACACAAGGCTTGGTGCGTGATTTATGCGCATATCGCATGGGTAAAAATATGTATTTTCGGATTTCTTGTGAACCCTGAACCCTGAACCCTGAACCTCTAGGGTTTTGGATTTCTTGTAAACCAAGTTTTTTGTTTCTTGTAAAACAAATAAACGCGTAAAAGGAATCCTCCCATAAATAAAACTCTTAAATAAAAACTTGCAAAAACAAATTTGTTTTGACACAAGGCTTGGTGCGTGATTCATGCGCATATCGCATGGGTAAAAATATGTATTTTCGGATTTCTTGTGAACCATAAACCCCGAACCTCTAGGGTTTCCAATTTCTTGTAAACCAAGTTTTTGTTTGTAGTTGCAGAAATCCCACACTACACCCCTCACTCGGTTTTGCTCGATTAATACATTGAAAGATGAATAATTAAGAATGTTTATTAATTGATCTCATGGAATGTTTACACAGGATGAATAGGATTACCTTAGAAATTAAAACACTCTTGAACTTTTCTCTCTCCTAATGACTTGCTCAACAATTCAAAAAAGATCCCCCTCACAACAGACTTACACGACCCTTTATATAGGGTATTACATAATGGATGACAAACTAAGTTGTCCTTTATTTTCGGGAATAACTCGCGAAGTGTCGCAAGTGTACAAATCTTCATTCTCGCGACACTTCTTAGCCTTCGCTGTGTTCTATATCTTCTTTGTGTTTTGCTTGTCGTTATTCATCGCGTCGTTTATTTTAGCTCGCGACTCCCTCGCGCATCGTCGTTTATTAATCCCGCGAATCTTGCACGTTGCGATATTATGATCCTACATCTTGCCTCTTTTTCCTTGAATATTGCTTGAAGAGCGATTTGAAGGAAAAATTCATTGTTGTAAAAGTCCTTGGCTTCAATTGGTTGGTGAAGGAACGAGCGAAAGAATACTTTTCCTGAAAAGTACGTACTTGCCTCTATTCTTTTGGCGAAGTTCCGAGACTTCTTTGTAATATATATGTGAAGTTCCGTCTCCTGTCTCTTTCTCACATCTCCTCTGCGAGGGATAAAAGGTGCCGCGACTACTTATCTTTATCTGCTTCACCTCCGTACTATTACACTGATTTTGACTATTAAAGTTTTTCTTGACACGTCTCTTCCAACCGTTTATTCTCGACCGTTTGAGTCTTTTCTCACATTAAATGCCCTCGTTTCTCTCGAGAATCTTTTTCATATATATAGCTTTCTTTTCCTCCTCTTTTCTTCCTTTAGTTTCTCTCTCGCAACTCGTTCTTGACTCTCTCCTTCCGCAATTTGCGCTCCTGCTACTGTAAATTCTTTTCTTCATCCCTTCTAACATTGATCCTAATCTACAACCTCCCTTCCATTCCCATACTGATAATGGCTTCCATTAGTCGTGCATATAAATCTTCCTTTGATGAAGTTCAACAGAAATTGCTCGAAGAGGGTTTTACTCTATCAACCATTCCCGATCAAGAATCTTCATCCATTCTTTCTCAAAGTTGTTTTCGATCATCAATGTGATGATCAAAAAATTATAGTCTCGCTAGGTCACCTTCTCGCAGACTCCCCATTCCCTTATACAATCCCGAGATGCCTTTATTTTATGAGATCTTGGCCCATGAAAAATTCTCTCGCCTGTTTATCAACTAAGTGGTGATTGCATTCGCCTAATGCTTGAGTTCGCGAACCGTGGTGCTGGCAAAGGATCTTTATATTCTAATACTGTTAGAAACCCCAATTTCGCAAATTTGGAAATAGTTGCTGAAAAGTACACTGTAGAGAACTTTTTTGAAAATTATGCAAAGGATAAAGATGAGGAATGTGAAATCTCGCTGGGGGCATTCGCACGAAAAAGAAGGATAATGTCCCCGAAGATAGATTACTCATGCAAGATATTGATTGGCACCCGGGCAACAATACTACTCCTCGCCACTCCAAAGATGAGAAGTGGTGGGTTGTACCCTTGATTTTAAATGGTCCTTATATCGCGGGTTCGCATATTCTTCCTGCGAATCTCGCTGGATATCATCCTTGGGAATTCAAATGGCCTGACAAGGCAAAAGAGGTATGTTTTCCCACTTCAAATCTTGCTTTCGCAACTTTCTTTTTATATTTGCTGAGTTTGTGAGAATCTTCAGATCACTAAATTGAGAAGAAGCTACAAGAATAACCCGTTGGAGAGTACTCTGACGATACTTCGATCGCTTACGAGTGAAGTAAGAAACATTTCTTTTTGTTATTTGAAACAATGTTGTTGCCTCTGTTTCTTATCTTTAACCGTATGCGAAGGTTGGAGTTGAAGAAGCTATAGCCGCGAAGATTAGAAGTAAGGGTAAAACCGTCGCTCGCAAAGATAAATCTTCTGCTCCATTATCCAAGAAGCGAAAGACTCAGTCTTCTTCTCGCCTTAGCTTAAGCTCCGAATCTTCCGATGAGAATAACCACGATTCGAATCCTTCTCTTGCTAAAGAGACTCCATTGACCTGTTCTCCTATGGATCGGTTGTCTAAAGATCTTCTCGAGACTCTTTCCAAGGAATAGAGATACTCCTTAGCTTCCCTTTGCGGGACTCTCGCAAATGTGTGTAATCTTGCTTTACTAGAGGGCAATAATTCTTTCAATGGATCCTCTAGAATTGTGTCTCCCGACTTCTTGAATGCACTTGGGTCTTTGGTACGTATGTAGTCATATTTCCCTCGTTAATTTTAAATTTTTAATCATATATATATTAATGATTTTTCTATTTCCTTTCATAGGTTGGAAAAACTTCTTTTGTAGTTGCCTCAGATCTCGAGAGAAGACGCAGCAATCTTGAAAAGAAAAATTTACAATTGAACAAGAAGACCCGCGAGCTGGAAATTGAGGCCGCGTCATCTCGCGATAAGATTCAAAAATTAGAAGCCGATCTTGATTCCCAAAAGGAGAGAGTATCTACTCTTCAAAATTCAAATCAAGAACTTTATGGTATAAAATTTTCAACTCTCAAATCCTTTTCATGTTATCTTTTATTTTTCTTTGTCTCGACTATTATTCTCGCAGACGTATATAACCTCTCCGAAGAATCCATTCTTCTCCATTCATTTCCCGAGCCCATGAATGACGATGCTCTTCTTACTCACCTCAATCAATCTCTAAGTAGTTCCTCAAATAAAACTAACCTCCTTTCATTAAAGGATCTTCAATCCAAATATAATCTCTTAGAGATCGAACACGATCTAGTTTAAATTTAACTAATCGCTTTAAACGAATGTACCTTGATTCCGAGAAGAAAGTCAAAACTTTAAGGAAGAGAATTAGTGACCTCATAGATGAGAATGATCGCATTACTAATGAGGTGCACAAAGCGTTAGCGAGAATTCCACAAGTCTCTTCTTGGTGTGCAAGTTGAACGAGATGAACTCCTTTCATCGAATACCATACTTAAGCAATGAGAAGAGCAAGTTCGTTCTCACTTCTTGTTATTAATAGTGATGATGAATTCGCCTGGCTGCGAAGGTTTTAGATAATGCCAGAATAACCTAGGTGTTGATGTTAGTCTTCATGCCGAGCATACTTCCTTGATTAAAGATATGATATCTGATAGAGAAGGTTACTTATTATACCTTATCGCTTCTTACTTCGTAGTATTGTTTATAGTTTATTAACTTGTTGTTACTTATTTGTAGATTCCGAGAAGAGGCTTCAAGTCGAATTAGAGAGCTTGAATCAAAGGAACAACTCGCGAGAAATCTTCCAGCGAGGATTGAAGAACTTGAAACTAAGAAAGAACAACTTGTCGAGAATCTCTCCCTTCGCGAGACTAGATATTCCAATTGAAGAGACAATTTCAAACCACAGAGCGAACTTCAATAATGATGCCATTCGTTTCGCAATCAAGCTATGGAATATGTTTGCAAAGATCAAAAGATCCCTCTTAGTTCATATCCTATCCTCGCTGAAAGAAGTCCTGAAAATGTGCCTGTCTCGTATGTTTCGATAGCGAAGCCACCGAAGAAGAATCATCGATGAAGAATCCGGAGAAGTAATCGAGTCGAAGAATCGGGAAGAAGAAGAACCATCAAAGAAATGATGTCTTTCGTACATGTATATCTTCTATTTTTTGTAAACTTCTTTGATTATCAATCATGAATTTCAGGATTGTTACCCTTCTTTGCATGTTTTGATCTTTTGACCAATTTTTCCTTCTAATACAATTGGCTAATCGTTATTGATACATAACTCTGTCATGTGAAGATGAATAACATTATTTTATGTGTTCCATTCCCATACTTGCCTCTGTTATTCATCTTTGAATGAAGGGTTTAGTTTAGTTATCATCGGAAGATGGATCTTCTGATGTCATTTTTTGAAATGTATTCTTCTTCAATGTTGAAGTTTAATATTGCGACGAGGTCGCAGGTATCTTCATGAATGAAGAAACCTACTTTTCTCGTCTTATCATTTTGGGTGGTCTTTTAAGTAAGGCCTTCCTAATTAAAGGTCTTGCTTTGCCATCTCTTATTGCGACAAGATCGCAGGACGTCTTTACACTTTCATGTACCGACCCATTATCCTTGTCTTAGCTGAGTATTTTTGCCTCTGCAGGATTGTTTGTTTGCGACAATATGATAGGTCTACATTTCCTTGCGAGAACATAGTCCTATCTCTTCTTGTTGCGACAACGTCGCTGGCTGCCTTTATATTTTCATGCAATGGCCCATTGACCTTGCCTTATCATTTTTGTGTGGTCTTCCAAGTTAGACCTCCCTAATTAGAGGTCTTCCCTGCTACCTTTTATCGCGACAAAATCGCAGGACGTCTCGTACACTTGCATGTAAAGACCCATTGATCTTGCCTTATCATTTTCCAAGTATTTTTGCCTCTGCAGGATGTTTTAGTTGCGACAATATGACAGGCCAAGATATCCTTGCGAACATAAAGCCCTATGACATTGCCGTCTTGCGACGAAATCGCAGGACGTCTTTGCACTTGCATGCAAAAACCCATTGATCTCGCCTTACCCTCGTGTTAGTATTGTTGCCTCTTCAGGATCATTGCACAAATATGACAAGCCTAAGTTTTCTTGCGAAAACAAAGCCTCATGACATTTGCGTCTTTGTTGGCACTTCCCTAATGGATAGTGCCGCCCATATCTTCTCCCCGGTTGCCCCTTCAAGGAGGCGAAACATCGACCATACAAGACTAGCTCCTCCCATCCGGTCTTAACAACAACTAAGAGTTGTTTTCGCAGCCTCTTATCCCTTATACCTATAGGGTATATGGTTACGAGACGCACCCTAAGTGGAGTTTTCTTGAAGCGAGTGCAACATATGCCAAGACTTGCCAAGAATGGCCAGGGTAGGTTCATCCATCCCGGCACTCTGGCTCAACCGTGTACCTCGGCGCCTTGAGCATACATCGACTCCTTGGAAGAGACCCTCGGTCGCCCAACCAGGGTATAACCTTATATATATAGTTGGGAATCCAAGGTACCTCTTCCTGATAGGCTTTCATGGGCCCCAAATTTCCATGACCTGTGCTTCAGGAGCGGTGTAACCTTCCCCCGAGCCATGTCAAGAGATGCCCCTTATATGACGCACTTTAGGTCTTACATTTGCCTTTTACGAAATGTTATTCGCGAACTAGGGTGTACGCCATAAAGGTTCGTCCCATTTTTTTGCTCATTTATTTTTGTTGAGCAAGTCATTTAAGCATTCATGTTTCATTATTTGTTGATATTTGTTTGCGAAGTATTCGCATAATTCTATTTCATTTGTTGTATTTTCATTTTTCTCTCTTAATCAAATTCTCATATACCCTTGACTGCGAGATCATTTCTTCAACTTCCACCTTTCCTCCTGTCTTCGTTAGTTACTCACTTCTTATGCCTTTTGTTCCTCTTATCCTTCGCCTTTTTATTATCACAATGTTCGCCTGTCTCTAGGCATTCACTTCGCGAGGTATGTTCAGTCCTCACTTCTATAACATCTACCATTAGTTTTTCCTTTCTCTGTTCGTCTCTCACATGTTGCTTCCAACCCTTCATTTTGGCATTTCTTTCTTCGCAGCTTTCTACATCAACCTCGTGACATTGTTGTGACTCCTTCCAATCTCCTTGTATAATACCAATGCCATTGGGATGGGGGAACTTTATACATTGGTGGTATGTTGATGCGACTCCCATAATTGCATGAAGCCATGGCCTCCCAATCAACGCATTATATGGAGACTCCACGTCAATTACACAGAATAAAACATCAGTTGATAGTCCTTGTAGAGGTATTCTCATGTGAACCTCTCCCTTTGGTTTGTTTGCCGTGCCATTAAAGCCATATATTTTGTATGTCGAGGGATCAAATCCTCATCCTTTCCTCCCATCGTCTTGTAAGTGTGGTAAAAAGAATATTTACCGAACTTCCGTATCAATTAGGATTCGGTTGATCGCCCAAAGAATCTTCTCGCTTCATCCTCCTCTCCATCGACTGGTTTTGGGTTAATTTCTAGTTTAACAACCAACGGGCTATCATGTGTTTCTCTTCCTTTTGGCACTTCATCCGTAGAGAAAGAAATAGTCTTCACCGCCACTTTTCTAATCGCGTCATTCTCATTGAAAGCTCATTATTTCTTTATCATTAGCATCTCTCGCAAAACTCTACCGAGCACGTTGTCGTGAAAATCTTCGATTGTGCGATATGAATGGACAATAGAATTGCAATTCGATTTTTAGCTTTTGTTCCTACTTCTATCACAAATGTTTCCTTTCCTTTCGCCGACACCGTTCAGTGCATCTTTGGTGGTGGTGGTAACGTCCGACCTTTTCTTCATCTTTTAAAAGTGATTCAGCTTCCTTGATCAATCATCCCGAGAATAATTCTCTTTAGGTTTCTACAATCATTTGTTTGATGCCCATGGAAGCGGTGATAAGAGCAAAACTCATGACTTCTATCGCCCGGCAGGTGGTTCTATTCCCACGTTCCAAGGTGCCGGTATGTTTTCCATCACAAGTATAGCTTCCTGCATCTTTTCCACACTAGCATTCAAAGTGGGGGCATCTTAATCTCCTCCCATACTGTTCTCGCGACTTCTCTCGCCCTCCATGGTTATTTTGCCTTCGTCCACCGTAATTTTCTTTGCACATGATCTAGCCTCGAATCTTATTATTGTCAAGTTACGGTTGTAGTAGTTCCTTTCTTGTTCAAACTCTTCTTGGTCACGGCTTCCCATGGCTATTATCTTTCGCTGTCCATCATCAGCCTTCTTTGCTTGCTGTCCTTGCGAAGTGCTCGCCACTGTATTTATGAATTGAGGCAACAAGCTTGCATTCGCAGCATTCGAGTTGGTGTTCGCGACTGGATAAGAACCCATTTCATTCTGTCTTTCTTCTAAGGCAATATATTCTTCCCAGTAATTCTCGCAGCTTCGCCATCGTAATAGTATTTTTGATTCTAAAAATCAATGTATAACAAGTTAGTCGTGAAGAGAGCATTCACAAATGAGAGGATGAGATATCTTTCCTCAACCCGTCCTGCCATTTCGCTACACATGGTCCTCCATCTTATTGTCAACTGTCTTAAGCTCTCGCCAACTCTTTGTTTCAACCCGAATACATCTTCAATGCCTGGTCGTGTAGAGTTGTTGCTTATGTATGCTCCCTGGAATATAGCTTGTAAATGGTTGAATGATGTGATTGTGTTTCCTTGTGACCTTCAAACCACTTTAGTGCTTCCCTATTAGGCTTGATGCGAAATATTTGCACAAAGTATAGCGTCATGATCCTCCCACCTTTGTAACATACATCTCATATAAGCCTTGATATGTTGTACCGCAACGGTGTTGTTCCATCAAAGATGTTGGTTAACGCAGTAGATTGCACTTAGGAGGTATTCCTCCCATCCGTACTTCTAGCGTGAAGGGGTTCTTCGACCTTTCTCGCGATGGCTTCGTCCAATTGTTTCCTTCCTCCTTCCCTTCTATTGTTCAAGAATCCTCTCATTTCAGCCCAGTTCTCTTAAGATTTGTTCATTTGCCTCAAATTTGACTCTACCGGTCTTTTTTTAGCTCTTCTCTCTCTCCTCCTACGCTCGCGCCGTTTTGATCTTCTTGCTCATTATTTTCTTCTCTCCTTTCCCCGCGATGTTCTTCTTCGTTTCTTTCTTCAATTCGCACGCCATCATATCGGTTGTTTTCTCTTCTTGGTCGTCTCTCCGCTCGCCTCTCGCACCCTCTCATATTCTTCATTAATGTTTCTATTGGTACGATTTTGTTCCCTCCTTTCTTTCTCGGTTATCATGGTTATTCTCGCCGAATTGCCTCTTCCATCTCTTGATTTTCCATTTCTCGCTCTTATCCTTTCTCTCTCGCGAGCTAACCGTGCTTGTTCAATATAGTGCCTCTCAATGTCAGCCCTCAATCTCTCTGCTTCTTCTCAATGCTTCTCTCCCGTGCAAGATTACTCTCCTTCGGTAAATGGGTCATTCGGCCCTTGGAGTTGCATGTTTCCTTGATTTTCCTATTCCGCTCATCTTGAAGATTTTCTGGGCTGAGGAATATAACGATCTTCCACTTCCCCTCTTCTCTCGCCATGCTCTATACCTGGATTTTGCGTTTCTTGTTGGTTTTCTTCGGTACTTTCTGTTGGTAAAACTCTCCTTCTTTCTTCCCTAATCGACCTTGAACTGCTTCTTGATCTTCCATTTTGCAATCTCATATTTTCCATCCTCAACTCATGATTCGTCTTGTTAAGTTTACTCGTTCTTCGCCTCTAATCGCCTTTCCTCATGTATTGTTTGTCTCAATCTTTCTAACGCCGCGATTTCTTCATTTCCTGGATTCATTCCTCCATTCATTCTTTGCTCTTCTTCTCCTTGTTCGTTGTTCACCATCTGCTGCTCCTCTTCCCTCTCGTCTTCGAGATCAGACCTCCAAGTGTGTACACTTACTCTATCATAATCCACATCTCGCATTTGCTCTTTAGGAAATCATGGGGGAGATTGGTGGTTCATTTTGATTTTCCTCATCATTTCGCATATTCATCCTTGATGATTCTCCTGTTTCATTCCTCCTTTCTCCAAAGAAGTCTCCCACTTCTTCTCACGATTGTTGGTTGCCTTTGTACATTTCTTCGTCTAGCCATTTTTCAATGAATTATTGAGAATCACTTCAAATCTTTTCCTCCCGATTAATCCAAATTCTTTCCAATCTCTCGTGTCAATCACTGCTCTTCCCTTTCCTTCTAGTGCATATGTAGTTGCAGAAATCCCACACTACACCCCTCACTCGGTTTTGCTCGATTAATACATTGAAAGATGAATAATTAAGAATGTTTATTGATTGATCTCATGGAATGTTTACACAGGATGAATAGGATTACCTTAGAAATTAAAACACTCTTGAACTTTTCTCTCTCCTAATGACTTGCTCAACAATTAAAAAGATTCCCCCCCCCCCCACAACAGACTTACACGACCCTTTATATAGGGTATTACATAATGGATGACAGCTAAGTTGTCCTTTACTTTCGGGAATAACTCGCGAAGTGTCGCAAGTGTACAAATCTTCATTCTCGCGACACTTCTTAGCCTTCGCCAGTTCTATATCTTCTTTGTGTTTTGCTTGTCGTTATTCATTCGCGCTCGTTTATTTTAGCTCTCTGCGACTCCCTCGCTGCATCGTCGTTTATTAATCCCGCGAATCTTGCACGTTGCGATATTATGATCCTACATTGTTTCTTGTAAAACAATTAAACGCGTAAAAGGAATCCTCCCATAAATAGAACTCATAAATAAAAACTTGCAAAAAACAAATTTGGGTAGACACAAGGCTTGGTGCGTGATTCATGCGCATATCGCATGGGTAAAAATATGTATTTTCGGATTTCTTGTGAACCCTGAACCTCTAGGGTTTCGGATTTCTTGTGAACCAAGTTTTTTGTTTCTTGTAAAACAATTAAACGCGTAAAAGGAATCCTCCCATAAATAAAACTCTTAAATAAAAACTTGCAAAAAACAAATTTGTGTAGACACGAGGCTTGGTGCGTGATTCATGCGCATATCGCATGGGTAAAAATATGTATTTTCGGATTACTTGTGAACCCCGATCCTAACCTCTAGGGTTTCGTTTTTCTTGTAAACCAAGTTTTTTGTTTCTTGTAAAACAATTAAACGCGTAAAAGGAATCATCCCATAAATAAAACTCTTAAATAAAAACTTGCAAAAATAAATTTGTGTAGACACAAGGCTTGGTGTGATTCATGCGCATATCGCATGGGTAAAAATATGTATTTTCGGATTTCTTGTGAACCATGAACCCTGAACCTCTAGGGTTTCGGATTTCTTGTAAAACAATTATACGCGTAAAAGGAATCCTCCCATAAATAAAACTCTTAAATAAAACTTGCAAAAACAAATTTGTGTAGACACAAGGCTTGGTGCGTGATTCATGCGCATATCGCATGGTTAAAAATATGTATTTTCGGATTTCTTGTGAACCCTGAACCCCCGAACTATAGGGTTTCCGGATTTCTTGTAAACCAAGTTTTTTGTTTCTTGTAAAACAATTAAACGCGTAAAAGGAATCCTCCCATAAATAAAACTCTTAAATAAAAACTTGCAAAAAACAAATTTGTGTAGACACAAGGCTTGGTGCGTGATTCATGCGCATATCGCATGGGTAAAAATATGTATTTTCGGATTTCTTGTAAACCCTGAACCCTGAACCTCTAGGGTTTCGGATTTTTTGTACAGTAAACCAAGTTTTTTGTTTCTTGTAAAACAATTAAACGCGTAAAAGGAATCCTCCCATAAATAAAACTCTTAATTAAAAACTTGCAAAAAACAAATTTGTGTAGACACAAGGCTTGGTGCGTGATTCATGCGCATATCGCATGGGTAAAAATATGTATTTTCTGGATTACTTGTAAACCCGATCCCCGAACCTCTAGGGTTTCGGATTTCTTGTAAAACCAAGTTTTTTGTTTCTTGTAAATCAATTAAACGCGTAAAAGAAATCCTCCCACAAATAAAACTCTTAAATAAAAACTTGCAAAAAACAAATTTGTGTAGACACAAGGCTTGGTGCGTGATTCATGCGCATATCGCATGGGTAAAAATATGTATTTTCGGATATCTTGTGAACCCTGAACCCTGAACCTCTAGGGTTTCGGATTTCTTGTAAACCAAGTTTTTTGTTTCTTGTAAAACAATTAAACGCGTAAAAGGAATCCTCCCATAAATAAAACTCTTAAATAAAAACTTGCAAAAAACAAATTTGTGTAGACACAACTACACCCCTCACTATATCTTGATAATAATTTCTAGATCTAAACTTATTAATCACCTAAATCTCAAAATATAAGTCATAAATTTAAATAGACACATAAGATTTTTACGTGGTTCGATCAATGTGATCTGGCATCCACGATTCTTCACTATGATTGTTGAGGTTACATAAGAATTACATTGAGAATCTCCATTAATGGATATTTTGTAGAGCTCTAGATCTAATTATTTGGGGAAGAAGATGATAAAGAAAAAAAATCTCTCTCCAAAATATTTCTCTCTCTAAAAATGTCCATCCCCTTTCTCTCCTCTGCTCTCCTCTTTATATAGGTGTTTACATAATGGATGACACGCTCACATACGGCTCATATTCTCACCCCTTTAATAATTTACTTGAGCTCTCGCTACCTTCTCGCGAGACATTCTCGCGACCCCTTTAATAATTTCGTAGGCTCTTGCTACCTTCTCGCGAGTTATGGAAAATAATGAATCTCGCAAGCTCTTCTCGCGAGTCAATGAAATAATTGAATCTTAGCTGTCATCCATTATGTAAACACCTATATAAAGAGGAGAGCTTATAAAACAACTAAACGCAGAAAAGGAACTCCTACAAATAAAACTTTAAATAAAAACTTAGTAGGCCTAAATCTCTGTGGTTAATGTACATTTGAAATCCATCTACACCTGTGATGTAAAATAATGATTTTGACTTAACCCCAACTCTAATCTTTAGGTTCTTAGATTCTCAGAAACTAGTTTATTGTCTTCAGGAAACACCAAACGCGAAAGGAACTCTCCACAAATAAAACCCTTAAACAAAACTTGAAACTGAAAGAGACATACTTAAAAGATCTGTTATTACTACATATAAAAAATATGACTTTCGGATTCTCAGAACTGCATCTTAACTCCAACCTCCAAAGATGCCCTTTGATCAGAACCAAGCTTTGCCCTGAAACTAACAGTGAAAAAGGAACTCCTTAAATAAAATAAACCCAAAATAAAAACTCTGCAAATTAAATCAGGTAGACATATTATTGAAGATCTTGATGCGACATCAGATGGCAAAAATAATGACTTGATCTTGTAACCCTAACCCGAATCCCAGGGCTCTGACTTCAGAAACCAAGTTTTGCCTGCAAAGCCAACCCAAACGCAAAAGGAACTCCCGGCAAATAAAACTCAAATAAACTTCTAAAATGAACTATAGACATGCATGGTTTGGCATGGTGGATCCATGCGTATACTGATGTGGCCGCACATACTTTTGGATTTCGTGAACCCCCGGAACTAACTCTAAAGATCTGATTCAGAACTTACTTATCTTTAGAAACACCCAAATGCCAGAAAGGAATCCTCAAACAAACTCTTTAAATAAAAATCCCAAAATAAACTATGTATGATTATATGTTTACAGCGTGATTCCAAGTGTGACTGTCACATGGTGAAAAAGAAGGCATTTTGATTTCTGAACTAACCCCAGGCTCTCAGATTCTCGTAAACCAAGCTTCTTGGCTTCAAAACAACCAAACTAAAGAAAATAACCCACAATAAAAACCTAAATAAAAACTTGGGAAATAACCTGGTAGACATGAAGGCTTGGTGCTGGATCTGCTTACACCCATGCAGTAAAAAACATGTAATTTGACTGTGAACCTAAGAATCCTGAACTTAGGTTTTATCAGGGAAACCAAGCAGACGGTTTCGTAAATAAATTAAACGCGAAAAGGAATCCTCCGGTATAACAAAACTTTAAATAAACGGAAACCCAACTGCAGACATGGCGGCTTGAGGCGTGATCTGGTGCATGCAGATATCAATGGTAAAATGCATATTACTTCTTTGTGAACCTCAACCTGCTGAACTCTCTGATATTCTTGGACTCAGAAACCAAGTTTTTGCTCTCAGAGAAATAACTAAATGCAAAAAAAGAATCCTCCCATAAATAACTCTAAATAATAAAACTTGAAATAAATTTGTAAGTAGACACAGACTTGATGCATCTAGTACATACGTATGGGTAAAATGTATGTATTTTCGGATTTGTAAACTCTGAACTTAGAACTTGACAGTTCTGATTTCCAGAAACCAAGTTTTGTGGTTTCTTAAACACCCAAATACTGCAAAAAGAACTCTATAAAATAAACCTTAAATAAAACTTGAAACAACTGCAGACCCAAGGCCCTGGTCTGTGATCCTTATACTCCATGGGTAAAATTTACCTGACTTGAACTCCGAACCCTGGAACCGGCGCTGGCTGACTCTGTAAACCAAGCTTTCTATTCTTGTGAACAATTAAATTTTTATAAATAACCCTCCATAAATAACTCTGTAACAAAAACTTATGGAACAAACCTAAATAAGATACTGTAAAACATGCGTGATCTATAACACATCGTATGGGTGTAATATGAAACTTGACTTTGTGAACCTGAACCCTGAACCTTTAGGTCTTGATTCAGGAACTAAGTTTATTGTTTCTTGTAAAATAATTCAACTGAAAGGAATCCTCCTATAAATAAATTTAAAGAAAACTTAAAAATAACCTGTAAGACATATGGTATTTGGTGCGTGATCTACTTTATACTTATGTACTGACTTTCGTGGAACCTCGTACTATAACCTAACTCTAGGGCTCTTACCAGAAACTGGCTTATTCTTGTAAAAAATAAACGCTAGGTAATGAGAACCCTCTACAAATAAACCTAAATAAAACTTGCAAACAAATTTATAGACATTAAGTACTAAAAAATGATCCATGCTGAAAGATATCATATTATAAAATATGTACTTTTGACTTCTGTAAGAACCCTAACTCGAACTTTCAGGGTTCTTTTAAACCAAGCTTGATTTCTAGAAACAACTAACGAAAAGGAACTCCAACAAAATCCTTAAACAAACCCAAAATAAACTTCAGTAGATATATATTTAAAAGATCTATGAAGTATATTGGACACAAAGATGTATTTTGACTTAGAACCCTGGAATCAACTCTAGGGTCTTTGGATCTTGAAACTAGGTTTGTCTTTAAACAATTGAAATGAAAGATCCTCCCCAAATAAACTCCTGCACAAAACTTCAGAAAAATAAACCCAGTAGACATACAGCCTAAGATCTGCTGTGATTGCTACAACAGGGTACATGTACTCTGGACTTTGTGAACCTGAACCTAAATTTGGGATCTCTTGAGAAACCAAAGCCTTTTTGTTTGTAAAACAACTAATGTGAAATGAACCCCCACAAATAAACTCTTAAACAAAAACTTGGAAACCTAGACATGGCTACTTGAGGCGTGATCTGGAGGCAGACATCCATGGGCAAAAATGCGCTTTGATTTCAGAACCCTGAACTTTAACTTAAGGCTCTCTGGGATTTTGTAAAACGTTTTTGTTTTCGTAAATAATTAAACGCGAAAAGAATCCTCCTACAAAGAAACCCCAAAGAAACTTCTGGAAAGCAATCAGTAGACATACACGCACAGATCTATGCGACATCAGAAAGATAAAATATCTCTGTGAACCTCAACCGTAACCCAACCCAAAACACTTTGTAACCAGCTTTTGACTCTGTAAACAATTAAACATGAAAGGAACCCTGGCAACAGAAATTTAAAAATAAAACTTGTAAAATAAACGTATGTAGACATACAATGGTATAAGACTACATGCGATATCGTATGGTAAAACAACAAGATTTTGATTGAACCCTTAACTCCCGAACTCTATATTTAGGATTTATGAAACTAGGTTTTGCTTAGAAACACCCACCGAAAAGGAATCCCCGGCAACAAACTCTTAAATAAAAATCAGAAAAAATAAATCTGTGAGATAATGTATTTAAGTGGATCCATAAGAGTATCACATGGGTAAAATATGCATTTCTGACTTTGTGAATCCATGAACCCAACTTATGGTCTCTGATTTCTTGTATAACCATTAAAACTAAACTGAAAGAACTCCCACAAATAAACCTTAAATAAAAACTATAAAATAAACTATGAAGATATAATATTTGAAAGATCCATGATCGATGTGTAAAAATATGATTCTGACTTCTTGTGAACCCTAACCTAACCCTTAGGCTTTGACTTGTAAACTGTTTATCGCCCCTTAAAACAACCCAAAACCTGAAAGGAATCCTACAAATAAACCTTGAACAAAAACTTGGAAAACAATGAAAGAGACATATGTTTCAAAAAGTTGATCTATGATATCACATAGTAAAATATGATTTTCTGACTTGAACCCCCAGACTTCAAGAACCTCGAACCAGGGGACTTAATTTAGAAACTTAGTTTTTGTTCTTTAAAACAACTAAACGCTAGAAAAGGAACCTTCCCATAAATAAACCTAAATAAAACTTAAAATAAACTCCATAGACATACATTGAAAAGGATCTATGCTACACTTATTTAAAATATGCATTTTCTGACTTCTTATGAACTCTTAACCTGCATCCTAGGTTCCTGATCAGAAACCAAGCTTAATTTTGAAAACAACAACTTTAAAGGAACTCCTGGCAATAAAATCCCTGGCACAAAATCCTCTAAAAAACAACCAGACACATTGATATGTGGATTCATGCTATGAATTTATGGTAACAAAATATGCATTTCTCTTGACTTCAGGACCCCAACTGAACTCTAGGGACTTGGGACTCAGAAACCCAAGTTTTTTTGCCTCAAACAACCAACGAAAGGAATCCCCATTGAAACTCTAAATAAAAACCTAAATAAATTTGTGTAGATAATATTTAAAAGTGATCTATGCGATTACATGCGGAAAATATGCATTGGATTTCTAACCCGAACTCTAGGTTCAGATTCTCCCTAAACCTTGAGCCCTAAAACAACTAATCACAAAAATGAACCTATATAATAAAAACCTGTATTATAACTTGAAATAAACTTGTAGACATATTAGTTTATGGCGTGATCACATAATGATGGGTAAAAAGCCGCATTTGATTCTTGTGAACTCCTGGAACCCTGAACCTCTGATATTCTGACTTTAGAACCAAGCTTGTCTCAGAAAACAATAAATGCAGAAAGAACCTCCTGGCAACAAAACTCTTAAATAAAAATCTGTGAAAATAACTCTGTGGTAGATAATAAGGCTTGAAAGTGATCCATGCTTATACCCATGTGGCATGCATTTGGATTTTAAACCCTGAACCTAGAACCTCTAGGGTTCTGATCTTCTTGAACTGTGTTTTTTTTAAATAACTAAACTGAGAGGCTGAATCCTCCATAATAAAACTTCAAATAAACTTTCAAAACAAATCATGTAGACACAAGGTTTGTACAAGATCCATAGCAGACATCGTACAAATTGCACATGCATTTGGATTTCTAGAACCCCAACCTGGAATCCCTAGGGTTCTCGACTCTTAAACCAAGCCTTTTGTTTCTTGTAAAACAATCTACAAAATCATGAAAATGAATCCTCCTATAATAAAACCTCTGAACAAAAACTTGCAAAACAAATTCAGTAGACACAAGCGTTTAAAAGATGCGTGATACATGCGACACATCGTATGGGTAAAATTTAGGTATTTTCGGATTCTCTTGTGAACCCTGCGAAACTCAACTCAGGGCTCGGATTCTTAGAACCAAGCTTCAGTTCTCAGAAACAATTGAACTCAGCAAGAACCTCTCATCCCGCAAACAACCTCTAAAATAAAAACTTGTAAAAAACAAATTTGGGGTAGACGTTGCTATTATAGTGCTGGATCTCATACCAGATATCGATGGGTAAAAATGCAGGATTTCGGATTTCAAAGAACTTCAACCCTAACTCTAAGGATTCTGGGATTTTTGTAAACCAAGTCTGTTTTTGTAAAATAACTAAACTGAAGAACTTCAGGGTTGGTAAACTTAAAGGAAACTTGTGCAAATTTGTGTGCAGACATATATTTGTGTGTGATTCATGCGATACTATGTAAATACATTGATTCTCAGAACTCCCAACCTTAACCTAACCTTCTAGGGGTTTGACTTTGTGAACTTGTTTTTTGCTCTTAAAAACAACTAAATGCCAAAAGGAATCCTCCTATAATGTTCCAAATGAAAAACTCAGAAAGAATGGCACTGTATATTTCAAAAAGATCTATGCTGCACTTGATAGGTAAAATGTGTGATTTTTGACTTTTATGAACTCAATCAACCTCTAAGGTTTAGGGACTTTCAGAACCAAGCTTTTAAGTTCTCTTGCAAAACAACTAAACACAAGAAGGAATCCTCCAAGTAAATAAAGAAACTTAAATAAAAACTCTTCATAATAACTGTGTAGACATAAGGCTTGAAATAAAGATCTACATATCATATGGTAAATATATTGATTTCTTGTGAACTATGAACCCGAACCTTTAGGGCCTTGATTCTTTAAAACCAAGTTTCTTCCTTTTCTCTTAAAATAAACTAAAAGCGAACTCCTATGAAATAACCCTAAAATAAAAACTTGCAAAACAACGAAAGACACGGCGCTTGAGTGTTGATCTAAGACATCGACATAAAATATGTATCCGGATTTAACCCTAACCCTGATCCTTTAGGGTCTTGGACTTGTGAACTGTTTATTGTTTCAGCCAACCAAACTGAAAAGGAATCCTCCATAAAATAAAACTAAACAAAAACTTGAAAAATAACTGTGGTATCATATTTGGAATGATCTATGCATACTCATATAGGTAAAATATGTATTTAATTTAGAACTAAGACTTAACCCGAACCTTTCTAGGCTCTTGGACTTAAACTGGAAGCTTTATTTGTACACCAAACGGAAAAGAACCCTCCTGCTAATAAAACTCTAAAATAAAAATCCTGTGTACAAATTTGTAGACATAAGGCTTGAGGCGGATTCATGACACTGAAGGGGAAGAAATATACTGTGGATTTCATGAACTAACCCAACTTAGGGATTCTTGGATTTCTTAGGAAACTAAGTTTTTGTTTCTAGAAAACAACTAAACCAATAGAACCTCCCCACAATAAACCTAATAAACTTCTAAAAATCTAAAAGATATATGTTTGGAAAGTGGGATCCATGCTATAATCGCATGTATCAAACATGTAGATTTTGGACTTCAGAACCCTGAACTCCCCAACTTAGGCTCTCTGACTCTTTTAAGAAACCAAGTTTTGTTCTCTTAAAACAACTAAATGCAGAAAAAGGAATCCTCTGCAATAAAACTCTAAAATAAAAACCTGAAAAATAGAACCCAGGCAGACATAAGGTTTGGCAAAGATCACTACATGGTAAAACATGCATTTCTGACTCTCAGAACTCGAACCCTAACCTGGATGTTCTGGACTTTATAAACTGCGCTTGCTCTCAGAAATAACTAAACGCTGGTAATGAAATCCTCCTAATAAAAACTCTAAAATAAAAACTTGGAAATAACTCCAAAAAAGACACATATTTAAAAAGGTGATCCATGAATACATAAATAAAGTATTTGACTTGAACCTCAACCCAACTCAACCCCAGGGCTCTTGACTCAGAAACCAAGCTTTCATTTTGTAAAATAAATCAAACGCAAGAAAGGAACCCTCCAGAAATAAACCTTAAACAAAATCATAAAAAATAAAATTTGAAAGAGACATACATTTATGCGTGATCTACAAAGACACTTCTATGGTAAAAAAATGTGTATTTTCTGATTTCTAACCTTTAACCCGAATCTATACTTGTGACTTGAAACCAAGTTTTCGGCTTATAGAAATAACTTAGAAACGCTGAAAATGAACCTCCTAATAAACTCTTAAATAAAAACTTGAAAAAAATAAACCTTAGACAGACATGCAATATTATGTTGATTCTTATACTATATGTAAAATACACTTGACTCTCTGTGAACTATGAACCCTAACCTTTAGGGTTCTGATTCTTTGAAACCAAGTTTAGGAAACTAAATGCAGAAACAAGAACTTCCTACAAAGAATCTCTTAATAAAACCCAGAAAAACAAACTGTGGTAGACACATATCAGGTGATCCATGAGATACTGTGATATAAAATATGCATTTTGATTTTGTGAACTCCTGAACTTTAGGGCCTTTGATTTCAGAAATGTTTATTGCTCTTTTTTGTGAAAGAACTAATCATGTAAAGGAATCCTCCCAATAAAACCTTAAATAAAAACTGAAACAATTGTGCAGACACGTTTGGAAGGTGATCCATACATAACAGCAAGGCGTAATTTGATTCTTGAACCTGACGCAGAACCTAGAACCTCTAGGCTCTGCTGGATCACAAACCAAGCTTTGTCTTCTGTGAAACAACTAAACGCCAGTAGTAGCTGAATCCTCCATAAACAAAATCTGAATAAAACTTCAAAATAAACGGTAGATATGGCTTATATACGATCTTGTATGCTATATCATATGGAAACAAAGTATGATTTTATTTGAGAACTCCTTAACCAACTCTGACTGATTTGTAACCAGCTTTTGTTCTCGTGACAATTTATAATATCCAAATATACTGATTAAATATAACACTATATAAGATTTATGTTATAAAAAGATGTACTGCAAGACCTATAAACCATTTCTGAACTAAAAAGTAAGAGGACATCTGATATTCTAATTCTAGAGAATATTACATCTCCACCCAATTCATCCTCTCAGACTTATCCCCAAAGAGTACAACCTCTTAGCCATGGAGTCTCGCTGAAAATCTGTTTCACATGATGAATAGCACCTAACTGAATCACAGCTGTCTGAACTTACTCCCATCCTTTTGGTTAAACTACGTAATTAGAGCCCCAAAAAGCAAAATTGTGACTTAATGAGATCTGATCTACACTTGATTAAACTTAAAAATGTGAACCTCCCCAAAATAAAAATCCTTAAATAAAATCCTGAAAGAAATAAACCCAGTAGACATGGCAGCTTATGCTGAGATCCATAAGACATCGTATGGTAAAAATATATATTCTGACTTAGAACCCCCAACTAACCCTAACCTCTAGGGTTCTGGACTTTAAACCATGTTTTGTCTCAGGAAACACCTAAACTGAAAAGGAACTCCATAAATAAACTCATAAAAATCTGAAAAATTTGTAGACATATTTGGTGTTTGATCTGCTATATATCGATGGGTGGAAAGTATGTACTTTTGACTTAAAGAACTCTTGATCACCAATCACCAACCTCTAGGTTCTGATTCTCAGAAACTATTTTGTTGTCTCTTAAAACACCCAAACGTTGGAATCCGGCAAATAAACTCCCAAATAAAAACTTGGAAAATAACCTGTAGTAGACATAGTAATACTTGTACAGATCTATATATCATAGGTAAAAATACATTTTCTTGATTTTTGTAGAACTCCTAACCTTATATTTAACCTAACTCTAGGGTTCTGATTTAACTAAGTTTTTGTTCTTGAAACACCAATCAGGTATGAACTCTAATAAATAAACTCTCAAAGAAACTGTGGAAAACAATTTGTGGAGACATGATATTTGTAAGATTCATGAGATATCGATAAAATGTAAGACTTTCTTGATTTAAAGAACCCTCAACCTAACTCTAAGGCTCTGACTTTGTAAACTGTTAAGTTTTGATTTAAAATAACTAAACTGAAAGGGAACCCTATAAACAAACTCCTAAATAAAAACTCTGAAAACAAATTGTATATATACTGAAAGTGATCCATGCACTACACTAGTAAAGCATGATTTCTTGATTTCAGAACCAATGAACTGTAACTTTAGGGTTTGGGATTCTTGTAACCAAGTTTTTTTTCTGTAAAACACTAAATCAAAGGGATGGGAACCTCCTAATAAATCCCTTAAATAAAACTTGCAAAAATAAATTTGTAGATAGACAAGGCTTAAAGATCTATATCAAAGATGGTAAAATGTATTGACTTCAGAACTCGAACTCTAACCTTTTAGGCTCTGATCTGCTAGAAACTAAGTTTATTGTTCTCATAAAACAACCAAACCTGCAACCTCCCATAAATAAAACCTTTTAAATAAAAATCAGAGACTTTTAGAAGACTTGTGGAATTACCCAATAAATAGGACTTGACTATTAACTGACTGACTTATCTCAGTATTGATTGAGCAAGGATTACTGTGAGATAATTGATTGTGGTTACGTTACGATGGTAATCGACTAATCGTTATTCATTAACCTTGTTTCGTAATCTTCATATCCAAGATCTGAAAGAACACTGCTCAACTATTTTAAATGCTTTAGATCGGATAAAGGTATAATAACTCCTGATCTGTCTTTTGACTGCTGATTCACCAGACAAACATCGTCCAAGAAGAGGGTTTTCTGTCTTCATATAAGGGTCTTAATATTGAAGCAATTTCTCAGAGAATCAACATAATTCCAGTGATCCCAAAATCTTGTACTGATTTTGTTCACTTCGTCGTGATTCTTTTCTCCAAAGATGATAGATCTATCCATGAATGACTGATCCATTGTTGATGTTCAAGAAAACATCAATGAAGTGTTTGATCCTTCTGGCAAGAGATTATTAGGATCTGCCTTTTATAACATTAATAATATTCAATATTTAAAATGCTGTTTCGATTATTTTGGTTATAAACCAAGACATC
>JAJJWW010018141.1:0-15956 GCA_023531295.1 Papaver armeniacum | reverse complement strand
AGCGGTGATTATTTATCTTGAAAAAACATCTAAATATCATAGTTTTCTTCTTTTCTAATAATCATCATAATCTTAAACAATGTGTTTTTGGTCGGGTCAAGGAAGCACAATCCTTGAATTCTAACTCTTTATAATCTTCTTGTTTCTAAAACTCCTCAAAACCCAAAATCCAATAGATAGAAGTCTACCAAGCCTAAATATAGAAAAACCCAAATAGAACTCTGCCCAAACTATGTCACCGGAAGTCCCAAAAAGCTACCGGAAGTTAACCGGGAAATATCCGGAAAAGTCACTGGAAAAAATCAACGGCCACCAGTCAAACGAGTCAACTTGGTCAAAGTCAGGACCGAGTCAGATGGGTTAACAGACCATGAATCAGATGTGTGAGTCAGGGTTTAAATGAGAACCGAGTCAACTATATGACTCGGTTGAATGGGTTATTTGCAACATCCTGAAACATTTGCACAGGCTATTTGCCGTGTTGGCGCTTCACCAGTACAATTCCATCCATTGTGGTTGTTCCCTTCTTTACATTCATTCAATCATTCATCTATTGCTACAACCCACCTTAACCAATATCATTTCAAATTCTTCTTTCTTCAGCAACATCAGTAACACATCCATTCCTTGCATCCCAGCACTTCATTTCAGCTCCAGTTTGTTGAGCTTCAGGCACATTTTACTCTGAAAAAAACTATTTACAGTATACCGTTCATATATTCTGAAGAAAGCCATTCATATACCATTCATCCCAACAGATCACAAACCTATAACAACACCATCCACTGCAGCTCAGCTCACACAAACTCAAAGCCACTCTTCTTTTCCCTTGTAAGCTTCTGGACATCACTTCAAACAACTCATTCTCAATCAGTCACCATAACCTGTAATTTCCAGCAACAACCCCTACCAGCAAATAACTTGCTTGGACCTTTCTTCAAAAACAAATATGCATATATTCATGCATTTTTATGGTCCTTATGGATATAAAGAAATAAAGAATTTATTCTTCCGAACGCATTGTTCCCATATGTTAGACTTCATCAGCGTTCAAAGAATAATCGTGACCAATTTTTAAGTTACTAGACATCATCAAAAAAAAAAGATGATTAACAACTGATAAAAGCATTTCTTCCTGCTGTCATATCAAACTAAAAGAAGCCAATTCACAATAGCTACTGTCATATGGATATCCCAAAGCAACACGTTTTTGCCATTTTCCATCCCGAAATACACAAGGCACAAAGATTATCTTTTAACTTGATAATTATAATCAAAAGTATGTACTACAAAACATACCCAACTAAATTAGGAGCTCCAACATGCCAATAACAAGGGCCAAATGGAGCTGATTTCACTAAAATGCTTTACAATATCTAACCCTTGTTGGACGACCGAAGGGGGTCCCTATGTGACGACTTAGTGCAATTTTTTGGAAGTCTTCCAAAAAAAAGTTTTTTTTCTAATATTTCCTATGACATAGATATTAAAGTAAAATTTTATATTACCCATGTATATGCATTTATTTACATCATACTTGTTAATTATGCATGCGTTTTTGTAAATAAAGGACCAAATCCACATAAAATTTCTTGAAGCTTTTATTTGATAGGTCGAGTTTCATGATGTTGTATACTATAAAACAACATATTTAGAGAAACCAAATTTACTGTATAACATGGTTGTACACAAAGAAGACTAGAGAAAGCAAATAGATTCTGTATTGAGAAAGAAGAAAAAAGGTAGATATTGGTCGAACAAATCAAAATTGACGGAAATTGTATAGATAGAGGGACATAGATGCAATAGAGTCGTCGATAATGTAGGACTGAATATCAAATGACGAACAAAAGTAATGAATCTAAAGATTCCTAAACTAGTTAAAACCCCATGTACCATCATAATTCCAGATAAAACTAAGAAATACAGTAACAGAAATCAACAACAATAAATCAAGGAAAATTACTAGGTTCAACTCTTTAAATCAAACAAAGTTTCTGATCATTAATCCTTGTTAATTAACTTAAACAACTTATATCCGACCTTCAACAAATTCTTCATCTTCTGAATAAACATCTTCATCTACGTACATGCATACCCCATTTTCCCTTAGCGTCCTTCAAGGAAAATCGTGGTCGCTGATAACTATGTAGTTCTCATAATATTCCCATCAACATCAAACATTATTAATCCCTCCTTATATTTAATTTATCCTTAACAAATTCTCCTTTAACATCTCTTTTATACTCCTTGGAACAACAATCAGCAATATAGGTGAGCTATCAGGGAGAATGTCTAATCATTAGTGCATACCTTCCATCGACATTTGTGTATTATTTTTCGATGAATTTCCTCAACGTGATTACAAGCTTTACAGGGGTTTACTCAAAAAATAATTTTAGTGATTTCTAAAGACTTTAACATATTTAAAAAGTATTGTGTTATTGGTTGTGTACTTTTAAAATCTCGTTCAAAGTTTATGTTACTGGTTGTAGATTGTAAAAATGCCATCTAAAATTGTATTACTCGTTAAAAACTTGAAAATACAAAGACTTTGTATACTTACCTATTTTCAAGACTTTGAGTGAATTTTGTGTATATATTTTCCTTGATTAAAGTCTTGCAAAATATGTAGGATTTTGAAAGACTTCCAAAAAGTTTAAAAACATTTTTTATTCTCTTTTATTTTATTCCATAAATATACAATCTATAAAACTCATATGATAAATGCATATAAATTACTCCATGATATATTAGTAATAATATATATTTATTTTTATTAAAAATCTCTTTCAAACATGTTTTTAATTTAATTATATTTTTTTTTTAGTTTTTTTTTTAAGCTAAAAAAGGATGTTGTGTATACAATAATTATTTTATTTTAATTAGTTGAAGTTAATATAATAAATAAGCTATGATAAATTACATATTTGTATTTCCCATGCACATCTCTATAATAACTATGCAAATCTCTGTAAGACATTCGATAACTCTGCATAACTTCGCAAGGTTTTGTCAAATTCTGTAGAACCCTCATAAAGTTGTTAATTTTCATGACTCGTTTTAAATCTTTACAAATCTGTAAAAATATTTATTGAGTAAATCCTTGCTAAAGTTTTTGCTCCAAATCGATCACACATCTTCTAAGAGCAACTATATCATTACAATCTGGCCAGCACATGTTCAACAACTCCACGACATCCCTTGAATCTGTAAAAACCCAAAGTCTAAAAAACTTCTTGACAAGGCATTTTCGAGACAATATTTGCAGTGCTTCAAGTTCGTGAGAACCACACCGGATCTGCCTCCAACTGTTAAGTAAACTACCACGTTATGATCACTTATACATAAACCATAACCGCCTCGTTCACGACTGCTAAATTCTTGTTAGATAATCCGTCAACCACACAATGGAGATCTCCTTGAGGTATTGTTTGCAAGCTAACTCAACCTTTGAAACTCCTTCCACAGAGAGAAGACAAAAGGAAAGAGAGACTAAATACGATATAAGAATATCCTAGGGACCACAAAAAAATATTCACATATAGAGGTGTACCTTAAATAGACAAAAATAAAATTTTCTTACGCGTATATATATATATAGATATGAAACACAAAAATATATCTAGGTAAATACAAAAAACTATTTAAATGAGGATTTTGTTTTACATGTATGTATACATGAAATATGTTATAGCATAATCCATATACAACTCAACTACCAAACAAAAAATCATCAAATGAAATCATATGAGTGAAAGATATGTGTTAAATTGTGCATAAAAAGTCAAAGAATCCATTTTGAAGCAAAATTATCATGTAAAATGGTTACAAGAATCTCTTCGTCTTAAACTTTAGTGTATGAAAAGACATATATATTTATATTATAATGTCAATTATTCTTATATGGAGGTAGCTTCCTTAAGACGGTACCGAAAAAAATTATGACTTATTCCAATATGGAGTGTAAACTTAAATATAATTAGCCCTAGTTGGGATCACAAATTTTTATTCTTATATGGATTTTATTCATATATGGAGTATTCTTTCATAGAGGTTTTACTATAATGAAATAAGTTGCAGATACATAAATACTATGTTGATATATTATGGGGGGTTTGTAGTTTTACACAGTACACAAACTTTCTTCCTTCTTAATCATGAATCTTCTCTGCAGAGTCTATGCATGATACAGAGAAAAAAAAAAGTAAGAAAAAAAATATTAAAAAAAAAAGAATAAGAGGTTTTTACTTTTGTAACTTTTTTTTTTTTTTTTTTTATTGCAGAGAAAGGAGACACTAAATGACATTGATAGGTAAAACTTAGTATGACATGTCTTTGCATAGCATCTTGCACTATCCAGTTTATTCTTGCATACCCACTTTACATTCTTTAATGGTGGGTTTGGATGTAGAATTTTAAAGGTGGAATTTATGGGTCTAGGGGATTTGGTAGAATTACGTTTCCCTCAGTACGTTTGGTTGCCCAAATCCTTGGAATCACGTTTCCTACGGGATTCAGTTTTCTAGCAAATCCTCCATATGGAGTCCGACCCCTCCCCCCTAAGATTTGCTGGGAAACTTATCAAGGGATTTATGGACCCACTTTTTTTTAACTCTAAACCCTATATATATGCAATTTTAAGATTTGAGAGCAATGTCAAACAGTACAAAGACTTTAAAACAAGAAAACTCTATAAATCCTAAGAATTTCAATTGAGTTACCAAACACATAAGGGATTTATATGAATCCAAGGATTAGTAATCCCATGGGATTATAAATTCCTGGAAACAGTGAATTCTGCAAACAAACCCACCATAATTTCATTACTTTTGATCACCCAGCCTGGTATAGTGCATTGAAACACGGATGGGGAAAAATATAATTTTCACTCATCGTGCAAATTTTGTGGCAAACTTTAGGATTTCTCGACAATTGATCAGGAGCCTGGTTATTTATGATGTCCATAGTCTGAAAAGAATTGCGTCTCTAAAAGAATTTTTTCTGAGAGTAGAGATGTTGCATTTTTACTTGGTAGGTGTAGAATTGTTCGCGAAAAACTGTTGAATTTTCGTGTGACGACATTTGTTAATGTATCATAGTAATACACATAAACAGTGTCAAGATATATAAATCTTCCCGACTAAGATTGAGAGTGATAAGTCATAAATACTATTGAAACCATGTACAAAGAATGTGAAAAATAATATGAGATTTTGGTTTAAACATTGTTTTGAGAGTAACACGATGGCTTGCCACACTACAAAACTGAAAAAAAATCATATTATACAATACGACAGACATCTTGGCTTATATGCCCTTTGCTTAGAAGTTAAAACCTTGTCTATAGGATTGCCTTAGACCAATGACCTAGTATTAAAGATCCAAATATTGTTCATTAAAGTTGAAGTATGGAGTAATTGATGCATACTGTATATATGTTTATTGATACTAACAAACAACTACTTAATCCACAAGCAAAGTGTTAGAGCATAGCTCGGTGGAACCCACCAAGCATTGTTGGTTTTCATATTTTAGTATCAAAACTCATCTAGATTCGCTTGATTAAATACTAGAGTCAACTTCGTTTATGTTAGACAAGAAAGTCTAGCAATGTTGAGATGTACAAATATTACTCCGAAGACCTGAAGAATGAGAAGACGTAACGACTGCAACGAAGACATCATCCTTCCATTTGAGGTTAGTAATACGGACTTGACTTGTTTCCATTCCTAACATATCTTTCAAGTCGTATTATATTGAAAACATAACATGCGAAGCTGTATATATATATAATACTCTAGTAATTTGACTTGGTCATATCATTATGATCAAAGTGTCAAGGAATCGATTACAGTGTTAGGGCTTCATTGAATCCCGAAGGCATAATTCGAGAGACATGTTGTACTGTTAATCGGGAAAGGTTGAATTATTGTCTAAAAAAATCAAAAGAGCCTTGAAGTTAGGGGTACACCCTTCTTCTGTTCTTTTTCATCCTCTAGTTTTTTGACCCAATTTTCCAACATGCCCCTTTCCCACAATCAAATGTATTTTTATTTTCATTTCACTCAGGATACATTTAAGCTGTAGCAAAAAAATAAATAAAATTCAACCATAATTTTTTTTTTTGTAAGTCCAAAATTGTATAGATGAATAGTAAATATTTACGAAAGTTTACAAGAAAAGGGCCGTAGACCCCAAAAACTTACAAACTATTTAAATCTAAGAATCCAACCATAATGTTTGGCCTAAAAGAATCACAATTATATATAGAGGAGGGATCCCCTCACACTTTTATTATCACACTATCTCACACGTTGGACGCCATTTTTATGAATAAAACCAAACCGTAACGGATTTGAAGCTCGTATTTTGAGGATGTGTTCCTCTTACAAAGTTCTACATGGCTACCAAAAATGAGCGATTCCAGACGTATAACACCACCATCTACTACTATGAAAATTTGCCGTTAAAAATGAATGGATTTCGGCCCGCCGAAATTAAGACCGGTAGATTGTGAGGTTTTATATTTCGGAATGTGCTCATTTTTGGTACGCATGTAGAACTTAGTAAGGAGAACGTACCCTCAAAATATGAGCTTCAAATCTGTTACGGTTTGATTTTTATTCATAAAAATGACGTCCAATGTGTGAGATAGTGTGATAATAATCGTGTGAAGGGATCCTTCCTCATATATAAACATGCCACAATACATGCCATCAAGAGACTAATATTGAGAGTGATAAGTCATAAATACTATTGAAACCATGTACAAAGAATGTGAAAAATAATATGAGATTTTGGTTTAAACATTGTTTTGAGAGTAACACGATGGCTTGCCACACTACAAAACTGAAAAAAAAAACATATTATACAATACGCATAGACATCTGGTTTATATGCCCTTTGCTTAGAAGTTAAAACCTTGTCTATGGGATTGCCTTAGACCAATGACCTAGTATTAAAGATCCAAATATTGTTCATTAAAGTTGAAGTATGGAGTAATTGATGCATACTGTATATATGTTTATTGATACTAACAAACAACTACTTAATCCACAAGCAAAGTGTTAGAGCATAGCTCGGTGGAACCCACCAAGCATTGTTGGTTTTCATATTTTAGTATCAAAACTCATCTAGATTCGCTTGATTAAATACTAGAGTCAACTTCGTTTATGTTAGACAAGAAAGTCTAGCAATGTTGAGATGTACAAATATTACTCCGAAGACCTGAAGAATGAGAAGACGTAACGACTGCAACGAAGACATCATCCTTCCATTTGAGGTTAGTAATACGGACTTGACTTGTTTCCATTCCTAACATATCTTTCAAGTCGTATTATATCAAAACATAACATGCTAAGCCGTATATATATATAATACTACTAGTAATTTGACTTGGTCATATCATTATGATCAAAGTGTCAAGGAATCGACACGATGTTAGGGCTTCATTGAATCCTGAAGGCATAATTCGAGAGACATGTTGTACTGTTAATCGGGAAAGGTTGAATTATTGTCTAAAAAAATCAAAAGAGCCTTGAAGTTAGGGGTACACCCTTCTTCTGTTCTTTTTCATCCTCTAGTTTTTTTGACCCAATTTTCCAACATGCCCCTTTCCCACAATCAAATGTATTTTTATTTTCATTTCACTCAGGATACATTTAAGCTGTAGCAAAAAAATAAATAAAATTCAACCATAATGTTTTTTTTTGTAAGTCCAAAATTGTATAGATGAATAGTAAATATTTACGAAAGTTTACGAGAAAAGGGCCGTAGACCCCAAAAACTTACAAACTATTTAAATCTAAGAATCCAACCATAATGTTTGGCCTAAAAGAATCACAATTATATATAGAGGAGGGATCCCCTCACACTTTTATTATCACACTATCTCACACGTTGGACGCCATTTTTATGAATAAAACCAAACCGTAACGGATTTGAAGCTCGTATTTTGAGGATGTGTTCCTCTTACAAAGTTCTACATGGCTACCAAAAATGAGCGCATTCCGAGACGTATAACACCACCATCTACTATGAAAATTTGCCGTTAAAAATGAATGGATTTCTGGCCGTCGAAATTAAGACCGGTAGATTGTGAGGTTTTATATTTCGGAATGTGCTCATTTTTGGTACGCATGTAGAACTTAGTAAGGAGAACGTACCCTCAAAATACGAGCTTCAAATCTGTTACGGTTTGATTTTTATTCATAAAAATGACGTCCAATGTGTGAGATAGTGTGATAATAATCGTGTGAAGGGATCCTTCCTCATATATAAACATGCCACAATACATGCCATCAAGAATCGTTTTTTTATATCGTGACCTAAATAATTATTTGATTTTATTGGTGAAACACGATATTTTTATGTTTTTTTTCTCTTTTTTAACGATAAATCCCCTACGAATGATAATGGCCTTTGGTGTTGTCCCCTTGGATGGTGTGACCCAATGCAAGCAAGCATTACTTGCGTGGCCTTAAAAAAGTTAACAGTTTAAATCCCCGCCCGTTGATAAAGCTCATATTAAATCTCCCATGATTCAAAAATGATTTCCCTCAAAATATATCACACTGCTGCGATGATTCTATAGAACAGTAAACCTAGCTAGATGCCCTAACTTGCTTCCCACCCTCTCGAGCAGGGTGCTACGCTTAATGCACCACCTATTTAGCTAATCTATAGGACTTATTCCTCCCGCACTAATAAACAGGAACCCTGTTTTGTGTTAGCAACCTATGGATCACGGATTCATATATATATATATATATATAAAGCCGTGATGCAAAGGAACAAATTGTTTCTTTATGCATATTTTTCATCTAGCTTTAATAAGATTGGACCCCAACTATAATATGTGGCGTTTAGTAGTGTGTTTCTTGAAGAAAACTAGCTTGCCAATAATCCTATAATAATCAGGGTTTAGGGAGGTACATTTGTATAAGTATGCTTTGCTTTTGGCTTGATAAAATGACCGTTTTTGAATTGTTTTATAAAATGGCGAGTTTGACCTTTTCCAGTCTAGTTTTTGCAAAAAAGCGGTAGCAGTTACTACTTATGTGTCGATTATCCTCCCATTAAAAAGCGTTTAAGTCCCTCTCAAGTATTAATGAGTCTAACTGAGCTAAAAACCAAGTCAATCACAGAGTTAATGTTCTTGAATAGGACCTAATTGAAAAGAGCAATTCAATATCAAGACTATATCCAACATTGAAAAGAGCATGTTCTGTATCAAGACTATACACATCAACACCAACAATAATAGATAGAAATAGTAATAGATTGAAAAGCAATTAATCAAGCTATGAATAAAACAATAGAACACCAAGAACTTCGCAATCCATTTCAATCATGAATTACATCACCTATCCACTTCAAGTAGTAATTTGAAGCAATTGGATTTAACAAACTTCCACGAAGCACCAAGTAATGGATCTCATAAAACAACACTAACAGAACTTTGTACACACATTCAAACACACCAAATCCTCCCAAGTCAATAGTAAATTCAACTATTCATGGTATTTGTATGGACACGATAATAAGTTCAAGGTTAAACAAAGGTTCCAAAAGAAAACGACTCACTTTCAAACCCTTGCAAGTAACCAAGCTATAGGCGACAAACAAATTCAGATTTGTTATTTAATAGTAAGTGAACTATTGGTGAGCTTTCTATCAAAGGTGATGTGCACAAAGCTGGTGATATAGAGGTGTTTGTTTTTGTGGTATTTAACGCATCCCTTTATAGCTTCTTATCACTGCAATTTGAATTTGATAAGCACCCAACACTCCTTGACAAATACAAACTCTAAAGAATAAAAATTTCACCCATCCAAGCATTCTAAACCAATGGGAACATCATCGGGTTTCAAGCGACTTTCCGTGACAAAACGAACTCAAATCTTGACTTAAAATTGGATAAAAAATTCATACCCATATTTCATTTTCATATTGGCTCCCGAAACACCTCATAATCATGTCGCAAATAAACCTCGTTCAATCCCACCAAAATCACCATTGTCACCCCCCAGATAAAGAATTCAAATCCCTAACACATTAACCGTCATCACTAATTATAATTACCATTTTCTTCGGGGATTTTGTTTGTAGAATCTCGTGATTTAGAATGCGAGGACATGGGGGAAATTTAGGGTTTTGATTTTGAGGGGCCAGGTTAGGGTTTTGATTTTGAGAATTGGTTTACGTTGTTGGGTGTTGATTAGTTTTGAGCATGATCTCTTCTATATCTCCTAATCTCATGTTGCTAACAATCGAGTGGTTAATTTTGTTGTGAATTTTCAGTGAGAAGAAGACAAGAGTCTAGACTTGGAGGCTAGAGAAGGAAGAAGAATAAGGACGACGTTGATGGCGAAGTGACGAGTATTAGGGGATTTAGATAAAAGCAGACTAAGATGGTGTAAGGATACGGTGGTAATTTTGACATGGATAATTGACTACTTCAACGCTTTTGACCATTATGGTGGGTCCATGTGTAAAACATAACGGAAAGGCCAGTTTATAAAAAACTTTAAAATCTTGGCCGGTTTATTAAATATATGGTTTGAAGCTGGTCATTTTGTGAATTTGCCCTAATAAGATTGGACCCCAACTATAATATGTGGCGTTTAGTAGTGTGTTTCTTGAAGAAAACTAGCTTGCCAATAATCCTATAATAATCAGGGTTTAGGGAGGTACATTTGTATAAGTATGCTTTGCTTTTGGCTTGATAATGACTTGAACTTTAGGAACTTGATTGGAAGGTTAAGTCGAGCTTTGATGTGGTTATTAGTCTCTCTCTCCTTTTATATAAAGCGAGAAAAAGTTCAAAAATGCGTGTCGATTTGATATGAGTGGATTGAGTTGGTTTATCTCTTTTAATTACAAAAGCAAGGTTATTATGAAGAGGGAATAATAGAGAATAAGTTCCACTAAAATGTACCTTGTCTATGCCCTAAACAATGTTCAAGTGGGGGCTTAGCTTAAGAGTTTCAACTCATCTAGCTTCAAACTAGTGCGCTTCCTCCTCACTCTCACCTATCTCTACTCATAGGTGCTATTAGGGTTCGAGATCTTTTTTGTGTTCCATGTTGTGCATTCTTATTTTTGTATGGAGTCGTGATATGGTGTATGCCGTGCGATTAAATCATGTCACTCTTGAGCAGAAAGTTTGTACCATTCAATGTGAATTACTAGGGAAATGAAAAGTTTGTCCAGTTCAACGTGCTCTAAGTCTAATCAAAATTTCAAGTAACGTTCCAATAAGATCTCTTGTTCTATTTGGTTTGAACTTCTTCAATTCCAACAGAGCAAGCCATTCAGGATTACAGGGGCAACCGTGTTTGGCAGGTTGGGCGACGTACCACGATCTTTCGAGAAGCGTCTGATGTCAAACCACGCGTACAAGTTTTCACACTAGTCCACGGCCAACTTGCCGGTCAAGTGCGCATGGTCTTAACAACAATGGTACCACCTAATTTACCAACCAACTATGCACAAAAAAATGTCATATTCATTCTCACCAACCAACACACCAAGTTGATAACCATGACTAGCTTTAGTTAGTAAACCAATCTCCTTCTGGTCCATATCAGGCTGTGTTCCAAGAATCAAGACAAACCATATGGTTTCCCACCCTAAATCGTTTGATACTTCTCGTCTGATGTTGCCATCTTGCTTGGATATGTCTTCTTATCCTTTCTCCCTTCCCCTTTCAGTATCACAAAGTGAGAAATTTTGCTTTTTATCAATTTGGGTTCTAACTAGAAATACCAATCTTGTTCAAATAATTCAGTGGGCCTGAACCAAGAAAGGAACTAAACACAAGGAAAAGCAAGTTTAAGAAAATTGATCCATCTTTCTTTTTCAGTTTTTCTTTCTTGATGAGTCATCTGCAAAGTAATTCATCTTTTAGGTTCATGGTTGTCTGTCGATTCGCAATTCTTCGTGTTTTCGGTCACACATCGCTCTACGCTTACTTGCAAAGGGAAATGTACCAAAATTACTTTTGTAGGAGGTCAGTGATATGGGGAAAAAAAAATAATAGAGTTAAGCAAATGTGATATATATATATCCATTTAAAGAAAATTCAGATTTCTTTTTTCGAAAAAAGAGAAAGCTTTTTAATCCTGGTTAATTGGGAGCTGGGGGTTTTAAAAATTCTCTAAATGGAGCTATCAGATAAAATAAAATACAGTCATTTGAAAAAACCCTTTAATAAAGAAAAGAAATCAAAGATAATGGTAGTGTTGTCAATAACAAGAACAAAGGAATTCACATTAATACATGTATTCAAAGAGGTGAAATTATCATATTCATGAACCAACCCCAGTAAGTGTTAGTAATCCCTAAAGGAAAAAAAATACTAATAATTTAGGGTTGCGATTCTTCAGATGTTCCCATTGCGTTAATAATCAACTGAGGGAAAGAAGAGAGTAATTTAGGATCATAGAATTGATTCGGGCTTACAGTTTTAGACTCTTAGCATAAGACCAAGTTTCTGGTATGGACCTGAACTTTTTAGCAGACCCGGACTTTGCATTTTGGGGTCAGGCCTGCTTGATTCCACAAATTTATTGTTGCAGCTCTCAATGCAAAAATCATCAATCAAGTCGAAAACACGGGTACCATGCTGTGGCCTGTAACACACAAACAATCATCGCAATCATGAGAAGCTAAGAAATATCTTATCTTTTGACAAAGAAGAATGGATGTGTTTGAATTTTATAGAACTGAAACATATTAAAATCATCTTCATGAAAGTTTTGTACTAAGAAGAGTATGCGTCAACTTCATGGATTTAAAAGTGCACTAGCTTTGAATGAGATAAGACTGATTTAGAGGTACAAGATTAACTCTGAACAATTGGTAATTAGCGACAAATAGGACAAGGACCGATCAGTGCACTCTCCCTCTCCACCCTTTCGATTGAGACCAAATGGGGGGAGGGGGTGGGGGGTGGGGGCGGGGGGGGGTGTACGTTAAGGTGGGCGGTTAAACTTCCAATAAACATGTCACGTGAAGATAAGACTGATTTGAGGGGTACAAGATTAACTCTGAACAACAAGATAAATTATTGGTACAAGGACGTTAAATGCATACCCGTAAAATCCTTCAGTTGAATCATCTCGGCATGCACTAGAATGGCATCACCTCCTGGATGTTCCTCCACATAAGGAGTAACATCGAATACCTAACATAAATTGTTATGTGGTCTGGCTCACTGATGATTAACACTAATTTTAATTATGCGAATAGGGAAAAGTATCTTACCTTGTTTTTGATGATAATCCAACAGTCTGTCCTCTTGTTGTGTAAAGCGATTTCCGCACGCGTGTACAGTTTCGACTCCTGAATGTTAGTTGCATATGAAAGAAAGGTTACCACATGAAAACAACATAAACTTGTACCTCAAACCATGCACATGCGTCTCAAAAGAAAGCCCACCATAAATTCATTACTTCCACTACAATCTCTACATTATGATAGCAGAAGCAGAAGCAGCAGGAAGTAAAAAAATTTCCATTTAACTTTAAAGAATACAAATCGAAAAAAATAATGCACTTGTAGCTGGACAGGCTACAGATAAGAAACTCTTGAAAGCATTTAAATAAAAATTCTAACAGTATATTGGGTATGGAAACGAGATACACGTGTATACAAATTTGAGATACAACTAATGATGAAGGAACCATCAGCATCTCGAATATTAAACCTTTATTTACTAAAACTTCATCTCATATACCCAAAAACCTTGGTATGGCATCAAATTAGGGTTTCCAACACTTGGGAGACCATATGAGGGAGGCTGATGGATGCTGATCATGGAGTGTGCCAACACAAGGAAAATGTTTAGGATTGCATCTTTTACATGTCCCTTTGGTCTACCAAGTTCATTCTCCCTACTATTTCTTATAAAAGCTGCACTCCAGGTAGCCAGTTGAGTGCTATAAGCTGGTCTAGGAGTAAAGATTTATAACCAAAACAACCGTTTAGAGTTGAGAAGCAGTTAAAAGCCAATAATTATTTATCTTTTCAGAAAATAGTAACGATTTTGCATTTAAAAAGGCTTGTGACAGTTAATTTACAGTACTTTAGCTCAGTTGATAAATATTTGGCTTAGCTCCCATCCTCTTCTTCAGGATGAAACTAATGACATGAATCAACAATTTATAATGAACTAATATAAATTAGACTAGAAAATTCAGCAGAACTGATAGAAAATGATAAAAACAATGCAATATATCACTGGTTCAAACAATACAGAAGAAGAATCACTTAATTGATTGTATCAGAATTATAATTACAGAACTTGAACAACAACATAGCTAGATAAGTACCAAACCAAAAAAATAGTTAAGGCTACTGCAAGAAAAATGATAACTCGGCGCGAAGTTACATCCTTCAACAACGACTTAGATGGAGATTATTAGTTTAAGCTGCCTATTTGTACTGTCATTTAGAATAAGTTTTTTGTCTATCAGATCGCACATTATTAAAGTTTTTAGCTTTTCTTATCTTTAACTACATCTGTAAACCCATCAAGCTCTACATTCAAAAACATAACAATTACAAGTTCACCCATTACTAAGGAAGAGAATCAAGAGGACTTTTTCCAAAGTGAAATCTCAGATGATATGAATAAGCACATGTGTCTCTGATATCATTAAACAAACATCACGAAGATTTTGAATCTACGCAAATAAATCCAAAGTAGACCACACGAGGTTTTCATTCATAGAGTAAAAAGAGAGTGAGCATTACCTTAGCATTCGACTTGACAGCACAAACACCTGTACAAAAGTGGATCAAATTAGAAGTCAGAATTTTATGTAGTCTTCAGCTAAAGAAAAATTCAAATCAAGTAAAATATATTACGGAGTTTACGCCCTTGCAGCATCAAAAAGATAAGCTCCATATGAATTACCCAATATCACTGTTGCTATAATTATCATCATTTTTCACAAAATCTCTGAATCTGTTAGCTAATTTCTTCAGTATTTGGCTAATTCAGTACTAATCACCATTCCTGGAACTGCATTGAGAATTTGTGTTCTTACTTATGGGATTGAATTTAGATCAGTTGAAATCACTGTAACAGAGTGAATAATTCAAATTTAAGCTGAATTGAAGAAGGAAATTTACCTGGAAGATCATAAATTTCAAGGATTATTGCCCAAATTTAGTCTTAGAAACTTCAATAGAAAGTGAGTTAGTGAATGAGATTTAGTTCTAGTAGCAGAAATTAGGGTGAAAACCAAAGTGAAACCCTAACTCTGGCACTGAAGATGTTTCAATCTCTGATCAGTCAAGAGAGAGACATCAGACTTGTTTAATTATTATTTACTAGGGAATGACTCGTGCCAAATGGCACGGGCTATTTGGCAAAGAAAAAGAAAAAAAGCACGGGCTACTCGGTTATTCCAGCTAAGAGCGCGTTTGGATACAAATCTGCTTCTGACTTCTGCTTCTCCATAAATTGAAGTCAGAAGCAAAACTATTTTGCTGCACAAAAAGTTAATTTTCCGGTTTCTAGAAGAAATCTGACAGCCAAACTAACTTCTGACTTTCGAAAAGCTATTTTTGATGTGTTATCCAAACATCCTATAAGGGAGGGGAGTCGCTGATGATTTTGGGGCAAATTAAGAAAATGCCCATGTGAAGAAATGCAATTAAAAAACTAATTTCTATTTTCTCAATATATATTAAATTCCCATATCGTTAGAGAAAGTATCGCGTAATAATAAACATCTAAACTGTGCCAGTAGGAATATCAGACGACTAAGTTTCAAAATCAAATAACACAACGCTCACTCTCAGTCGTTCACCAACCATAAAAACACAAACACACCACAAATTAAACAATTGCATCAACTTCCCACCGTGACATATTATATGCACAGTGATGTTCCTGAACTCGGCAAACTCAACGACAACCCCTTATTTGGTGTATGCTC
>JAJJWW010018140.1:0-73127 GCA_023531295.1 Papaver armeniacum | reverse complement strand
ACATTGATGACTATCAATATTACTTGATTATTATCTCAATCCTAGACATATATTCTCTCTTTTACATATAAAGATACAAAAGAGAGCAGCAAATATCATGCCATTTGTGCTTTAATAATGGTAAAGTTGCGGATAAGATCTTACAATTATGAAATTAGAAATAATTTTGCTATAAAGATAATCATTTAACAAATTATTAGTTTTGAGGTTAACAAATAGTTCTTGATATCAAACGAAGATGTTAGGAGGGACTAGGGAGGCTGCAATTATAACTTCGCTGAGAATGATCAGGGGATATGGAAGGAGTTGTGGTGGATTATCTTTTATGAGTAAAGTGGGAAACATACAAGAGGTGCCTTTTAATAGAATCATAGAACCATACAAAATAAAGTGGGAAGCATACAAATAAATCATCATAGAACCACTTGAAGCTAGATCAACAAACGCCATTTTAATAGGGTAAAGTGGGAAACATACAAAATAAATCACATTTTCAATAGAATCATAGAACCAATTGAAGCTAGAAAAACTTACGCCATTTCAAGAGGTGCCTTTTAAGATGCAATATGTTGAGGCACTTTGAAAGAAGCAGTAGCAGGTAACGTTCAAGTGACCACTATCAAAGTTGATCGAAAAAATAAACATGTTGTAGGCATTTGAACCAAATGCAGCATGTTTATTTAGGGTTTTATTTCATGCACTCTTAACTTCACAACCACATACCCACATACCAGCATGATGATTTGTTAATTTCCATCATTGCCTCAAATAACCAAACACTGAACCCTTCCTACATATCTCACCACATTGAAGTAAAATTCAATCACAATTAAATCAAAATTTGAATGGATTCCAAAACTCTAGGGTTTGGGTGTGATCATAATTTGTTTCAAAATTCAACAGTAAGAGAAAGGGCAAAGTTTAATCTAAGTGTTACTTTGGATTCTGCAAACTGGAAATCGAATCATGACTTTTTTTTTTTTTTTTTTTTTTTGATCAGAAATCGAATCATGACTTCAATTAGCTTGATGTGTAATTAAAATCTATATAGAGTAGATTACCTGTTAGGGATTGGTATCCAAGAATGGCAGCCATGGCAAAGAGAGGGACAGCAATTGGGGCAATTATCTTGTTAGTAATTGGACCCATAATTTTGTCATCGTTCACCATTTCTTGAACCATAGTCCTCCCGTTTTGCCTAATTGGGTCCATTACCAGTGGATCATTAACAACACTTAAAAACTGTGAACCTGAGACTTCAATTTTTCCGTCATCTTCTTCTCATTATCCTGCAGTCTTTCATCTGAAAGCTTATTATCCTGCAGAGTTGCAGACCCTTCCTTTCTCATCTCATCATCAACGACTTTTTCCCCGGCTTTCTTTCATCTAATCTGAGAAAAATGGAGAAATTTCTGGTAAGAACCTAGGAAAGAGATGGAGTGAAAATTTAGGGCAACAGGGGCGATGACTTTATAAGGGTTTTTCACTTTCCGGACCGAGCAAGTTTCACGGAGGCCCATTTGTGTATAGAGAGCTGATTGACCACTTTCGACGCACGTTCACCATTAAAAAAAAAGGGTGACTTTTCGAAACTCTCCCGTAGGCCTGTCAATATTTGTCCGATATCCGGAATCCGTTTCCGAATATTCGAGATCCTATAGGATTTTATCCGTTGTATCGGATATCGGATCGGATATTTTATCGGATATTTCTTCCTTAACATATCGGAAACGGATTAGACCCATCTGAAATGTTAATATCCGATATCCGATAGTATAGGAACTTATTTGTAATTTATCCTAATTTGAGTCTAGTATCGGATATTGTCGGATAAATATCCGATAAGTGTCAATTATGAAAATGTTTTACAAGGGTTTTTAGCTTTTTTGGTATAACCGGATATTATCGGATATCCAAGCTGACTTAGCTTATCGGAATCGATATCGATTTTGATATCCTATAGGATATTATCGGATATCGAATATCCGTAGTGCTTACCCACATGTCGGATATCGGTTTCTAAATATCCGACGGATAATCTTCCAATTACAGGCCTACTCTCATACAAGGACAACAACCTCTTGTAAAATTGTTACCCGAGAATTTGGTTACTAAGATGTACTAATTTATGTGTTCTATACAAACTTGTTCTCAGCTAGATGAATTATTTCGATTTTTAAGGGACATAGAATCAACAAAACTTTACACCATAGAGGAATGCAAGTAAAATTTATTTATTCCTCTAAGTAGCCTTTTCAATTTCATATCGATTTTATTGGAATTTTTCAATGCGACATAAAATCCACTCACCCTTTTCTTGTTCTTTTCCTCGTGCTTGCATTCTGTCTTTGTGGTGTATTCTTGCATTAAATACTCAGTTCTATATGCTTTAGAACCCCGATCTTCATGATATACCCAAGTGTATTTGCATTCAATTGAATTTGTAGAGTTTCCGCTCGAATAGATTGGACTATGTGGTATATTTGACAGCCAAAAGCCTCGCCCTGCAATACGAATCTGAACCATGTTGGTGTTATCCACACTGCCTCTTATTATATTGCAATGCGCCCGATTGCCTCATACTGATTTTTCCTTATAGCACTTTCGTGTAAACAGGTACCAATGGTTTGGTTCATACCCCTTGTAATCTTGCACGAGTCTTTTAGGACGATCATTGTAGAAATCGAGTACTTCCTTCATTCTGTTAGCGGGTAATGCTTCTCCTAATTTTTTCTGGTGAGATAGACAGATACTAATGAATCAATATAGCATTTGTTGGTTTAAATTTAAAACCATACGGAAGCGCGCTTCATCATCAAGAACCTTTGGCATTAGGTTGGTACTAGAGAGGTTGGTCTTGACACTTGAAGAAGAAGAAGACATTGTATCGGTATATAAGAGGAATGGATATCAATAACAAATAAACAACCACGTCTACATCGTTAAAATTATGCGATTAGCTTCTGCTATAGTTTGAGTATATGGGACACAAGTTCTATGTGTTAAATTTTTGGCAGAGCTTATATAGGAAATGCACGAGGGCCATTGACATAAAAAATAACTTCTTCAGGTTTCTCACACATAACTAGTGACCAATGCATGTAACAACCGTGAATTTTTTGATATAAATATTCAGTGTTTGTTTTACAGAAACTTAACTTAGACTTAATCATATGCAGGTACTTGGAATTCAAATAAAAAAATAAAAAAGATTGAGAGGTATCGGAGAAAACTAACCGTGTTTGAGATTCAAGGATGCAATGCTGATGAGATTTGAATACCCAATGCAAATAGTGTTTATTACCCATTTTGTATAGGATATGTATATGAGATTGAACTTTGTAACGAGAATTGGAATGGTATAATTGTGAGTTTTTTTTTGTTGTGCACAGAGCATGCTTTATGGGTACAACTTCTAATTAATGACCAACTATTTTTCAGCCGTTGATTTTTATCTTTTAAAATCTCACCAATTCATAGTAATTCTTCAAGGAATGGGTCACCGACTCACAAGAGTCGGCTGCACTGATGAATCATATTATCGGCATTGTTTGTTTGATCCTTATAGTTTAAGTTTATATCTGAAGCAGCGACCAGAAATCACCAAGTGATAATGGATTGGAAGATGCGAAAATTAGTACAATGCGAAAAATAAAATTAGTACAAAGAGAAAATGGATTGGAACGAACCAAATCAGGTTGGTAGGGGATCCTCAACACTAGGACCCTGGTGCCTCCAAATATTTAGCAGCCTTATAGGAGCCTTGTCACCTTCAAAAAGCAATTTATACCTTCAGAAAGCAATGTAGTATGAAATTAGGATTATAATTGTCTGAGGTTACTAGAACTAGTTCTTGAAAGTAATCAGACTGAAAAAATACTACAGCTTCAATAGAAATGGGCGGTAAGATTCTCGAGTATCCAACAAATATGTGCAGAACCTTATTTCTCATCAGGAACAATGAAAAAAAGAATTAAGACGGTCCGATTGACAAAAAAAAAATATTGAAACCCTGAATATTTGAAAAAAGTTTGTTACCTGAACATACCAAGAGAAAGAAAAGAAACATGGGAAAATACATAAAATCGTCTCCTCAGAGCAGATAAGCAACATTAGATGGCAACAGCAGAATAACCACACATTGAAAAACCTTTGGATGTCAAAATGCAACCTCTCATCGTCCTTAATTCATGAATATACTGAAGTTGACACAACTTATGATCTCCCTACCATATGCATGTATATTCCCTCTTTAAGGTTCTCTGACAAACCCCATAGCATCAAAAGTGACATGTGTAGATACAAAAAATAGGCTCGCCACGTGGACGTATAGGAAGGCACGAAATAGGACTGAAGAATCTCACTCAAATATCCTGATCAGTGACTTGTCAAATCTAATGTCAGAATTACCTCGTCATTAATTAGTAATACGAAGCACGAAGAGGAGACATCCTAAAACGAAGTAACTCGCATAAGGAATCTAAAAAACGAACGAGTCAAATTGGAGTACTCAACAAGATACCGACCACGAAATAAAGATGGGCGAAGTAAGGTTACTTGGATAGAAAGATAACCTGTGAAGTCGGTAGATTATGGAACAAGAAACGAGATAGCTGTCCCGACAAGCACCCAAAGTTGTCCGCAAAATAATGGGGAAAACTTTATGGAAAATGATCTGGGCGAAGTATAAAGCACCTCCATGAGAACCTGACGTAGTAAAATGAGCTGTACACCATTAGGGTTGAATGGTCTATAAATAGGGACCCTTGGGAAATGTATAAGGGGTCGAATTCTTTGGAGAGAGGAGAGCCTAATTTAGAGTGAGAGATTAGGGTTTCCTCATCTAAGAGCTTGAAAAAAGTTGAAGTCGTCTTAAAGTTGCGAAAGTAAGAGATCTTGGAGAATCATTCTTTTGAGGTTAGGGTTCTGTAGATTTTAAGCGATTTACCTATAACTAAAACCAGAGATTTGGGAGAAAGAGTGATCCATGAGTGTTGCATTGAGAGGTTGGTTAAAGTTCAGAGGCAGAAGCTAGTTTGGAAACGTCGAACCAAGGATTGATCGATGGCCAAAACACCAGATCGGGCGGCACACTTGATAGCAATGAGAAGAAGCAAACGTTTGGAAGCGAAAAGAGGGAGAAGAATGGAAAAGGGAGGAACATCGGCTGCAGGAGAGAGGCAAGGCATGAATTAATGGCAGAATGAAGGGGCCAGTGAACATGACTTCAGGGAGGGTTCTGTACACACTTCTGGTACGGAAACCCTTGCAAAAGAAGAACTGACCCGTGAAGAGATGGAGGAGAATATCGGAGAAGAGGGTATGACGTTGGAACAGCTAAGGGAGACACTTCGCCTTGAAAGGGAATAAGACAGGATCTAACAAAGCAACATGATCGACTCATGAGGCAAAACGCTAGGTTGGAGCAACAATATCGCCAACTTAACGAGGAAGCAGCGGCTGACGCCATGGACTCGGAAGAAAACACGATGTCGTCAGGGGAAGAAGAGCCATGGCGGAGGAGATATGCCCGCAAGGACGACGGATGAGAGCGACGAAGAAGACGGGAAAGGGAAAGTAGTGAAGAAAGATATCTGAGAAGAGCGTTGGAGACAACAAGATGGGAAGATCAAAGACGGAGATATGAAGAAGAAAGGAGGAACGAAGACGAGAAGAGGAAAGAAGAAGAGAGGAAACGCGATGTAAATCGGAGACACGAGGAAGCAGTCAGGCGTGGGGAAGGAAGGCTTGGCGTGATGACAGGCTATCATCATGAAAAAAGTGGAGGAAATCTGAAACAGGAAGTCTTCTAAGAACTGCGAGATATGAAGACATTGATAAACAATTCTCGAAGAGGAGGCAGGATGTAGCTGGCGGAGGCAATAGAGGAGGCTGACAAATCTCCATTCACCTACGAGATAATGTATGCAAACATCCCTGAGAAATGTGTATTACCAACTCTCGCAAGCATATTCAGCAGGTTAGAAATTGTTGTGCAGCAGACTTAAAAAAACACACTCTTTCGTTGATGCAATGGGGGCGAAATGATACAGTACTCTGTAGGTACTTTCCTTTGAGCTTAACCGGGGAGGCATTGGCTTGGTTTGATGGGTTACCCGAAAGGTCGATTTCGTCGTTCAAGGACCTGCAGAGGATTTCTGACCACTTATATAAGTAACAACATGCTGAGGCCGGGGATTGAGACTCTGTTCAACCTAAGTAGAAGACCGATGGAAAGCCTGCGAGGGTTAGTGACGAGATGGAAAACAGTATGTAGCGAGCTAGCAGGGAGAGTTGATGAGAAAATTTTTATCTTAGCCTTCGTAAACACGCTAATTCCGACCGATATGCTGTACACCCAGATATTCATTATCCGAAACTCCTTGACTATGAATGAATTAAGGGAGTATCAAGAGGAGTACATAGCGTTGGAGGAAAATCAGAGGCAAGTCAGCGAAGTAGCACCAATTCAAACGAAGGAAGGGAACTCAAGGCTACTACCGATGACAGTGCACAATGTGGAGGGTGATCCGAAATACGTGAAAGGGGAGCCTTCAACTCCAGTCCTGAAGAAACTTGTTGTTGTATCAAGCGGGGACCAGGAATGGATCGATCAACAAAGATATGAGGAGTCAAGACGAAGGAATTATGAACCACGAAGTTATAACTCGGGATATCAAAGAAAGAGGCAATCAAGGACCTAGGTTTGGAGAGCGACGACCGAATGCACTAGCTTTTGAAGATGTAAAGCTTCCTAGACTCAACACAACTGTGGAAAAGGTATGGGAAGCCATAGTGTTGACCGAAGAGATCCCATCTCCACCAAATTTGGGAAGAGAACCGCCATCGAGTATTAGGAATCACGAGTTCTGCAGGTATCATAGGTTTCATGGACATCACACGAATGACTGCCAAAACATCCGGAGGATTATACTTCGTCTAGTAGAACAATGGAAGCTAGCCCACTTTCTGGAAGGTTATGCGCCCCCACCACCACCACCTCGTGACAATCAACAAGTGTACCAAATCGAAATAGATCGGGAAACCCAGAAGCTGAAATGTAATTCGATAATACATTCGACCAAGAACATCCAAAATTTCCACGATAGCATACTCAAGAGAGTGCATAAAAGGGACTTCAAAGGACGCGAGATATTCAAGTAGCGAAGAAGGAGCCATTAGAAGAGTGGCAAAAGAAGGAGATGACATTTTAAGCCAAGGACGCACTTTTTGAGGGAGGAGCTTCGCACACGCACCCATTGGTCATAACATTGAACTTTGGGAAATACTCAAAGTGGGATGAGGACGAAGACAAGAAAGAAAAAATTTGGGCAATAGACAGAATCTTGGTAGACACCGGGAGCTCAGTCGACATACTCTTTTACCATACGTCTAGAACCATGGGGTACAAGTATTCCGACCTTGTGCCATTAACGTACAATATATATGGGTTTAACAGGATTATATCAAGGCCAAAGGGAGAACTAGTTGTAAAAATCTTCGCAGCGAGTTCGAAACGAAAGTTACAAACTGCGTGATAGATATAGAATCGCCCTATAATGCTCTCATAGGACGGCCATGGATACATGGGATAAAAGGGGTAGCATCTACATATCATCAGGCCATACAGTTTCATATGCCGAGTTCAATAGGTGAAATCAAAGGAGACTCAAAGGATACGCGAGATTGTGTTGAAAAGGATCTCCATAACTACGATGAGAGACTAAGGAGAAAGATAGAACAAAAAAGGAAGGTATGCGAAGAAAATAGGGTGGAGCAGCTGATGGTATTCACAATTGGGGTAAGCGAAGAGCAGACTACGACACAAAAGGGCATAGAAGAGGCAGATGAAATAACGATTGCTAACGAAAGAATCCGCGAGATGACTCCGGAGAAGGAAAGCCAAGTTGAGATAAAGAAAAGTGGAAAAACAAAGAAAGGAAAAATAGTTGAAGGAAGTGAAGTAACGAGAAGTGAAAAAGAAACCCCCGTCACCAAAAAAAAAGAACCCCGCGAGGTGGAGCAAAGGCAAATAACTCCAAGCGCAAAAGGACATCGATACAAGAGAATGAGGAAAGTGCGGAATTGCCCGATCCTTCTGCTAAGGAGAATGAAGCGTGTAACGAAGACAAAGAGAGGGAACAGTTAAAGGAGGAGCTCCATCAAGAAAGGAGAAGAAATGAAGAATTGGTAAGAGAACGAATAAGGCTAGAAAGGCAAAACGAAAAAAAATTGATCAAGAACGATCACTTAAAAAGAAAACAAGCGGAGAACAGCACCCAAAGAGGAGAAAATGCATCTGGAAATAAATTGGCGAGTGAAGGGCATCATAAATACTGGCGAGAAATAAAGGGGCGAGGGGAACGAAATGAGCGAGAAGATTTAAAGAAAGCCATAGAAAGTAGCGGGAGGGAGTTCAGAGAGAAGGAATATCGAATGCATCAAATGATGGCAACTGGAAGAAAAGGGACAACGAGCAAAGACCCAGCAGCAGGAAGAAAATATGGAATGCGGGAGTAGCTAGAAATAACAAACAAATGTGCAAGAAACGAGCCATACAAACCGTAAATAACGGCACTATTCTCGTTGAAACAAAGGGAAAATGAAAGCTTGCGAAGTATTGTGGCGAGATGGGATACGATTTGCAGAGAACTAAAAGGGAGGTTATCAGAAGAAGATTTAGTACGATCGTTCATCTATGCGATGTCAGCCAGACACCCCTTATTTTCAACGTTGTTCAATATCAGGAATGAGATAAAGATGAAGGAGTTGAAAAGGTACCAGTCTGAGCACATCCTCTTAGAAGAAGAACACTGATGCCAAGGAAGAGTCATAGAGACGAGAAAATGTATTTGAAAACTTATCATTTGGCAATGTATCATATTTACAAAATAATATCAATGATATTTTGAAGTTTGATGAACCAATTCAAAGGTATGGATTTACATATTTAAGGCATTTAAAACAAAACAAACCATAACACACGCACGTAAGACCTCGCATTAGGAGGCAAATAAAATTCACGAAATAAATGGTTTCTATGGAAACTTAAACCCTTCGCCTAGGAAGGCTGAGAATACAAGACATGCACCCTTGTTCACATGAAAATGCAAGAGGCAATACCTAAATCATGTCATGAACAACTCTCAGAGAAATAAACTAGGGGCAACGATAAGACCTATCCGCTGAGGGTCCCTTTTATGAAGGCCTTCGGTAAGGAGTGTAAAGTATGACCAAGGCGCCGACGTATTCGGTTGAGCTGCGGGTGCCTGGGACGTATGGAGCGTCACCGACCATGACCGTATGGTAATTCTTGGATACAATGCACTTGATCCCAAAGAAACCTCACTTAGGGTGTGACTTCATAACCTCAAGCCATATCGGCGAAAAGGGATAATAAGTCACGAAAACAACTGAATATCGTAATAACTGGATGGGAGGAGACCAACATCCATTTTAGGGTTAACCTCCTTGAAGGGGAAATCATGGGGAATATAAAGGGATGGCACCCTCCAGATTAGAGAGTTGTGTGACCAAAAAAGACGACAATGTCATGGGACTAACATTCATGGGAATGGCTAGGCCTGTCACATTGTCGCAAGATGGGGATCAAAGCAAATTATAAGAAGAGGTTGATGGATTATTATTTGAAAGAATAATAAGCGCCTGATACTTCGTCGAATTAAGATCCTTCAAAAAGGATGGGGCGCAATAAGACCTTAATTAGGAGGCATAATAAGACCTCGGAAAGTAACACATGAATGAGCAACATTAAAACAATACATAAAACAAAATTATCATGAAAAATAATGGTAGGAAAAATAAGACGATGAAGAAAGGATAAGCAACAAAAGGCAAAGAGAACACGAGAGGCATAGGCGATAACTCAAAATAAGAACACGCAATGAGGCAGATAACAAGGTTTAAAGCTTGTGTGCAAAGTCAAAATTGCGAGATATCAACCTTTCATTTTATACCTCGGAAATACACAAAAGAATAAGAGGCAAGTATATACATTAATTTTTGTTATTCTTTTGAGTATTCCTTCGATAAGTATATACTTGACGACATGGAAAAATCATAGTATTAACATGAAAATCAATCAAAGTATTACTCAAAGAAACAATCAAAGGAGTCAGATTTTTTGCCCCCCAAGCTTGGGAGCGCCCAGAAAGAGAAATTGTTTCCAAAACAGTTAAGGATGAGACTAAACTATGGAAGAAGAAAAACTAAGATTGTTGTTGAAGAGGAATGCCATCAGAAACTACTGCTTCAGGGATTTCATTACAAGCACCAGTATATGCATCAAGACTCGAAGGTTGCCCTGGAAAAATCGTGGAAGCAGAGGCACCCTTGGACTCTTCCTCCTCGAACTTTGTCTCATCGATCTTTCGCTCCTCGTCACCATCAGTGAGCTTCTATTCCTCACCTGAGATGATTCAATCGTCCTTTGGTTGCTCTTCATCAGAGAACATCTCCAGAGGAAAAGTAGGATGAGGAATACCATGCTCGTCGCAGAAATTGTCGAAAAGGGAGACCAGGTAGTTTTGGGTTTCAAGTCCTTGCGAGTTAACTTCGCTACTCCTGGGCAAAGATCTACTATCATCTCGTTATTATCAGCATCCAAGTCCTTAACCTCATCTTTGAGGCGAGAAACCTCTCTGCGAGATTCATCCCTTTCATGGAAAAGTTGAAGGACTTGATTCTTTTAGCTCTCTTCGGATTCTGCAAAAACAAAACAAAACCTTATCAGAAACCGAAAATTTGACATAACCGATAGTATCTCACATTACACCTAAAGCTACCTTCCATCTGTAATATAGTGTTGTTCAAAGTCTCTTGGATATCGGTATACAAATGATCCAGTCTGGAGATTTCCAGATCCGACTCTTGGAGTTGAACACATATCTCGTGATATGCAGTATCCCAACCTTTACCATGACCAGATTTCGAGGTATCTTTGCTAGGTTGAATGACGAGAGCACCCTTTTCCTTACGAAGATCTGCAGACTTGGTTTGGGAGGAGGATTTGACAGACTTAGAGCGTGAGGAGTTATCCAGCTGAGCCTGAAGAAGTTCCACCTTTTTCTTCAGACAATCGACCTCCTCGTTTAAACCAGCAACCTTGTTGTGAGATTTACGAAGATCAACCACAACCTAGTTTTTTCTACCGATCACGCGCTCGTTATCTTCCTCCAACCTCTTATAGGCATCTAACGCCGAAGAATGAAGATTCCTCGAAGTAGTAAGGGAATTGTTAACCCGCTGAAGCTCTGATTTAAGGAGCTCATTCTCGTCATGAAGATGAAGATTCAGCTCCCCGTTACGAGAACAATCAATAGACAGACGGTCCACTTGCGAAAAAAGGGTCTCGACCTTCTCATTTAAAATTTGGTTCTCAGACACATATCAATTATTCTGAGTCACGAGGTTCAGATTCTCAGCACGAATATCCTCCAGCGAGGCGGACGCTTCGGAAGCATCCAGTTGGCGTTGCATGCATCGAGCTTGACGAAATACAAAATAAGAAAATAACAGAAATAAAAGCAAAGACAAGGAATGGATCTGCAAGGGGAGGGAACTTACTCTGAAGCTTCTCCACCTTCTTCTCTTGTTTGCTGGAATACTCCTTCTCCTCTTTGAGCTCCTTTTTCAAGGCTTTGATGTGAGCATCATCCTTCTTCATCTTCTATCGGACCAATCTAGCCTCCACTAAGCTGGCCATATGACGGTTGACTTCCTGCGAACCGACAAAATAGAACTTAGGAATAAACCACGAAACACCATAATAGACGCAGTTAAAAAGGTATGCAGGGCTCACCAAATTCATTAAATCGGAATGTTATTGGAGAGTCAAATTCATAGAAACATTCAACAAGACGGAGGAGTGTCGAGAAAGGAAGTCGTCAGCACTGAAAGTCACCAGATATTCAAGCACACGAGACCTTGTAGCAGGATCTTCACGAGCCTTGTTATAGATATCTTGAAGGAACTTCATATATGGTTCATAGATGGGGTTAGACATCACAGATGAAGCCGCTTGCTTCCCCTTCTCGCAAGAAGGGAGATTCGCTGTGGATTTCTCGGGAAGCGCAGCCGAAGGAGGAGGAATAAGATAATTAGTGACTTTGAGAGAAGTAGATGTACGAGACTGGGAAGATTGATGCTTGGGAGGAGCAGGGATGACTTGGAGCAGAAACAGAGCTCCGGACCGCAGTCAATCTCGCCAAATCCAAAACCCTACTCCGCCTCTTGGGCTCGCCAGAAGACGGAGCGGATAAGGCATCAGTCTGCGAAATAACAAGTTCAGTACAATCGAAAGATAAAAGTGACAAAGTATACAAGATGACAATTTGGACCCTTAGTAAAATACCTGAGTAGGAGAAGGAGGCGGAGTAGGATGATCACGCCTTTTCCGTCCCTTATCTACTAACTCAGAAGAGGGTTGCTTGACAAGGTGAATATTATCCTACGAAGAATATAGGGTTAGAATTCAAGGTTATCACGCAGAAAAGAAAGTAATGGGCGAGGTGGCTACCTGTTTGAGAGCAGGAGATTCAGCAGTAACATCCCCTTCCTTGCACGCTTTGAGAAGGCCAGCAGCGGGCATCTCGTACTAAATAAAGGAGAAAAATGCATGAGAACAGGTTAAACCCAGGACGTGGAAAGAGCTTAAAGGACGAAACAATATCTCAGTTGGCATGGACCACCGAAGCTTCTAGGGATCACGGCTAGCGACATAATAGTGTTCGGGAAGAGGACCTTGGCGAGGTATCCCCTTTTCGTCAACGCCCCAGATAAAAGGGCCCCTACTACCAAAGGAAACGTTGTCCAGTCATCTTCGCAAGAAATGCGAAGTCGGTCATCATGCCTGGGGTTGAGGGGATCCACATCTAACATAAGAGCTTTGGTTGAAGCGGAGACGGTATTTCGGATAAGCTCAATACCCCATTCCCGGTGTTTCTTCGTGCCTGTAAACCTAGTAGAATAGTTGGCCACGAAAGAATCCACGTTGTAATCACGAGAGTCGAACTCTTCAGACGCTGATGGAACTTGCGAAGTACCATTTTCTGAGCGAATTACAAACTCGTTGGAGATACGGATTGCATCACCAGAAAGCTGAAAAATCCCACACTGAAGCTTGTTCAAAATATCGAGGAAAAATGGTTGGAAGGATTAAAGGGGAAAGGACAACCCCGCTCTTAACTGGCCGACGATGACGATCATCTTGTCCGCATACCAGTGTGGACTGAATCTACCTATAGTTAAGCTCCATGTCTTGGGTAAAGACGATGGGAGGACTCACTGAAGAATCAACGACAGGGATTAAAGACAAGCCCATCTTCTGGAAATCTGCTTGGAATTCCTCGAAGGTCTTGAGTGAGGAAGGCATTGAAGCGTTCTGTGGAGCCATGACAGCGGAGGGAAGGTGTTGTAGCAAAAATGTTCCTACAACACTCCTCGAGATTCGTACAGAAATGATGTAATCTTAACCGTTGGATGGCGTAAGATTAATACTTGATGAATGTTTTGTAGACCGTTGAGATGATCCCCAACTTTCCTCATGATATGTACTTGATGATGAAAGATTTCCTACTCAGCCCTTCAATGCTCTTGGCTTTCTAATACTCTTGATGAATGAAGAAAGGGAGGGGGTACCTGTAAGGACACTCCGATGCCTCAATGATTAAGGAGCTCTAAACAGGTTTTAGTTGAGAGAAAATGATTAGAAAATGTATATTTTTACTGCTGGAATCCCTCCTCTATTTATAAGTATTAAAGGGCATGCATCCAGTCAATTACCTGTCTGCATACATTTCGATGACGTATCTGGACCAAATTCCGTCCAGGTTCATCATTATTTAAATCAGAATTATGTATCTTGACATTTAGAAATGTATTTGGCCCAATAATTAACCTTTATCCATTCCCCTTTTTAGGGTGACCAGGTTAATAATGTACTTGGACCAAATATATATCTAGATTAATTCTAACTTCTTTGGTTGAACAGATTCATCCTTTCAAGATACAATGAATGTAGTCACCTTTAATAAAGGCTAACAGACTTGGTTCTTAACCTTTTATGGGCTTAGGATTCAACCCATGAACCAAGATTTCTGTTTAAGGCTAATGGGCTGAAGACCTTATTAAGCCAATTCCAGATATATATGGTCCAAACATCGCCCCATCTTAATTCCCAATTTATTGGTGGATTAAGAAAAGTGTCTGGACCGCTTGTTCCATAGTCGTACTTTGACGCCCCCAATGCTACACGTCGAAACGATGCGCCTGATTATTTGTAGCCGGGGTAGATTGATATTTGAGAAATAAGTCTTGCACCGTTAATCCCTGTTGTTAGTTTATTTCATTTCTCTTATTGTGAATTAAACGTGTTGTGGCGTTAAGGTGCTTGAATTCTCCCATTTTCAACTTAAGTAACACTGCCAAGGCCGACCTTTACCGCTTGATTAGTTTTTTGCAATTTTTTGTGTATGTGTACGGTTGCTCCAGATGTAGGCATGTAGCAGGGTGATGCACTTCTTCATGATTCAACCATACGAATGGGTCTTTTCAGTTACTAAAAAGTAGTGAGTTGACTGCTTCTTTCTTTCTTTTTCTAACTCTTGCAATCTTTCTCGCAGAGTCAAATCCACGGGTGTTTCCACTGTCCTATCCGCTTGCACAATACGCGAGGCTAAACGAAGGGCCCTATTGGCGAGGGAGTTCGGACGCGAGTTTAGCATATTTGTTTGGGGTTGGTTACCACCCCTTGGAGATACATTAAGATTGGCAGTATCACTTAAATGTGGAGTTGAGATACATACCCATCGATTTCATAAGATTAAACATGGATATTCTCTTAGACATGGAATAACTTGGTGTTTCTTTAATAGCAGCTGAATGATTCCTCTACTAATTTCAATCAAATCACAGGAGCAAAGAAGTATTGTCATAATTACTCAAAAGAAGATGAGAACAATTTGCTCAAGAGGAAGTTCAGTTCATTACCATCGTTATAAGAGCAGCTGAATGAATTACACCATAAGTGAAATCTGTGGATAGAGGTTGGAGTATTCAGTCTTCCACTTGTTCCTCTCAACTAATCTATCCAGCGCAATAACATTAACATTTGTTCTGTCTCTCTGTCATACTATGTTGATTCTAGGTTAAGCAGGCAGTTGGGTTGTAGATACTCAAATGTACACAGATAGTTTTACATCGAATCCATCTATAAATCAAACCGAAAAGTGAGTTAAAATCCTTCACAAAAATTAAAAGAAGATTTTGAATGAAAAATAGTGCAGACCTAAAATGGATGTTGTCAAGCATTTACACAAACAGATAGTGTTCAAAAACTAAATCTCACAGCAGAAACCCTAGATTACAAATCGAAGGCCTAATGAAATCAAAAGAACAGAACGAATCCTAATCAAGGAAATTGGGGTCATGCCCTAACTTTTTTCCCTAAACCCACTTTCGATACTTTCTCACTGATCAACAAAGAACTTCTAAGAAAAACCACAAAAAAAATGGGTACTCAAAATAACTAAAATCTAGCTAATAATAACTGGGAATGCCGAAAATTCTTACCAAATAAGTACAACATTGAGCTGTGAATCAGAGAGGAAGAGGAAATCCTGATAACTGAGTTGATGGTGACGTAATTTAAGTTAGAGGTGAAACCGAGATTTCAATTGAAATGGGTCGAAATTTCGGTGTGGTTCGATTTCGGGGATGAAGAAGAAAGGGGTTGGTTTGAAAGATTTCAATTGGAACTCGACTCCGTCGTTCTGCAGATTAGGTTCTAACCTAATTAGAGAGAGGAGATGAAACTAAAGTCATTTGAAGAAGTGAAAAAAAGAATTTTTATAGGGAGAATCGAACCACGGACCTTCGTGTTGGTATTTTACAAATTTGACCTTGTTATATTCAGAGTACTACCATGACGCGGGAACAAAAGTGGAAAATAAGGAGGGGCATTTTTGAAACTCTCTGTGCCACGGTTGAAGACGGGTGACGGTTGAAAATCCCACTTTTCTTTATATTAGTTAGATTAGAGGGCATGCATCCAGTCAATTACCTGTCTACATATATTTCGATAACGTATCTGGACCAAATGCCGTCCAGGTTCATCATTATTTAAATCAGAATTATGTATCTAGACATTTGGAAATGTATTTGGCCCAATAATTAACCTTTATCCATTCCCTCTTTTTAGGGTGACCAGGTTAATAATGTACTTGGACCAAATATATATCTATATTAATTCTAACTTCTTAGGTTGAACTATTAATTCTAACTTCTTAGGTTGAACAGATTCATCCCTTTCAAGATACAATGAATATAGTCGCCTTTAATAAAGGCTAACAAACTTGGTTCTTAACCTTTTATGGGCTTAGGATTCAACCCATGAACCAAGATTTCTGTTTAAGGCTAATGGGCTGAAGACCTTATTAAGCCCATTCCAAATATATATGGTCCAAACAGAAGGCAAGAAAGTCGAGAAAAAGGAAGGGTAGTGATGAGAACAGAAACATGAGCAGAGGAAGTATTAAGCTTGAGTTCACAGAGCAAAAGAGAGAAGAAAAAACCCAAGTTAAGGTCGAACTGGATATTTATAGAACAAAGAAGATGACCGGCATAACAGGTTGACGGCACGTTCGAGGAATCGTAACCGAAAATGACTGGTTACCGAAAAATCGTGGTCGAGTGGAAACCGGAGAGTGTAGAACATGGCAACCCAGGAATTTCGAGCGGTTCTTATTCAGTTCTCGTGTGGCTCGAACAGAATAAGAAAAGGCAAAATGTAGATACAAAAAATAGGATCGCCACGTGGACGTACAGGAAGGCACAAAATAGGACTGAAGAATCTCACTCAAAGATCTTGATCAGTGACTTGTCAAATCTAATGTCAGAATTACCTCGTCATTAATTGGTAACACGAAGCACGAAGAGGAGACATCCTAAAACGAAGTAACTCGCATAAGGAATCTAAAACACGAACAAGTCAAATTGGAGTACTCAACAAGATACCGACCACGAAATAAAGATGGGTGAAGTAAGGTTACTTGGCTAGCAAGATAACTTGCGAAGTCGGTATATTATGGAACAAAAAACGAGACAGCTGTCCCAACAAGCACCCAAATTTTTCAGCAAAAGAAAGGGGAAAACTTTATGGAAAATGATCCGGGCGAAGTATAAAGCACCTCCACGAGAACCTGACGAAGTAAAATGAGCTATCACCATTAGGGTTGAATGGTCTATAAATAGGGACCCTTGGGAAATGTATAAGGGGTCGAATTCTTTGGAGAGAGGAGAGCCTAACGTAGAGTGAGAGATTAGGGTTTCCTTGTATTCAAGAACTTGTATTTTTCAGTATTTAAGTGATCAATTAAAATAGAACATTTTATTCAAAAATTTTATCATGTCTTAGATCTGTCTTCCTACTTATTTGGGTGTACTACTGGATTTTCAGTAGTTACAACATGTGCCTCATCTTATAAGGTAAACAAATCATGTATGTCTATTGTACACCCGGTAGCATGCATCAAAAACTTATTATGCATCTAGAATCTATTCTGAGCATATAATATAGATGACAAGAGTAAACAACCAAAACAATTGGATAGAACATCCAGAAAAGAAAAGATGCAACTAAGCAAAGTAGGAGTTCCTTCATGTAGCCTTACAGTAATTTCATTTTGGTATCCTTAAGTTTTGTGCAAAATTGAGAACCTGTCAGGTGAAATTATACAAATGGCTCTTCAGGTTGTTGTGCTCAGCGAAGTGACTGCCTAGGCAGACTGCTGCACTACCAGTCTTCTTAGAGTTTTCTATGCCTGCTTCCTGCGTATACGGCTGCCCGCCTTAGTTTTGAGTAGGCGTAAACATTCTACTTTGGTTCTTCTCCACAATCAGATAGGTTGATTCTGGTCTTGACCCATAAGTTTGAGTATAGAAAAAAAAAAAAAAAAAAAAAAAAAAAAAAAAAAGGATTTCTGCACTGAGCGCCTCATTGTTTTGAAAAGGGGATTACATCACCAGAAGAAAATTTGAAATGACTAATACTTCTGACTGCATTATTAACACGTACTCTTCAAATACTAAAAGGATTTCTTCACAACAGGAATGCGCAAACACAATTGGATCCAAGTCATTTTCCGAAAATCTTAGGGTACGAAAGGTGCTGGCATGGAAAATAAGAGGATCAAAACAAAGTATGTATGGTAAATTATTATAGAAGCTAACTAAGCAAAGGAGTTGCCAAGGAGTTGGATACAACTAGTCTTGTGTGGTACAATTGGTCTACGAGTTTATTTGATGGTTAAATTAATCAGAGAAGCCTAACTCTTTAACAAGATTCATTTCCTGAAACCATTTGATCAAGTAAACTAAAATTCAACTGACAACACGGTTGCAGGATTTGGTTTTCACTCAAAGAAACTGGATTAGATTTTGGGTACACAGGACTTCAACCACAAAACTTAAGCAAGTAGCAAACAAAGAGACCCATTGGAGCTATTCATCATCGTTGCTTACAATTTAACAGAAGATACAAAACTATTTTAAAGAGAGAGATTGAAGCTGAAAGTATTCAATTGCACATGAGCGACCTTTCAGTTTCACACGAAAGGGTTTTTTTTTCACAAAATTGGTCAAAAAGACCAAAATCAACAATTCCTGGGTGTAAAGGACATTTAGATTTTGATATTGTTTAAATGGAAAAAAATGTAAAAATAGCCAGGATGTAAACAGTTTCATCCTGCCCATTTCAAATACTTTTTCTTATTTTTAATTTACATCAGGATGCATCCAGTTTTATCCTTACTATTTTTTAAGTTTAAGTCGGGATGAATCCAGTTTCATCCTTATTATTTTCTTAGTGTCCGTTTCACCCTTACTAATTTTTACTCGTCCATTTGAACCATATTTTAAAAATATTTGGACAAATGACCCATTTTTCGTTTTTTTTTTTTCAGAAGTAGGATTTTGTTTTTCCCAATTTGTCATATGTCCTCCACCAAAGATTAAATCAATAAATAAAAACTAAGAAGCTGCAGGGTTTATGGTAGTTACTCGCTTAATCAATTGTTGTATTTACTCGCTTACTGCATGTGCAGGTACGCCGTCGCCGATGCGTACATCTGTATTGGCATGTTTCAGCGGAGACGAAACTGGGGGTGCCCCAGCTACCCCATTTTTTCGGTACATTACTGTGATGAAAATTCGAATACGAAAAATATTTAAGACGGAGGGAATATTATTTATGCAGTCATTTTGAAAATTTTGGCAAGCCTATTGTAGGAATGGAATATCGCACATATGATGAGTATGTGAAGTGAAGACTATCTAATGTAAGCGAGGACTATCGCACATAGTATAATCAAGGTGACGTACTGGATGATGTGAGCAAAGTCACGAGAGTAGTGTGATGGTCTATGCGAAGTATAAACTGTGCGAGAATGAGCGAGTGTATATGAGCGAATATAACGCACAGTGATTCCGAAAATAGTGGATCTCTTAGCTGTCATCCACTGTGTAGAACCCTATATAATGGGAAAGAGTTGTCACACCGTAGGGGGTTCTCTTAGAGTGTGATACACAAGAAAATACGAGAGAGAAAATTTATTTGGAGAGCAAGTAAAGTCATTGTAATATCTTGTAACCGAATATAAAATTTGATAATAATAATAAAAGTATTCTATTATGATCACTTAGAATCTTATCTCAATATAGTGGAATGTGGTTGTAGGATTTCCTGCAACTATATTTTGGCGCCAGAAACAGGGATTTAATCAGATAGACTGGGAATCCGAGTGTGGCGTGCAACCTAGTTCGCATATATGCATGAGGCAAAAAAGCAAGACCTATCGCATGTCATAATCGGAGATAACCTAGCTCGCATACATGCATGACTCAAGGGAAAGCTACACCGACCCTGGAACTTGAGTCATGGAGATTTAGGGTGAGAAAAAACGAAAAGCCCATCCAGGAGAGGTGCCTTAAATTTTCAGTCTAAGTTCATAATCTTAGATTGAAAGACCAAGGTGAGAAAGTCTCTCCTAAGGAGTGCAGAAACTCGATCAGGGCGCCGAGGTACACAGTTGACTCAAGAGTGCGGGGGGCGTTGGAGCCTACCTTACCATTCTTGACAAGTCCTGACTATGATGTACTCGGTCCGAAGATACCCCACTTAGGGTGCGGTCTCGTAACCATAAACCCAATCGGTGGAGGGATAAGAGACCACGAAATCAACTGGTTGTTGTATTACCGGATGGGAGGAGCCAACCTTAACCCTAGAGAGGTAAGCTTCCTTGAAGGGACAACCGGGGGGAAGATAAGGACGGCACCCTCCATTAGGAGCCGAATTGTGTCAAAAGACGTAAATATCATGAGGCTTTTTACTCACTTTAGAGTATTAAGACTTGTAATATTTATGCAATAAAAAACCGAAGAGGTAATAATACAAGAAAAGATAAGACGAGATCAATGGGTCGATACATTACGGTGTAAAGACCGCCTGCGATCTCGTCGCACAGAAATAAATGATAAATTAAGGCAAGATAAGACCTTTACATAGGAAGGCAAAATAAGACCTCATGAGAAAGATCATATATAAACTAATGTTTGTTTTACAGGAAATTAAACAACATGAGTTCGCACACTTATTTCATACAAGAAATATAATAAGAGGAATTTAAAGAAGAAAAAGAGGATTAAAATAATATTAATTATACTATCAAGATGAGTCAACTAACAGAGGCAAAGATGTGAATGTAAAAGGAATATTACTTGCCTCATTTGATAGTTTCATATACATGCGAGAAACAATAGTATTTTGGATACGAATTCAAACAAAGGAAAGTCTATATTAAAGAAGTGAAGATTAATGCTTAAAAGGTGCATATTTTCAAAATTACAGACAAGTGAAAATGGTCAATCTTCATTTCCTTTGTCTCGCTCAGCCTCGGACTCGCTTACTTCTTCTTCGATTCTTCATCTTCTCCATCACTATCCAAAATGTCGAATAGGTTCATTGTCGGGAACCTCCTAAATCTATACTTGGAGAGAGGAATGTTATTCTCAATACAGACTTTTCTAACAAAGACTTTACGAGCACGATTGGCGTCATTACTATTATTTGAAACCATAGTGACGAAATTATTCTTTAATTATCGGTACTTGGAGTTGCGAAAGCATAACTCTTTTTCTTGAGGAAGATAAGCGAGTTTTAATTCTTCAATTTCTTGAAGATAATCCTTCTCCTTCTCTGCGAAATATGAATAAGCAAGTTAGGAAGGAAGAAAATGTTATTCCCAAAGAAAAGACAAGTATTAAAAGAGCAACATATGACCTTCATAGTTGGAAACAATGTCTTTAACCAATGCAGAAGTTCAGTCTGAAGGATCACGTTTACAGCTAAATTCTTCCTAGCATCGTTCAGAACCCTAGCAGCCCAAATAAATTCAGCTTCACTTTCTATGAGAAGTCGGAAGCGAATTAAATTTCTTTCTTCAATAAGTACATTATTTTCGCTCAAATCTGAATCACGTTCTTTCTGAACTTTAATAATAGATTCTTGGAATTTTTCTAGTGCTTTAGCACCCTTAAGAGCAACCTCATGCATCTTTATCACTAATAAGCTTATTCTTCTTCGTCTTCAAGATATGAATTGTTTCTTTACTCTCCTGAAGACGATGATTAAAGTTGTTAATTATGTTCAATGAGCTTCTATGGTCTTTTCTAAGAACGGCATATTTCAGCCTTAACTCTTCCAAACTCAGACTCTCAAATCCTTGGGTAGGGTAATTATTTAAAGAAGAGTTAAGATGTTCTAAAAGAATTTCGTCATCGGGGAGATTGGCTGCCTCATCTGACAAGTTATAAATGTCTGCGAATATAGCAAAATAAGTGTGAATTATCACATAGGAATAGAAGAATGGGGAGAGTAAAGATTACATACCAAGGAGTTCATCATTTCTTTCTCGGGCGCGAATCAGTCCAAATTGGTGGAATTTTCGGTTTTAAGTTTAATGTTTTCTGCTTCCCGACAAGAAGTTTCCTCCAAAATCAAGAGATTACATAAGACAAACGGGCTCCTCGCGAGAACACAAAGGAAATATTATAGACAAGAGTAAGGCAATACTAAAGAAAAGACAAAGAACAAAGTCGCAAATATTACCAAGGAAGTAATTGTATATTGGAGATTTGGATTTATCGCAGAGGCAGATCCGCGAAGAGATGGATCATCCAAAGTAGGGGCATCACATATCCTTGAGATCATTTTAAAGGCACGATTTACTTCCTCATTATTAACAGCAATCAAAAGATCCCCAGCAAAAAGGTCAGATAACTCTTTCAGAGAGGAGGAGACTGATGAATCTTCAGGAGTATCGTCATCACTAGACTCAATTGGACGAAGAATCATATCTTTTACGTTTTTTTGGAAATATCATCCATTGAAGAAGTCGTTTTGGACGAAGATTTAGACGCGAGTTTTTTTATAAAGGTCCTTACCTTTACCCGAAGTCTTAGCACCCAAAGATTTCACCTACGCGAATAATTAAAATAAGAAACAAAGGCAACAATATTGTTGAAAATAGAAAAAGAATGTTTCTTACTTGCTTATTCTCGCGAAGATGATACATAGTGCGAAGCCTTGGCTCTTTTAACAACTGCGTGGAAGAGAGTATGGAAATTAGAAGAAATTGAGGATACTTATATAAAGATAGATTATCAAACTTCGGATAGTTCAAATTGTGCGAGATTAAGAGTACTTATGTAAAGATCACATACCATTTTATTTCTCTCAGTTTCAGACAGTTCAAGTTTCCAAGGTTGATAAGAAGAAAATTTCTCGGGAAGAGGAAGATCAGAGTCATCCTCATCCTTGCCAGAAACATAGGGACCTTCAATAATGGCAGTATAAATTAATCCAAACTTGAGTCATTAGATCTCAGAGTAGTGCTATTGGATTTATCATTCCAATTGAGATCTCGCATTATCTTCTTATCTTCGATAATACCATCTTTTCTTCTTAAGCGAACGGCCCATTTAGTTGAATTACTTTTCATAATACCAACATAGTAATTTTTGAAGAAATTATCAAGAGTATATTCGGTAGGTCGACGATTTTTATCACGATCGATTTGTTTCGCACTTCATAAGGATAAGGGGTCTCTAATCCAAATAGCAGCGAGAAGAATATTCCAATGCTATTCTAATCGCATCACCACTCAGTTGGAATATTCCCCGTGTGAATCTATCATCAGCAAGAATTTCATAGAATAAGGGAATTTCTGGGTTATATAAGGGAATTGGAAGGTTATTCAGAAGTTTCCCTAATGAGACAATAACTATTTGACTGTTCCATTGTTCATAGTTGATCAAATCAAGATTTAATTTGGATGAGTAATTAGAAGATGAAGGAAGAGAAAGTAAAAAACCTTTTGAATTGAGTTCTTCCTTTAACCTGGTGAATTCTGTCTCCATCTTCTTACCAGCTGGAGCCATTGAAGGATGGGAATGAAGAAGGATGAGAGTTATTAGATAAGGATCGAGAGAATCAATAGCAGAGAAGACAAAGTAAAAAGTAAAAAGAAGAAGGAAGAAGCCGAAGGAAGATATATAGGAGAAAACAAGTCTCGATTTCCGAGATTTCATTAATGCGGAGAATGAATGGATAAAAACAGACGGTTAAAAGGACATGTCAGGTAATGAATGGTTAAGAAAACACGCGTAAATATGGAAAACTGGAATTCCGAAAGGGTGTCGGCAGAGTGGAATACGAAAAGATACGCATGTGCGATGTTATAGGATAGGAATTTCTCATATCGCTCACTTCATAGAGTAAGCGAAATGAGAAGAGGCAGAATGTAGGAATGGAATATCGCACATATGATGATTATGCGAAGTGAAGACTATCTAATGTAAGCGAGGACTATCGCACATAGTATAATCAAGGTGACGTACTGGATGATGTCAGCAAAGTCACGAGAATAGTGTGATGGTCTATGCGAAGTATAAATTGTGCGAGAATGAGCGAGTGTATATGAGCGAATATAACGCACAGTGATTCCGAAAATAGTGGATCTCTTAGCCGTCATCCCAGCACTGTGTAGAACCCTATATAATGGGAAAGAGTTGTCACACCGTAGGGGGTTCTCTTAGAGTGTGATACACAAGAAAATAGGATAGAGAAAGTTTATTTGGAGAGCAAGTAAAGTCATTGTAATATCTTGTAACCAAATATAGAATTTGATAAATAATAATAAAAGTATTCTATTATGATCACTTAGAATCTTATCTCAATATAGTGGAATGTGGTTGTAGGATTTCCTGCAACTACACCTATTGCAAAAAAATCAACACCACATTCATGTATCGGGAGCACATCCCTTTCTCATCCACAATATTTTTGTGGGTCTCACTCCAATTAGATCCATGATACTTAGCGATCCTTGAGTTCACGTTTTCTTCGACGAAGTATTGGTATTTTAGAAATAATGATTGAATATAGGTTTGTATTGCGGGAGGTTTAGTATTTCGGAAATGATGAAATATTGGTACGTATGGGAGGATTTTTTTTTTTTTTTTGAAGGAACGAGATTACTTCTTGATTTCATTAAAATAATAAGAATTCATACATCATCTTCAAATAAATCAACCATGAAAAACGTGAAATAATAAAATAATAAAATATCAAATACATGGATTTCAAAGATAAATCCGATGATGCCGGAGGAATGGCTTGTGATTTAGTAATCTGCCATTTTGAATGTCTTCTTCTTCAATAAGATTTAAGTGTCCCAATCGGGAGTAATCTGCGCAAAATATTGTTACCACAATCAATTTCGGTAGCCCTTGTTCTTCACATAGATGTATAATCATGTCATGCCGAAGTAGATTGCCCTAGATGAAATATCTGAAACGATTGATGCCATCGATTGAATCTCCACGAAGGCTATGGAATTCTTCTTGGAAAGTATACAAGAAATAATCTAAATGGCATATAAAAACCATTACAGGATAAAATAAATACATACTAAAAACCTAATATTGTTTTATAAAACGATTGTTTTATTTAGAAATAATATACATATAATTTACAAGTAATTGTATTCAAATCCAACTATAAGATCTGAGAAAATCAGACCAAATCCGGTAGATTTGAAATACAGGAAAAGAGTTTGAAGATTTAGGAGAAAACGGTTACAAGAGATTTTTGCAGAGAGAAAAGGGAACATACGTATGGGATGATTGTAATCAGTCAAATGTAACTGATTTGACATGTAACTGTCATGAATGCTCATTTATAAATAAGTCAAATGTAATGAGTACTAGTTAAGAAAATGGATTAATAGAGATGTGGGAAGAATAAGACTGGTTTTTATACAACTAATGAAGAAGAAAAAGAAAATATTGTGATATTGGAGGAAACTGTATTACAAATTACGCTAAAAAATTGATCATTATTTGGTGGATATTAATGTTACCCATATGAAATGAAATTAATTTACAAAAAATTGATTTCTCATGTTTAAACAATCGGTGTCAAATTGGTAATAAGTAAAATAAAACTTTGAGTTGTAGATTGATTTCGATTTAGTTTTTGTGGTACATTTAGGAATACCACTGAGGTAAAAAATTTAATGGTAATTTTTTTAAGTGTTGAAATGTATACCGACGTGGTTATTTATTTTTTAAAGAAAATAATTAATATATTAAATAAAAACTTCAGCATACTATCTGCAGCAAGAAAAATCAATACCGAATAAAAATCTTCCAACTGTTTAAAACTATCCAAGTTTGAACACCACAACATTAAGGAGGATTTTTCTTTTTTTAGGTAAATATATTAAACAGGTTATTGTCCGAAGCAACGTAGTGATGCTCTCTCTTCTCAAGGAAAGTTAATATTAGCAAGGTCATAATGTCAATAGATACTATGTTTTGGGGTTTACGGGTATTTTTCTTTAGTTTTAATCGTTCAAAGTGGCAATCCAATTTCCAAACTCTAAAGCTGATCTAAAATGTTAATTTTATTTCGCAGTATTGAGTAGTGAATAATCAATAATAAGCAAGAATTTTGTTATATGTGATTTCTATTTTAGGGAACAATGTCCTCTTAGAGATGGACAGACTCTACTGTCCTGGTTGCCCTTGAGACGAAGCAATTACATTTCATCTCTAGCAATTTCTGGAACCACTACATAAGATGCGTCGTGGCTTATGAAATGGCAATGCTTATCACTTTAGCGTGGTACGGTGCCACCAAAATGAATCTCCATCAATAAAAGTTGAATCTCCGGTTGTTTTTTCTTTGAAAGCGAAGGTTGTCCATTTACTCTTGAACATTCAAGATTACCAAATTGCTTTTTGTGGGACTAGTGTAAGTCGAATTCAGTATTGCATGCACATTCATTGTAGGTCCTTAAATTTATGAAAACATGAATAATTGGCTTGTAAATTTTCTAGCTCCATGCATGAGGTGCATAGACAAAATACATGGGGCAGCTTCTACACTAGATTCAAGTGTAAGGTATTTTTTCTTCACTCGTAAATGACTAATCAGAATGTTATATGTATCGTCCATTTTTGTTCATCTTGTATAAATACCCCACAAGGTATTAAGTAATCGGAGTCAACTTGAAAAAGTTGCTTTCACTTTTAAAAATAATTTGTGCTAGTTGCTTCGATTGAAAAGTATTTTTAAGTTGAATAAAGCTATTTTTGAAGGGTATTTAAATAACTTACCCTAAAATAAATAGGAAAAGAATATACTTACTTGTTCATGTTGAAAATGTCAATAGTTTATCTATTATTAGATGATAGAAATTGTGATACTCAGGAGTCTCAGAGTTAGATCATATTTTAATATCTTAACATCATTATTGTTTGATTGAACAAGCATATGAAATTATTAAGTTGTTAATCCGGTCTACAAAACAAATGCATGTCAATTGAACATGGAATAATGACTCGTGAATATGGGTTATGCCGTTATAGTCTATACAAAGTCATACAACGGAAAAATGACTCATTAATGGAAAAAACAAAAGAAGGAGACCATTAACCATATACATGAGGAAATGCAAGTCAATTCAGCATTCATAGATTGATTTGTGTATATTATGACACATCGATTCATGGGTGGCAACGATTTTAGGCAATGTGTTTTTCTGTGGCAAGCCTACTATAAAAATCAATACCATGTTATTATTGGACATGAATCAGAAGCATATCCCTTCTCATCGAAAATCTGTTTGTGAGTCTCATTCTAATTTGATCCATGATTAAGCTTGACTTGGGTTCATGTATTCTTTGACGAGGGATTGTTTTTCATTCATCAATTGAGTATGTGACCAGTTAGGGAACCCGACTTGACATATAATTGTCATGATTGTTCATATATATCTATAGTACACACGTATCCAGAACTTATATGAACATGGGTTTGTTTATTTTAAAGCACATGGATAACCTGGAGATATAAAAAAGTGATGAGTGTGTAAACACGACATTTTTACATCTTAATTTACATTTATTTAGTCTTTATTTTTGTACAAAACTACAAATTTGATGGTTTTGTTTAGTTTTGCAGTTTTAATGAATAAAGCTCAATTGGACTAAATCACAGTACTCATTAGTCGAAACTAGTCAAGAAGGCAATATCCAAATTAAGACCCAAAAGAGAAATTAAAACAGTGGATCAAGCCCAATACGACTGATAAGAAATTGAGGGCATCTCTATTTTGACCGGGATTTGATAGCGGGCGACTTTGGGAAGTAACATTTTGTAAACAGTCAACAAAGATTTTCCCATAAACACCATATCTTGATATATATTCACATAATATATATTAATTAAATATATGAAGATTTGGTGGAATTGTGCTAGGAGGCGAAGAAAGAAGTTTGACTTGAAAAGACATTTGCGGTATACGTTCCAAAATTAGTGGCAATAACGTGGGATACAAGTGGGGGATGATGGTAACATGGTGTCTTGCTCATGGAAATGAAGAAAATGGTCCACATTTCTCACGGTTAATGTGTGTCGACAAAAAGAAGAAGAAGGAGGTAAATAACATGCTTACCATGTATATTGCATAGCATATATATACAATTAATGGGGAAATAAAACCAATCCAAAGTGGCCGTGGAAGATTCGGTTATAAAGACAAAATGGCATGCAAGGAAAGTAGATAATCTATGCAAAGGAATAATATATGTTCTTACCTAAATGAGATGTGTGGGTGGCGTAACATTATGTCGACATCATTTTCATGAGATTGGGAAGGTTATAAAAGGGGAGTTAGTATTCTTGGTACGGGGTTCATCTTTTGTTCCTGGGGAGAAAGCTACTGAAATTTTGGAGAAGAAAAACTGATACTTCATCTTTCTTGTAAAGGAGAAGGAAACAGAAAATAGGGAGAAGAAAAGAGAGAGAGTTCTTATTCATGTGTGTAGAATACAATGTTTAAGCCTCTATTTATATAGATAGAAGACTTGGTGTCCAAGACATGTAAACCCTAAACTTAGACACAAAGGGCATCTTAGTAAATAAACAATGGTTTATAACACTCCCCCTGATGACCACTGTGGCTAAGTCATTACAAGCATACCAGGAAAACTCAAAAGAGAAAAACCTGAAATTGCTTAAGCATGTAAAGACTCAAACAGTGTTGGACACGCATATGTTGCCTCGTTAAAACCTTGACAAGGAAACCCAGTGGGACAAAACCTTGACGAAGGAAAAAGAGTACAACGCGATAAAGTCCAGTGAATGCACCTTAATTTGATGATGGCGCTCCCCCTGATGAATACTTCAATCAAATCTTGGCGTGCAAATCTTTGAGTCGAGACTTTCCAATTTTGAAGAACGAATTTCTTGAATGCAGAAGAGGATTGTGCTTTCATGAAGATGTCGGATAGTTGGTGAAATCTTCATTTGTGTTGCACAAGGAGTAATGCCTTCGATTAATACTTTTGCGGAGTCTACATTCTTCTTCAACACACTGAGAACTTGTGTCATGGATTGCTAGCTTCCCGAGATGATTTGCAGAAGTTGTTGATGTAGTTTCTTCAACATAGAGCCCAGATGTAGATAAATTACCATAAGTGAACAAAACTGAATTTGTGGTTATACCTTATGTGGATCGGAATGACATCCAAATTACTAAGGGCTTGTTATGTTGATTTGGTCTTACATAATGACCTAGTTAATGGTGGGAATCCACCAAATAACAGAAATTATACAACTCTCCCTTGGATGACCACCATGTTGAATAATTTTCCTCACTAAAACCTTTCCAGTAAAACCCAATGGGAAAAAAATGGACGAAGGAAAAAGAGCACAAATATCATCATTATAAATAAAATTAAATAATTAAATGTCAACAAGATGTTGCCTCGTTAAAACCTTGCCAGGAAAACCACGTGGGACAAAACCTGAAACGAAGGAAAAAGAGTACAACTTTTGACGATTTATGGATGCTAACTCCACTATATGAATATTACAAAAATGAGCATCAAAATCATAACTCTAGTCTATCTCAAAGACGAGTTTATGCTAGCATAATTCTAACTGCAGATTTAATAAAGAAAAGAAAATAGAACTTATGTTTGCAAAGCGTGGATTTTGGTGTTTTTAGGAATCCTCAAAAAGTCCTACAAAGTTGATATGATCAACTCATTAATCCGATTTTTGGTTTTGTACCAAATTTTTAAAAACACAAAGGATTGTTAAATCGCGTAAGCGATCAGTTAGTTTTGCTGAATATAACTTTAATCCACCAAGGATTACAAATTCGATAATGTTCTCCAACCACATCTTGTGTGAATGCAATACGAGTCCTTAAACACTACCACGCAAATGCATCATATTAGAAGAACAAAGTGTTAATTAATGAACCAATCCTAGGGTTTGAACATATAACCCCAAATCGCTCTTAAAACGATATATTTCTCTTAATACACAATATGACTAACACCAGCCTGTAATTAAGGTGTCAAGTCGAGTTAGGATCCTTATATTGCGTCAATTGAGAAATTATAATAATCCAATCTAATTTGGATTACATGCCAACCAATCACATATGTAGATATTACTCTGCAGAGGGGTTCAAAACCACCATAATTTATTTCAGTAGCTACTTTATTTGAATATCGACAACGTATTAACTAATGACGATCCTACAAAATTCTCAAGTGTATGCATATCGTGAAAAACATTCAAAACATTGCTGGTACCAGCGCCTGCAGGCATTATAATCTCCCCAACTTCCAGTGAGGAGATATGAACTATGAGAATGTAGATCTTTTGATAGACTCTATTGGAGCACTATCTGTAGCATGTAGAAAAAAAAACTACATTTTTGCTAGAAGTGATTGGTTTTGCCTTTTCATACGACAATAGCTTATGGAAAAGCTAAATGAGATAATTTCACGCCTATTATTTACTGGCAGCCATTTTCGATTTGATCATAATGGGAGAGAAATTGATATAAATTTTAAGTTAACGAACACCAACATTTGGTAGTGTATAGTCTCCCCCTGATATGGCGGAAATATGTTTTTCATCTCATATACGAAAACTTCAAGTTTCGTAAAGTATTATCCGATTAATTCGAGAAATATACTCATTATGAAATGTGTCTTTCGACATAAAAAAAATGATCTCAATAGACAACCATGGATTACTTTTGGCACAAAAATAAAATAAAATAAAAATGATAAGTCAAACCCAAAAGCATTAAACATATGCAAACAAATCTTCAATAACTTCGTAACCTCAAGGGACAACGAGATATTGATTTACAAAATTATGGACACTTTCTTTATCAAAAGAAAATTAAGTTAATACTTAGCTAACAAACCGGGTGCGCACCCTTTGATCTTTAGTGTCCAATTCCAACTACAAGTGGAACTATTTTAAATTTTAAAGATTTACCAAGACGAAGAAAAAAAAATGCTCAATATCCCTTAAGAACGTAGCAATTCCTCTTGGTGTTTGCAATTGTTAATATCATAATAACGATACTTTATATATCCCTTTAGGATTGATAGGGAAGAACCAAATCAATTGGCTTATATGATTCTTATTAAGAAATAAAGAGATCATTTTCGTTATTGAATTGAGAAATCCATGATTTCCTGTAAGAAATGGAAATTTATGGTTTATTAGTAGAAAACCATATTTGATGGTAAAGATTTGTTCAAACGATTATCGTCAAACTACGAAAATCGAACAATATTGGCTAAAATTTCTTGATTGCCAGTTTGACATCCTCTGTCACATAATTGATCGCACATGGAAAATCCTTTATATGTCGAGGATGGTTTCTTGTAGATATATAGAAACCATATAAGATTAAATCACATGATCCTTGCCTAACGAACAAAGATACCAAATTTAATTGGCCGTAGGTTTTCCAACCATGCATGTGATTAGAAATCGTGAAGATAATTAGATCACAATTACACCAATTTTTAGTGATTACAGTTTTATTAGGGAATAAAAACCGTAAACCATCTTTTGATGGATTTTTATTATTTTTTTCTCTAAAAATAAATTAGAGAAAAGGAAATCAAATTTATTTACTAAAAATTGATCACCGGCGCTTATTTCGGATTCACCAATGGATATCAATTGCTCCAAAAAAAAATGGTTACATTAATAACCTTGGAGCTGGAAGATAGGTAAACAAAATCCATTTGACCTTCGATATTTTACCACGTTTATAGAGATCGCGGTAGATTAAATTGATATATGCGAATCAATAAACCATAAGGTGTACGTATTACAAACTTAAAAGAAAATAATATATAGAAAATCGAATTTAAGAACTTATTAAAAGCATTACGTAACCTGTTTGCTGCTCCTAAATCATCGTTAGTAGGCCATTAAACAACTGACGTGAGTTAAAAGACTTATGGAGACAAGTCTTACACCATGATCACGTGCATAGTTGATATCTTAAGGTTTTATCAACACCCATCAGTTCATAGCATTCCTACAATAATTACAACAAGTAGTTACAACTTTAAAAGTGATGAATCATACATATAACATTAAATAAAGGACAAAGAATATAGCTAGTGTGGGGAAAGAAAAACAAAAAAATCCTTCTTCCGTCCTCTTTATGCAGACGACTTTGCATATCCATCAACTGTATATTTTTGGTATGGTTTCAATCTCTGGAGGTTGCTTATAGCTGACGGCTTTTATCATGAGATGCTCGTTGATTAGAGCTTCGTGCGTGATAACGTCTTGTAAAGGAGAAGGAAACAGAAAATAGGGAGAAGAAAAGAGAGAGAGTTCTTATTCATGTGTGTAGAATACAATGTTTAAGCCTCTATTTATATAGATAGAAGACTTGGTGTCCAAGACATGTAAACCCTAAACTTAGACACAAAGGGCATCTTAGTAAATAAACAATGGTTTATAACAATCTTCTTATTTTTAGTCTTTGTTAGAGTACAAGGTATCCATTGTAATCTAAGAAGAAGGAAAGCAAAATCCGTCAATATTTGTAAGTCCTTTTTGAGCTTAACAAACCTAGCGAGATTGGGGTATACCCAATTTTAAGGGGACATAGTGTGTCATTATTAAAAAGTGTGATTTTACTTTAATACCCTTGAACTAATTAAATCTTAAAATAAACCCATTTCTTAATTTCATTAAGGGGAATTTTTTTTCTAGCCCAATCTTACATTTTTGTATATTCAAAACCCACCATTAAAATTTCATATATGTGAACCCCAAAATTGTTTAAAGTATGAGCATGATTACAAAAATAACCTTTTATCTAATTAAACAAATTGATTATATTTTTGAAAAAAAAAAAACTAAAAATACAGTTGTATATGATAAATACAGTTGTATATGATAAATCCTAATCCCTTAACTTACTCATCTTGACTTTTAAAAATAACTCCATTAAGTCTTCCATTTGTTACTACACTCTCCAATCTAGTAAACAACTAACTTTGACTTTTCTAAATAATTATGTGCATATTTTTTGTCTGCTCTTTTAATTATCACGTTGGGAGATCATGGAAAAGATTTAGGAAAAATTTACTTTTCACCCCAACTATAGTGACCCCCAAATTATTACATTGAGGGATTCAAATTATCACCATGGAAATTTAGGAAAAACCTATTTTTCACCGATTATAGTGTTTTTTTTTAAGCAACCGATTATAGTGTTAAGTTTATTATTACATGCTTTTTGTTGTCACCTCCAAAACCCTTGTTTTATAAGCAGAGGATCCCAATTTATTACTGGGAGGCTTGTGAAAAACTTGATTATCATCAGGAAAAATTCACTTTTCACCCGATTATAATGGACCCCAATTTATTATATAATAAGAGATTTGGGAAAATCCAGCTATCACCATGGAGAATTTAGGAAAAATCCACTTTTCACTAATTATAGTGTTATGTTTGATTGATGAAAATTCTGGTTGCAATTTTCACACATAGTGATCAGTGATAGTTGCAATTTTATCTTAAAATAATGAGTTATATTTCTAGTGAGAATTGCAGTTTTCATTTCTTCTTGTAATCGGACACAATTCGTAAAACATAATTATCACCATTTTCACTTTTCAAGGTAAACCCTAAAAACAAAAATTCTCCATAAAAATCCATTAACAAGTTCATGAACAAGAAAACCAAATTTGAGATAGATAACAAAGTATGAATCAAGATTAGCTAACAAAGAGAAAAACAGGGGTTTTCTAATGTATAATAAGCCATGATCAGAAAACGAAATTGACAATCAATGAAAATACTTGTCTGGCATGAATAATTTGAGATCACTGTTGAGATGACATCATATTGCAATCATACAAAAGACATAAAAATCCAGAAGTATGTAACTAGTACTTTGGAAGAATATAAAAATCATATGGTGAATGCAAAGACATGTTGTGTCCGTTCATGATTGGAGATCCAAAACTTACAACTCTGAAGCCTGATTATGGAAAACATCATAATCCAACCAATAAAATCCACTAAATCAAAAAATATGAATATGAATCGGAATTTAAACCATCACATGCAGCTTCCATTGGAGAAAACCCGAGAGAGAAAACAGGCGGCTCGGAACATCATTGACGTCGATAAAGAGATTATTGAGGAGAATAAATTCCATCCAAATATCCGTTTTAAACAAATTTAGTTAGATCCAACAAAATCGCATCTTAGTATCTTAAACGCCCTGAAAAAGCTCCCATGAGTAATGGCCGTGACTGAGTATTAATAGGATCACATTTAAGAATTTTTTTTTTTGTTAATAATAGAAAATGGCTAAAGGTTAAATTAGTCCATCCTTAAAAGTGAAAATTTAATTTCAATCTAAAACTGCTGTTTCTAACCGTAGATTATATGTTTTGGGGCACAGATATATACTATCTTAATAATGGGTTTCTTAAAGAGAGAGGAATGAAATTTGGGTTCTTCAAAAATTTCCACATTTCATTAACCCTAAAATTAAAAAACTAAACAACTCTTAATCTTCTCTTCTTTTTCTTCATCTTCATCTTCCATCAACCAAAGCCATATAAAAATCTTCAACTTTGATTTTCCAAAAAAATTGTTGACTCTACCGGCGAACAAAAGACTATAAATGATGTTTAAACTCAAACCCATCATTGTGTTGTGTGATTTGATTGTTATATTAGGTTAGAAATCGAAAATTATGATTTCTGTGTTTTTGGTCGGCAAGGTCGTAACATATATCTTGTCGACTTTTCATAACAGCCATGGCGACTGTAAATTTTTTCAACAGCCGGCAGGATATTTTTGAAGACCTTGCCGACAAAACAACCGGCGGGGTATTTTTCTCAACAGCCGTCTCATGTGTGTCAAAAAATATAGTCGGCATCTTCTTCATTTAAATACCCTGCCGACCAAATCTAGTCGGCATGTAATTTTTTCAACAGCCGGCATGGTATTTTTTGAAGACCTTGTAGCCGACGGGGTATTTTTAACAGCCAGCGTGGTATTTTTCTCAACAGCCGGCGGGTTTTTTTTTTGTAGACCTTTCCGACTACTATTTTTCAATAGCCGTCTCTTGTGTGTCAAAAAAATAAAGTCGACATCTTCTTCATTTAAATATCCTGCCGACCAAATCTAGTTGGCATGTTCTTCATTCAAATACCTTGCCGGCCAAATATAGTCGGCATGGTCTTCATTCGTCGAGCTTGCCGACTTTTCATACTTTCAAAACTGAAAGTGTTGATTTCTGATCTAATTTTGAGTATGATTTCATACAACAGCTTTGCAATCCCATTTTTAGAAGTGTTTGGGTTGTGTGCTTTCATTTCCGTTGCAAAAGATTTTCTCAAAAAAAAAAATCATCAAAAATCTTCCCAAATAAGTTCAATCAAAAACAAAATTTCATTTCATAAGTTTTAATCTACTCAATTAATCAATCTAAACTCAATTAATTAACCTAATCAGAATTTTTAGTGTTAATTAAACAAGGATATATTAGCCATTTAGAAAATATATGGTTAAGGGGTGGCTTCTTTTACTTCCAAATGACCCTATTTTGTCTTATTGGGTATACCCCAATCTCGCCAGGTTAATAAAGAATGATTAATTGGGGGATAGAAAAACTAATTGGAGGATATTTTACTGTAGCCGCCGGCATGGTTTTTCAATGCCGGCAGTCCATCGACCATGCCGGTTTTCATTGAAAACTATGTCGACACATATCCCCCAATTAATTCTTTTATCCACCAATTAATCATTCTTGATAAAGATGAATTTCATTATCTCGTTTGTGCTTTTTCTTCAAAGTATGAGTAGCTAAGCTCCTCTTCTAGGATTAGAGTTGAAGCCATATTATGCATGTTAGAGTGTTTTAAATTATTTTCTATATTAATATTTCTCCATGGCCCTTATATTCTTGCGTAGTAACGATAATAATTAATCTTCACGTGTCCTCATGCTTGATTAATGAGTTATATATCTATTATAGAGATCGGCATATAAGTGAAGAAAATTATTAGTCATTTAAGAATTTTTATTGATTTGAACGATTTATATTCCGAGACGTACTTTGTGTCCTAAATCGTCTCGAGATTTTTGGGAGAAGTTTTAGAAAATTATTTAACGTTCTAGTATGCATAATAGCGGTGGAATCTCGAAATCCTAGATTTTCACCCTATTTGAATACAAAATCAAAGCATTTCAATATTTTGGTATTTATTAGCATATTTTGTCTATTATTTTATTTTTCTTAATTAGTCCTAAACCCGAATCTTTTAAAAGTCCGAGAATCAAATCCATTTCTTACCACTTGTAAAAACAGCATCAACGAGTGAGTTCTACATTCAGCAAAGGAGGGAAAAAAAAACAGTAAGATATGGGAGGAAACTGTAAAATGATTAACGCAATTATTCGATGAGAGTAATTATGTCTTGATATCTTATTATGGTTATACTCTTTTATAATGAAATATCTGATTTTATCGGTTATTTTGATAATGATCTATATGACAAAGCCAAATGAACCCTATATATATCACATTGAATTTTTTAGGTTGTTTATACTTTTCATCCTGTGTGCTTTTCATAAATCATTGTCACTTGTAACTCGAAAGGCATTTTTTGAAATGCATGTAGCTTGTTAGCAAATTTACTAGAGAATAATATGGCACATATACTCAAGTTTTTCTATTAGTTGATAATGTGGGTTAAAGATTTTCCGGAAGACTAAGTACATAACTAGCTTCTGTGTGGCATCTTCGGGCTTTAAGAGTGCCAGTGAAGTAAACAAGTTTGATGATATATTTGTTAAATAGTTATGGTGTATATTTGATACCAAGTGTGAATTTCTTTATCGAATTATTAAAATAAAATAGAAATAACATGAAAATGTTTATATTGTTTATAACAAGAAAATCAATGCCGAATAAAAATCTTCATAAAGCAGAAATGATTGAAACATTCACAAAATTATCCAAGTTTGAATATCACACACCAAAGAAGACTTGATGACTTAAATGATTTCCGGAGATTTTAATCTCCCGAAAAGACGATCTTATTTCATTCTTTTCGTATATTAAGAATCCTCTGAATGAAAAAATTATTATTTTTAATTTTATGCTTGTTGTACGCTAGACAAACTTTCCTCATTGCAGATACAATAAAATTTCGATAAATTAATAATCTTGAGACCAAAAAAAATTATTATTTCTGAGGAATCATTAATTTATCGAGTTGAAATTAACTTACACAAGCTGAAATTCGATAACCCTTATATCATATCCTTAATCCAAAAAACTTGATTTGACATCTAAAATGTGATGAATGATTCATGTATAAGACAATTTCCAACCTTCGTATCGAATTGGTTACAAACCATCTGGATATTTCCGACAAAAAAAATATGACAATGATTTAGTTTAGAAGAATTTATTATCCATATTCATACTGAGCTTGTTTCAAATATTTTTACACTAAACTCTATGTGGCACTTCATAGTCAAGTTAGATAGCAACACAGACTCACAATTAACAGATGAAACTATTCCAAGTGACAGCAAATGTGGATACAGAAATATCGTATTATCATAATTAGGTGAATCCAGAAGACTAGACGAGCGCGAAATGTAGGATCACATTGAAGCGCGATCACAAAACCCTAATGAGTCACCAAAGAAGTAAGCAATGACGTCATAAGGAAGATGTGCGATGAAAAGGTTGACATCCCCATTCCAGCTTAAAGATATCGCATGGAGAATACTGAAATAAGGCGAAATCTAAGGCTTGATTAGCTGTTATCTACTTTGTAATATTAGATGTCATCCACTATGTAAAGTCATATATAAGGGACGAGAGAGGTTGAGATTTTTTATAGTCTAAGTATTGTCTTGGAGAAAAAGTTGTGTGAGTTTAAGACTAGGGTTTACATATAACCTCCATTGTATCGATATCATCTTCTTATTAATAACAATTAATACTTGAGTTCTTATCTTCCATGAATTAAATCTTTAAATAATATCATAAGGGTGTAGTTATCGGTTTTCGGATAGTTACAACAACAACAACAAAAAAAGTAACGGAAAATTGCTTTAGAGAATAGTGGCATTCGAAGTAAATATCAATTGTAAGAGTAGTGTTGGTCAAGCAATCACTTAGCTAGTAACTAAATTTTAAATGTCTTCTATAAAGTGCATGTTGCTCGGGTTCCATCATATTTGAAAATTGTCCGGATATTGCAATGAAGGAATAAAATGAATGAGAATTCGGCTAATCTATTCATGTTCCGAATTTCTTTCTTTTAACTAACAGTTTTAGTATCAGTAGCCTCGACCAAAATAGTACAAATTACAAAAATATCTAGGTACTTTCTGTTGTATAACAATGATTAACGAGGTTTCTATCATTTTATGTGGTAATTTTCTTCACTTAATGCGAGAAAAGCCTTTAAGCGTTTATATCGCTTTTTTTTTCAACATTGCTTAATAGGGGTACTAGCTTACTGAGAAGGTACCCGAATCCATATAAAGTGCTTTGTCTTATATGGATTTTGGTATCCTCCAGTAAACTCATACCCCTATTAAGAGCTATTCCTCCGTTTCAAAAAGATCTGTCTTCTATTCCATTTTTAAATCTCTGTTTCAAAATTGTGTCCAACTTCTATTTATAGTCATATTTTCCCAATGAACTCTCTAATATACCCTTAATTTTTTTAATATTAATAAATTTATTTTTAACGAGACCCAATCTAAGATATTGAAGAAATCTATATAATTAAGGAAACAAAAATATATCCTTCATTCCTTATATATATATAATACATACTTGGATCCAACAATTAAATTACATATAAAGTTTATACTCCATAAATTTGGTATCTTTTAATTTCCTTCTTATATTTCGTATTTATAATCCTCCTAATAATTTTAGGTAATTTTTTATTGATAGCATTTTATTAAAATAAAATAGGTAAGTAACTAAGGGTAGTAAAGTAAAATACTTTGACAAAGTCAAATCGGATAGTCTTTTTGAAACGAATGGAGTATGTTTTTTTTGTTTTCTGGCAAGCCTAGTGGAAAAAGCTTATTATGGTGGAACATTGATTTACGCAAAAAGTTCTTTTTATCATGGTTGGGACGCATTTGCATCAGTAAGTACTGGGTCGAGATTTTTAATACATTTGTATCCTTCTGTATGATCAGTCTGTATCAGTTGATATAAACCTTATATATATAATAATTTAGTCTTCGACTTTTTTTTACATGTACATTCCACCTTTGGTGCTATTTATTTTTACCCTTTTTTTCTAATTAATAAATTTTTTCTTGAACTACTAAATTAAAATAAACCTACTGAACGAACAACGAAGTTGTATTTGATTCACGTTAAGAAAAACAAATAAGAACATGATTCTTTATCAAGCATAATCATCAGGAAAAAAATAGAAGAAGAAAACAAGTTACAGGTTGTTCTTTACGGAGACAAGTGAAGGCGGTTGAGCTATCAATCAAGATACACATGTCTCTACAACATTGGATCATAGACTAACGACTGATTTGTTCTTACAGTCCCCCTCAAACTGAGCACTCTGATAGTCCAAAAGTTTATTTCTCAGTTCAATGAACAACTGCTTTGTTATGCCCTTTGTAAATAGATCAGCTACTTGGTCTAGAGTTGGCACATACAATTGACATCCAGAAACCAGTCATATCCAAACTTCTGACAATATGATAGTCACGCTCAATTTTCTTTGTTCTTCTATGACAGGCTGGATTATTAGCAGCCAAACTGCCAGTTCCTATATTAACACAATACAAAACACAAGGAATCTGTAGAGGAACACCCAATTCATCAACAATATTTGACACCCATCTAATTCCAGAAAAAGCAACAACCAACGCGTTATACTTAGCTTCAGTGGAAGATTGAGCCATAGTTGTTTGTTTCTTAGATGACCAAGCTACTAGATTATGTCCAAGATAAACACAATACCCAGGTTTTGATTTTCTTGAATCAGGCCACCCCACCATCACACTATAAGTCGTAATTTTAGAACGATTTACGCCATTAAAGGCGATACATGAACCCAGAGAACCCTTGATATATCTCAATATTCTTTTTGCAAGATACAAGTGAACATATATATGTTGGATGATGCATGAATTGAGCCACATAATTGACAGGAAAACTAACCTCTGGTTTGGTATGAGTAAGATACTGTAAACCCCTACAATGCTTCTGTATAATGAAGGATCTTCCAATAAAATACCATCCAACAAAGGCTTAGACTTAACCATATCAAATATGTTTAAAATATCCATAGAATATTTGTTCTAAGTTAGAAGAAGAGTGTTTTTAGAGGAGTCCTAGATCCTTCATACAAAAAGAAGACTTCAATTGCTCAATAAATGAAGATATAACAGCATCAAAATTTCCAACTACAACAATGTCATCAACATAAACCTGCAGAATCATTTTAAATCCAATTTTGTTGTAATATAACATTGAATGATCACATACAAACTTAGTGAATCCTTGAGCAATCAAAAATTTATTGAATTTATCAAACTAAGCTATGGGTGCTTTGTTTGAGACCATAAAGTGAATTTTTTAGATGACATACATATGAAGGATTATCTTGAGAAAAAAAACCAGGAGGCTGCATCATATATACATCCTCAGTTAAATCACCATGCAGAAAAGCATTTGATACATCTAACCGCCTCATAGACTATTTGTGATGCAGAGCTAGACTTAAAACCACTATAATTGTGCTGGCCTTCAGTACTGGACTAAAGGTTTCTTAATTTGTAATCAAGGACATCAACTTGATTAAATCCTCCAGCCACCAACCTTGCTTTATGCCTCTCAATAGTACCAACAGATTTAAATTTTGTCTTGTATACCCATTTACACCCTAACGCATTCATCTCAGGTTGATATGCAACTTCTCTCCAAGTATAATTTTCATACAAGGCAATGTATTCATTCTTCATCGCCTGGACCCAAACTGGTCTTTAATTTAACAGCTTGTTTAAAAGTTTTAGGTTCAGATAAGGACTTCAAAATGGCAGTAAAAGCTTGTGGAATTGGATGTTTTACTTGAGCATGTTCTACAAAATCAGAACCTAAAAACTTGGACTTTGAAATTCCATACTTAGACTTAGTTTGAATAAATCTATGAGCATCAGTAATAATAGAATCTGATATAGAAGGCACCTCATAAATTAAAGTAAGAGTTACAGGAGTACTCACAGTTGAAGGTGAACAAGTGGAAACATCTAATGTTGTAGTCTCTGAAGTATTTTGTTGTCGAAGCAGAGAAGTGTCAATATGGGAAGAAGCAGGAGAAGTTGCATGCATAAGTGAAAATGATCTTGAGTGAGCAGCATATGAAATAACATTCTCATTAAAAACAACGTGAACTATAATATACATTGTATGAATCTTTGGATCATAACATCTCCCACTTTGTGAAAAGGACTTGTATCCTAAAGACACAAGCAACAGATTTTGGACTCAACTTATCATTCCTTGAAGGAAAACATAAGCATCCAAACACCTAGAGAAAGACATAATCAGGTTGTTTAAAAATAGGACTTCATAAGGACACTTATAAGATAAAATATTTATTGGAATCATATTGATCATATATGTTGCAGTCAATAAACTATCAAACCAGAATCTATTTGGTAATGAGGTTGTAAAGGACAGTGTATTCCCTATTTTAGTTACATGACTATGCTTCCTTTCAGCTGTTCCATTTTGTTGATGCACATTAGGACAGGAAATTCTGATAGAGATTCCATTTGAATCCAAAAATTCTCTAAAAGTACCTTTTACTAGCTCATAATCACCATCAGTCTGAAACTCATTAATCATTGAATCTAGTAAATTTTTCATTGATGACTAGAAAAGTTTGAAATAACTGAGATTGTCAGTTCTACTCTTCATTGGATAAATCCAAATAAACTTACTGAAATCATCTAGAAACAAAATATAATACTTATATTCTAGAGTAAAAGGAATTGGTGCAGGATCCCATATACATCACAATGCACCATATCCAAAGGCTTACAAGAGATAGAATCAGAAACAAAAAAAGGCATACACTTGATTTTTCCTAATTGACAATAAGAACAAACTGCAGGAAATTCTTTATTTGTGAGCTTGATAGCATTTTCTGAATGAAGCTTTTGAATAATTCTTGCTGCAGGATGTCCCAATATTTTATGCCACAGTGTTGTATAAGCTAAAATTGTTGTAAAGGATACCTTATCTGTTGATTAAAGGACTTTCTGATGTGAAGAATGCAATGGATAGAGATTATTGTGCATCATTCCTCTAGCAAGCTCTTATTTATTGTGAATATACTTTATTTCATATCCCCAAGGAAAAAATTCAAAAGAGCATTTATTATCAGTGGTAAATCTTGATATAGAAAGAAGATTATGCTTGATAGTGGGAACAAAAAGAACTTTATCTAATGTTAAGGACTTTGAACTAGCAGCAGGTACTATATGTGCGTTACCAATAAGAGTAATAGGAAGTAACTAACCATTACCAATCATGACTTTCTCATCACCAGTAAATTCTTCTTGAGCAGTCAAAATTGTTGAGTCATTAGTCATATGACTAGTAGCTCCCGAATCAGGTATCCAGATAGGTCAATGTTCATTAGAGCACCAATATCCTATAGAAGATGAACCTTTACCAAAATTAGATATATGGGTTTCATTATTCCAAGGATTGGAAGCTTGTTGAGTATTCTCAATTCTTGCAAAAGCCTTTTGTAAAGCAGTAGTGGTACCATTCTTAGAAGCAGAGTACCTAAATTTACACTGATTTGCAAAATGACTGGTTATATTACATATCTGACAGGGTAGTTCACCATAATCGATTGATTGCTTCTATGTTGGATTAACTTCCACTTTCTTGAATGAATGACCACCATTACCAACATGAAAAGATGAATTACCAATGAATTTTTTACCAGAATTATGTGAAAGATTCTTAACATGAGAACTACAAGAAGCATGAAAATTAGATCTAAAAGAAGGTTGTGAATTTGTAAACTTACGCACAATGAAAGCAGAATTTGTTGGATCTGCAACAAGAGTAGAGAAAAAATCTTGCTCTTGGTATTTATGTCATTGTTCATGGTGAATTAACCTCAATCGAAGTTCAGAAAAGGAAAGTGGAGTCTCTCTATGTATTGAATAATAATAACACAATGCGAATTCTCCCTTCCAAGGCCATAAAGTGTGTGCATCTTCATCAAGAACAAGTTCTCCAATCTCGGCTAGTGAATTAGAAATAGTTTTATTCTGATGAAGAAAATCCAAAAATTGTATAATTACCTCTTTGAATAGAGTGTAACTGAGATCTACGTTGAGACTTTCTTGCAAAGAATAGTTGAGTAAATATCTTTGAGAGATGAATCCACTTCTCATGAGCAGTATATTTACCTAATAATTCTAAAGCAAGAGAAGGTAAAACTGTAGCATTGATGCAAGATCCTACAATGTGATCCATTTATCTCCAATCCGTATACAAAAAATTAACAATCTAAATATTATTTTGATTTAAAAATGGAGGTTGTGGTGGAATAATGCCATCAACAAATCCATACAGATTTGATCCTATGAAAATAAAGGGGAGTTGATCTTTCCAAACTAGAAAATTTGATCCATCAAGTTTGACAGAGATAAAATTTGAGATGTTTTGAAAAGAAAATTGAGTAATATAAAAAGGATTATGTTGTTGTTGTTTGGTGGTGGTAGTTGTGGCGTTGGATTAACTGGTGGATTCAACGTTAAAGGATGCTGAGGAGATTGTAGATGATGAAAGTTTTTATTCGCAGTTTGAAGAACATGATTATTCATGGTGTTGTTTTGATTGTTAGCAGCGGAAGAAGATGAATTATTCGTTGTTCTAGGCATTTTTGTAGAACAAAATTGTAAAACAAAAGGATCGGTTGTAATCATATTTTGTTGGAAGTCAAAATCCCACTCTTGGAATCTAATACCATGATAAAAAGAAAAAGTGAAATTGTATCGATTCACGTTAAGAAAAACAAAGAAGAAGATGATTCTTTATATATATAGCAGAATCATCAGAGAAAAGCAGAAGAAGAAAACAAGTTAGAGGTTGTTCTTAACAGAGACAGGTAAAGGCGGTTGAGTGATATGTCACGATACACATGTCTCTACAGTATTGGACATAGACTAATGACTATGATTTGTTCTTACACCTATATGAAGAGTATTATTTAAGTATGATTATTTTGAAAGTTGAACTGACTCGAGTAAATTCTCTCAGTTTCTAGAAACAGAGGGAGTACATCTTTAGGTGATCGGAAAACCAGACCCAAAATCTAAATAAGTAAAAATAACAAGTAATTTTTCAGTTCCCTCATATCTTTCTTTATAATAAGAGACCCCAAAACAGCCACATGTCGACACCACAATTAGTTTTTGATTTTTGTGAAGCCACATCAGCACTACATTTCCCAGTCATCGCAATCTAATTGGCTACTCCAATAGTCACTTCCATATCGGATGAAATCCAGTTGGCACCTTGAAGGGTCGCTACAATCGAAAATGAAACATATCCCTTCAAAGAGATACGTCATAAAGAGTTCCATCTGTTTATTCAACAGTTGTGTCCTGTCATTGAACGTTTTTAAGGCACTTCACCATCAGGAAAGAATCAAATAATCCATCGGTTTGATTTATATATACATTAACCTGAACATTTTAATCACTTTTATGGAAACATGTCTCTTCGTCAAAATTCCTGTCTGTTGATTGTACTGCTTTACCTACAACGATTCAAGAATACACGATTTTTTTTTAACAAATTCATGAAAATCCATACTCCGGTAAGTAGAATCATCTTTCCATATAATTGTATCTTTTGGTTTAGTTTTAGTACAGCGGGTTTGAGAATCGACATCCTGTTGAAGGTCTTACACGTCGATATGCATGTATTCATACTATTTGAATTAGGTTTACAAGAGGGGATGCAATAAAGGGTTTGATTTTATTTTTTTTGATCGGTAATAAAGGGTTTGATTTTGGTTTAGATCTTCTATCTCTAAATCATGGACACCAGTTCTTCTGAAAGTATTTGTGAAAAAGTCTAGCACTAGCTTTAAATCGGTAACATCCTTCACTTCCGGTGCGTATGCTATTTATAGTTGGCAATAAGGTAACTAATTAGTGCGATGTATCAAAATTGAGATCCCACAACTAATTAGCGCGATGTAAAGAAAATAATCCACTTTGCACCCAAGGCATCGCACTAAAAAATGCCCATATTTTGAAAGAAAAATCAAGCACTTGACAGTTGAAGAAGCTTTTAACATGAACTGATAATAAGAAGAAAGATAGGCACATGAGGCGAAAAATAATTTTGAAAGTGGCTATACTGAACCAAGATATTTCATTTTTCTTTTGGTGGGTGCTATTTACGGACATATAATAAGGTGGAAGTTTATACAATGGATGAATGTCGATTGTATATATGAAGTCACCTGGTATTAATTTATACAGTATTTCCAGTTAAATGAGTATGTACATAAGAGAAGAAGAGGTGGTCAAGAGGACAGTTTAAAAAAGATCAGAAAGGCTTCACCATGCACACATCCAACATCGAAGGGGAGAGAGCCTCTGCCTACTTAGCCTATGCCTCCATTAGGATCTTTAATGGAGTTGTTTACCAAACCTTCGGACTTGGACGTTTAAAGTTGGGTCTATGAGGATGGCAAAAACAATAATGCAAAGTGGAATAAAACAACCAAATTTGGGGACTTCTAAATTTTAGGGGTAAGATGTAGGTTGAATAACGATGAGAAAAATATACTAGGAGACATTGTCGGATCAACCAAATTAGACTCAGCGCTTCCTAATTATGCCAGTCTTTGATTTCAACCTTCGACAAAGCACTTTATAATGAGACAAAGCACTTTATAATGATAGATGGAAGCACGTATGAATGATCCGTAAATGGATCCACCATGTACACAGACTTAATTAACTATACTTGCTATGAGTATGTAAGTAAGGTGAGACTAATAGATTTAAGAGTGATGGCTTGAGGATGGAACTGGATTGGATCAACGGATTATGGGTCAGGTAAGATCACGTTTTGATTAGTACTTAGTACATACTTTGGCTATTATTTATTTGTAGTAGATCGTTTCTGGGGACGGTATTTTGAGCCTATGTGAATTAGAAAGAAACCCAGAAATATACGCATACAATTGAGTTTAGTATACATAAGGGAATTAGTAGCAAAGTGTTATAATTATAAATAATATACCTTTTCTTTTTATCGGAAATGAAGCTTGATCAGTTACTCGTGTGTCACAAATATGGCATTTTATTAAAGAAAAAAAGAGGCTCGACGAAGTATTGAATGAATTAAGGCATTTCATTAAAGAAAAATGAGGGTTTGAAGCAGGAGTACTGAAAAACAAGAAGAAGAATCCAGGAATATTGAAATTATTGGAAAATATTAAATCACTTTGGTATACATAATGATCAGAATGTACTTTTGAAGCAAATTGTTATGTTTGTATCAATAAAGAGATAAGAAGACGAGTAACAGGTACAAACATAATGATAGTAATAGCAATTGATATATCTTAGTATGTTAGAAATTCAATCCGGTGCGTATGCACCGGGGTAGAGGCTTGTATACATAACGTAGCAGCCGACGCGGCAATATTATGGTTGTGAATATGGAATAAATCACTTGAATAATGTTGTTCATATTAAAAATGTTTTAACCGAGATACTTCATCTTTTATCAATCAGTTTTAATATCTAACACAATATTATTACTCTATTAGATGAAATTTCAGTCGAGTATTAAAAATGTCAATACGCCCCGGATAGTTGGACATGCATTACAAGCACTTCCCATCTTACCCTTTTTTTTTAAAAAAAAAATCATGCTTTAAGAGAAAAGAAATACTTTTTTTTTTACCAAGAATGTTTTTGTTGGACTCGGACCAATTTGATTCACGACATTCCGTTTGACCTGGGTTCATGTTTTCTTTAGTCAAAAAAGATTAAATATCGGTTTGTATAGAAGATTGTTTTAATACTTTTCATTCACGAAAAGAGTATGGCTAGTAAAGGGACCTGAATTAGCATATAGTTATGAATGTTTTGTGTATATATAAGATCAATGTGCAAACTTTTACTATTACACACTTATTGATAACTTATATGTACATGGGTTTGTTAATTCAAAGCATATGGATTCTTGGAGATAAATTGTGAGTTTGATGCATATTCTTCGAAAGATAAAAAAAAAAAATTAAGATGTTGGAGTAAACTATAAAACGAAACAAACAGAGGATATTTTTAAGTGGATAAACTTGAAGTTCAAATGCGAAATCAAAAACTGTAGGCGGTATTCTCTAAATACATATGTACAACCACTTGGAACTTGTGGAAAACATTGAGTATTGGCTGAGAAGTAAAAGAAAGAAATTGATTGTCTTATTGAATACGGAAGATCCGCTACCATTTACTGTCATTTGTCGACATAGTCACCGCAACGATCCTTTTGTATGTCTTTTTAGTTCCTCGGATTTTGTTCTTTCTTGTTGTAATTTTCAGTTAAATTTATACGGAGGAAAGTAAAAAAAATTACTCACGACAAACCTAATCTCTATATTAGTATTGATTTGTCTGTGTTAGGAGTTTGTACTAGTTCACTGATATGGTAAATGTATCATTTTTCCATTTTTTGGCAAATCTAGTGTCAGATTGTACACCAAAATTGTTGAATGAACCCGATTTAATTTGTGCGACACTCCCGAACGAGTGTTTTACGTGAACATATAAAATACACACTCAACTCAACGACAAGGCGTGCATAAAAAATTAGATCCTCGTTAAGCATGCATTGGAAGCATTTTTTATTTCATTTTTTTCTTCCAATTTTTGTTAAATCATAATTCCTTTTAGTATTTAGGAAATGATCAAACATCGTCTTGTTTGAGAGGATTGTTTCTTGTTCACCTAAAAAGTATGGAAAGTTAGGGACCTGATTTACATGTTATAGGTGTAAATAATCCACAGGGACATGTGGAACAATCCTAGGCGAGGCCGTACCAAGGGAAATAAGCGCTAGGAGTACGAATCACCTCACCAAATCTGAGCGCGAGAACAGAGGAACCGAAGCAGCCCGTGAGGTCGACATAAAGAGAGAAAAAGTTCTGATGTGATGCTCATCGGTTACAAGAACAATAAATGCACTGACAGAGTTGGTGAAGAGATAAGAAGAGCTCGGTCAAAGTAAGACTCGGCCAAGGACCTAAAGGGCGACATCGGTCATCTCCACCAAACAAGCGACATCGGGTAATGGGATATCAGAAGGGGACGTCACTCGGCTCGGCTGGATATCTCGACCTGAGCAAATAGGAATATCGGCTGAAGCATCAACTGATCGCCCGAGAAGAACATCAAGGAAGCTACATCAGGCCCAACATCGTAGTACTGGATGTATCATCACATGTGACTATAAATACAAGCTATGTAGAGATGTAAAGGTCAAGTAAGAAGATAGGAAAGAGAGCACACCTAGAGTATTGAGAGAGAAGCATTCATCTTGTAATCTTGAACCAAGTAATAAGATCATCCATTTACCCCCGTGGACGTAGGTAATCATACCGAACCACGTATATCTTGTGTTCTTCTATTTCTCTTGCTTGTTACTTCATTGTGTATGTTTGAGATCCTTTGGATGTAGAGTTAGGATTTTCTACATCTACACATGTAAATGTTATGAATGTTCAATCATCTAAAAGACAAGGTCAAATTTTTTCTGCTACCTATGTATTGGAAACTTATATGTACATTTTAAACCATATGGATTCTTAGAGAGCGAGTATAAAAAATGATATCTATATTGAGCAACAAAAATGGAAAAGAAAATTGGAGTAAATTATAAAATAAACTAAACAATGAAAAGAACACTGAAACGGGTAAGCAAAGGAATTTGATCTTGGTAACGTTTATTTATTGGTATTTTAGAATCTCTTGATATCTTCATTCAAATTTTAACCCATTTTTACAATGAGATATGTGCTTTATCATGTGTTCTACTCAAAATTTACCGCGTTATGTGTGTTTACACATGCATGACAATGCTGAAAAGAGATCCCCACCTTTATTTTTGAGGGTGTTCACATTTGTGTGCTTTTCATGAATGCTATATACGATATTTCCATCCGTAACACGAACTCAAGTTTGGGTTAGCTACTTAGCTTACCTGCAGGGGTTGTTCCTGCTCCTGCAAGGTTTGGGTTAGATTTTTTTTTATCTTTGTGCCGTCTCTACTTCTTATTTATTTTTTATTTTCCAGTAAAACATTAACCTTTTGTAGGAAAAAAAAAAAAACTTTCATCTCGCACGTCTCTTAAGTGATAGAAGAAAAACTCATCTTCAGGCCCCTTTTTCGTTGCCTAGGTTAGACCTTGAGACTTGAGAATGCGTATAGAGTCATATGGGTTCTCAATTTTATAGAAAATCATGTTGACAATCGACATATATAGAGTCTCATATCTGCCGATTCCAAATTTAATTTTGAAATCCACAAACGGCATATATAGATGTTCATAACGGCCGACGTTCATGACCACGTCGACCGATTCTAGGTTGATGTCCTTCAACCATAAAGAGCATCAAGAACAATAGGTTAGCGTGGTCATGAACATCGATTGTGGTTAAACACAAAAAACCAAGATTATTTTTGTAGTTTTAATTAAATTTTGGATGGATAAGCCAATCTCTAGTATAACTAAAAGTAATGGGTTGCAATCGATGATGTGAAGTTTAAATAAAATGAAGAAAAAGAGTCACAAAATTTCCTTTAAATCTATTGATATTGTTAGAATCGATTGATATTTTAAGGTTTTAATTTTAGTTCGTGATGGAAAATGATTTGAATAAGTTTCAATTTTAGAAAGATAATGTTTAGAGTTATGTTTCTACAGTGAAAATAACTTCACACTTTTACCTGATCTGAACACCCTTTATCCCCTTAGTCTAGGTCAAAATCCATAGGCCTCAAACAAATCACATCACATAGGCCTCATACTAGCAAGGTTTAAAATGGAATTAACAAATTTATTGAAATAAATCAGTCGGCTGTTATCAACAAAATTAATGGCAACTTCACTAATTATGTGGATTACACTCTTAGTAAAATATACTTGGACTAACCAAACTCTGCCTAGTCTGTCATTGAAAAAGAATTCAAGCCATAGCTAACCCTCTTACACCATCATTTCTACTAAATCCTTTTAATTTTCGACAAAAAAATATTTAATTCTCATTCTATTGATCTAAAATAAATCAATTCCCCATAAATCTTCCAAGTGGCCATAATAAATCAAATCCAAAAAATAAATAAAAATCATTCCACATTATTATTATTATTTTATGTTAGTATCGGTCAAACATGAATGTTTTCTCAAATGTTGTAGTGCTCAACTTTTGGTTTATCATTTCGGTAAACGTTATGACGGCCTCCTCCGACTTCATTAGAAATACAAAGAGAAAACTTAACATACAGGGTGTTTGGATACACATCCAGAAATCTTTTCACTTCTGGAAGCAAAAAAGTTGAAAGTTAGTTTATGTATACGGTTTTGGAATGATTTTTAAAATAAAAAAATGTTGACTTTTTGTAAAACAAAATGTGTTTGTTTCAGACTTGTTTTCCTGACTTTTGCCTAAGAACAATTAATTGGGAAAATATAAAAAGTAATTGGGGGATAATTTACTGTTCATACCGGCATGGTTTTTCAATACCGGAAATCAAAACCGGCATGGTTTTTCCATGCCGGCATGAACAGTAAAATATCCCCCAATTACTTTTTATATATCCCCCAATTAATCCTTCTTGCCTAATCTATGACAGGACTTCTAAGATGGTTGAGGGATGTTAGATAGACAGATATCTATGACAGGAATTTTTTTTTTAATAAACCTATGACAGGACTTTTAAGACTGCACAGACAGGATTTTAAAGCTAGAGAGAGGGATGCAAACCTAAAGGAAAAACAGGTTAGGGAGAGGTTAGGGAAAAAAAAAGATATGGCAGCTTATGAACAAAGGTATGAAGAGGCATATCTCCCTATTTTCCCAAGAGGTTGGACTAGTCTACATGCCAGGGAGATGACTCGATCAGTGGAGGAATCAGGTATTAAGGTTGAGGGGGCTAAGAAAAATTTTATGGAAACACATGGACTTAAGTGGACTAAATCCAAACTAAAAGGTGGGCTAAATTCAGAATATGGGACTAAATGCAAGGGTGTTACAATGGTTTTCATCATTTTAGGGGGGGCTAGAGCCTGGGTTAGTCAACCCTTGCCTCCGCCCCTAGACTCGATACAACTACTAACTACCAAGTATGGGGTAAGTTCGTGCAAAATCTGTATTTTTGGGTAATTGTAAACTTTACTCCCTCCGTCCCTATTATACAGGCGGAGTTTAAGATTTTTCTAATCCCATTAGATAGGCACAGTTCATATTCTAAGGATAGTTTTTCCACATATATCTTCATTTAAAGTGTATGGGTATCGTACATTTTAATTAAATATTAGTTGAGATATATAGATATAAGAATGTTTAATATTTTTATTGGGATATGATAAGGATAAATTAGGAAAGTAAAGGAAACTTTATGAAAACCAAAATTTTTCTTATTCTATGAGAAAACTCATTTTCGGCCTTTATACAGGGGACGGAGGGAGTATTTCATGACGACACATCTGCCACAAATAGGTCAACCATTTCCTTAGCTTTAACTTTAAAAGACCCTAAAGTCAACTTCTTGATTAATCTCCGTTTAACTCGGGCTAGTTGGATGCCTTTGATCCTACCAATTTCCTACCCGCAACCAAACAATTTTGAAAAAGAATAGGAAGAGCAAATTTACCTTTGTGAAATGATTTAGTTACCTGTGTGAATACTTCCATCTTTATATGAAATGATTACAATGTCAGACATTTGAGATCGATACGAATTTCGTGGTGCCACAAGGTAAATTTTTGGTCTCATAGCAAACTCACTGGCCAGGACTCAAGAGAGTGTCCATTTGAAATTTATGCGTCACGGTCGTAGATTTTGGGATTCCAATGCCGAGTTTGTGTTGGACCTTGGGGAAATTCTAGACCACGAGGAAGAATTTTGAACATGCCAAATAGGGGAACGACGAAAGAGACACTTGGCTAACTCAAGATGTTAGCAACACCGCCAACAAGTTGAAGATAGCAGTCCCTCCACTAAGCGGCCATCCTTGGTAAATATGTAAGGGCGCAGTTTTTTAATTGTAGCGGGAAACCAACAGAGAGCATGTACATCTATGTTAGTCCTATATCCGTGCACACAAAAGGGGAAGAAGCCACCATCCTCTTCCCTAGAAAAAAGAACTCATCTCTGAACTCTATTTACCTGCAAATTTAACAAGCAAAAAACATATCAGCACGTTGCACAAATTAAAATTGCAGAAAAACAAGAAGAAAAAAAACCATGAAAAATTCCAGATTTGATTGAAGATGACCTCAATTTTAATTCACCTCAACTTTTCATAAATGATGATTACCTTGATATGTAACAGAACTAAACTGATGATGTATTATCAATACATAACAATACTATCATGTTTTTTTTTTTTTTTTTTTTTTTTTTTGCTCTATCTAGTGGGAAAAAAAAGATCCCAATTTTATGGTGTTCGTTTTCTCCATTACCATTACTAAGATGAAGGATAATCTCTAGGGGTTTTTAACAAAATGCCACACTTCGATTTTCCGGTTTAATAAAGTGCCACCGTTTTTTTCAGTATTTATAAAGTGCCATAAACGTTAAGTTTTCTGTTAAGGTCCACTTTATTAGTCAATTGTCATTGAAACGGTCTAAAACATGTGGCACTATTACCAAACTAGCCTTCTCAATTTCCTAACAACTAGGGCTACACAGATCGACCGATCGACTCGAGTCGATCCGAAAACCTAAGTTATATTATTAACCATTGATCGATAAAAAATGTTAATCCTATCCCTCTATTACAACCTAACCCTAAACTAAGAGACACTCGCTTCTCTTTCCCTTTTCTTCTTCTTCTCTGCTTCACTCTCTCGCCTCTCTTTCCCTTCCCTGTTTTTCTTCTTCTTCTTCATCACACGACCACCAGCGAAATCACCATTAATTGTTTCTCTTTCACTGATTACTTCAATTTCTTTGGCAAAGTGGTAAAGTTGTTCCTAATCAGATTGTTTTGGGAATAAATGAGGAAGATACTGTTAGGGTTTATTACATAAGGGGTTTAATCGGAAGGTTGTAAAATCAGAGAGGGGTTTCATGATTTCGTGTAATGGCTAAATTAATTAATTGTGATTTCTATTTTCCTATAAGAAAATCTATAATTGAAATACATTTGTTTGTTTGTTGGAGTCACAGTGAATGTGAAGTTTCGGATCGAGAATTTGTAAAGGATTGAGTTTCTGTAGATTGAATTTCCATGGGGGGTTTTAGAATTGGAAGAAAAGAGAAGAACTGGTTGAATTTGTTTGAGCAGGAGATGAAGAATTGATGTGAGTCTGTAATGAAATTTCTGTTGCTCATAAAAGAACATGGGTTTGACACGTGATTTTGAATCTAAGATGAAGACAGAAGAATTTTATGGTTTGAATTGATTTGTCTGTGGCAGTCGAAGGAGATGGGTACTTGAGCTGAAATTGAGAAGATGGTGGTGCTAGGCTTGTGAGTTTGTTTGGCCTGATGGGTGTTGCAACTGCAGTATGTATTCGAGTTGGTATTCGAGTTGCCTCATGGTTAATGCAGGTGCTACACATGCTTGGTGAAGCACCACTATGGTGCAACATCAAATTAGGCCGTGCAATGGAACCAACTTAGACCAGTCAGTTGGCTGACTTTGATACTCATTTTTTATCAATGTTGACTGTGGGATTTCATAGCAATGATTACAGTTTGTATTGATTTAACTCAGTTGTTTTCAGGAGATGATTTGAGGGTGTACATGTCTTTTACTAAGCTAGATAACTGCCACCTATGTACTAACTGATGTCAACAATTCCTTTGGATGGAAAAGGTCAAATGTGTGGCATTAAATAAATTTTGAAAAAAACGATGGCATTTTCTTAAACATGAAATCGAAAGTGTGGCACTTTATTAAAATCCCTATCTCTATTTGTACGGAGGAAATGAAATAGCACCATCCTGGTGCGCTATCTTTCTTCCCTACCACTGTCTATTACGTGAGGTTAACAATAGTTCTTGATATCAAACAAAGATATAATATCGCTGAGAGTGACCAAGGGATGCCGAAGGAGTTGTGGTGGATTATTAGTGGAAAACATACAAAATAAATCACATTTTCAATAGAATCATAAAACCACTTGAAGCTAGAAAAACAAACGCCATTCCAAGAGGTGCCTTTTAAGATGCAATATGTTGTGGCACTTTCAAAGAAGCAGTGGCAGACGACGGTCAAGTGACCACTATCAAAGTAGATCGAAAAATAAACATGCTGAAGCATTTGAACCAAATGCGGAAGAAGTTTTGTTTTAAAGGAATATCAAGTAGAGTTTTCATCTGCTTACACTTTTTATGTGTTCAATGCAAACTTGTTCTCGGCTAGACGAAATATTTCGATTTTTGAGGGACATAAAATTAGCAAAAAAGAATTACACCATAGAGAAATGGGATTCTCACAACATCGTGTGCAGCAAGATTGCTCCTACTAAGATTTTTTTTTCTCATGGGGGCTGCAATGCATGATTCAGTCCCCACAAGAGTTATGTTGCAAAACAACATGGTGGAGGTTAACTATAATATCTGCCTGACGTGTAATAGTCAAGTTGAATCTCAAGATCACCTCTTCTATCATTGCAGTTGGGAAGTTTTTATTGGGATTATTTTCTTGACTTTGTGCATGTTATGTGGGTGTCTAACTCAAGATTACAAAGCAGTTTACTCAGTTGGAGGATTAGTAGGGCGTCTAAGAGAGTTAAACTGGTTTGGCATCTAACTCCATTTGCTATTTGCTGGGAATTTTTGCTAGAAAGGAACAAAAGAATCCATGGAGGAAGGCTGAAATCCAGATACCCGTAACACGAACTCGCATGCTTCTGGACCACAACATGTTTAAGCAACATTTGATCTTGCACCATATAATGTTGCAGGTCTACTGTTGGGCTTCTCGCATAGCAAATCTCAGATGAGAGTCATATAGTTTCTTACATAATCTAATTAAGGGGAAACAAATAAATTGGTGCAAAACGTGCAAGGATATGAGCCACAATTATTAGCTATTCGAGATCATAAAAGGCAAAGCTCTTCTTACATAAGAATAACTACTACCACAATCTTCAAGATTTTACTAGTAAATCAGGAATCTTCAGTATGCCATAGCTATATGGGATTCCACATGAAAAATGATGCAAGGGTATATAACATGAAAATGTAACAGATCGAGATTATATTTATGACCCCTGTAGATAACTAATAAATAAAGGCTCAAACTGAGTAAAGAATGATTCGCAATGCCCGTAAACAAGAGACAATAAAACTCCTAAAATACTGATATGGGATCAATATCCCAACACATGAAAACTTAAAAATCTATCAAAGCTTAAAAACCTATCAAAACTGAAAAATCAACATAATCAAGATCTCAAGGAAGAAAAGAATCTGAAGCTACCTTATCTCAAGGAAGAAGAAGAATCTGAAGCTACCTTGAGACTCTTGTCTGCCTCCTTCGTTATGAAAAGTAGGATTTTAGGAATACTTCAAGGAGAAGATAGAGTTTGCCTCCTTAATTAGGGGTTTAGGAATTTATAGGATATCGGATTGTGGGAATTATGGGAAATTAGGCTAAGATGATAGCAACCCTAATTAAGGAGGCAGACTCTATTTTTTCCTTGAAGTGTACCTAAAACCCACTTAAGGAGGCAGACTCTGTCTTCTCCTTGAAGTGTTGCTAAAACCCTACTCTATCTTCTCCTTGAAGTGTTCCGCTAAAATCCTACATTTCATACCGAAGGAGGAAGACACGAGTCTCAAGGTAGCTTCAGATTCTTTTCTTCCTTAAGATCTTGATTATGTCTATGACTGATTTTTTCAGTTTTGGTGATTTTTCAGTTTTGATAGATTTTTAAGTTTTCATGTTTTGGGATACTAATCCCAAATCAGTATTTTCGGAGTTTTGTGTATTTGCTTAGAATGGGTAATTGTATGCTTTCTTTTACCTTTTACTCTCTTGTTTATGGGCATTCAATAAATAAATCTCTTTCCCAGGAAACTCAAATCCCATCTACCTACTCAAAAAGGCCTCAACCCAGATGTTCATACTTACGTAAAGATACCACCAAAACCTAAGGGTCGTGACTCCCTCCACTAATGTAGATTTAGTCCCGACAATCTTACCACATAGTGATAAAACTAAAAAAATCTAGACAAATCTAGACAAGGTCGAGCCCAACAACAGCATTGAGAGAAACACATTGTTTATACAAGCATTCACAATGTCAAGATACTGAGTGAAAAGGAAATAAAGGAAAAGAAGAAGAAAAAGTATGATGAAATCGTACCCGTGGCAAAGGAAAGGCCAGTTTCCAGGAATATGTTAGCCACTTGCTCCAATCCTTCTGGAACTTTTCGTGTTCCTTCGGTCTAGAAAAGTTTCAGCATTAGAATACGGCTTTTTCAAATATACAAGAACACATAGCTCATAGTGATAACAATCATATCCTCAATCCGCAACAGAAAATTACATGAACTTCAGGTACGGGGAAAAGTAGCAAAACAATCGGAGAACCTTATTGTCCAAGATTACAGGAACGTGATCAGCTTCATGAAAAATCATATGAAATCATAATCAAGTCCATAATTTCCATGAAAAATCCATACGGAAAACAACCTATTACTATTTCTTGATGTCTACCTGAAGAACACTCGAGCTAAATAAAGGAAAGCAATGGATCACCAATATGTGCTTTCTAACCTTTGAATAACTTCAGAGCTCATGAAAACTTTCGAAGGATGAATTTTCCACCAATAGACATTGTTAGCTAAAATGAGCCCGAGTATTAGAGATTCAATGCGTTTTTCAGATTCCATAGAAGCCCTTGCAACTATAGAAAGAAATATTAGCTTGTTTCGGTACTTTACTAATAACCATCCAAGTAGTAGCTGCCACTGAAACCAACAATGTCTTTTTCCAGTTGCTACTGGATTAACAAAAGTATTTCTTGGGTGGGGAAGGTCCTGAGATCAAATCCGAGAAAAGTGGTGTATAGCTAGTCTAAGGGTAGGCGAAGCCGTCTTTGTCCGAGGGGCCAGCACACCAATCTAGGCCTAGATTTTACACTGTCAGTGACAGTGTACAAAGTAATCGTCTCATGATAAACTATGATGTAGTGATGTACAAAAGAACCACGTATTTTACATCTATGTTTCAGAGTCATCGCCCACACCACGTATTTTGCATCTAGTTTACATCAGATGTAGTTTCATACAATTGACGATGAAGTTCAGAATGATGCATCATTCCAAGTATCTTTTTGCCATGTTTTTTTTATTAATCTTAAGGTTTTGTGGTATTCTTGCAAAAGGATTTTATGTTTAATAAACTTATCAAAAGAGCGCGAAAACGTATTTTCTTTAGTATTCATCATGTTTAGCATATTAAGATAAAAGATCATGGAAAAACAAATTCACGACAACTCTTGAATCATAGACAAGTAGAGTTAAAGGACTGCCCAATTAATAATTTTATAGCACATTATACTTTGAGAAGCAAAAAAATAGCATTACGGTGAGTCTATCCGTAAATCCCAACCTACCAAAGACAATTCTAATTAAAAACATAATCTAAAATATGAAATAACTATTCCATATATAAACCCAAATCTATCGATTTAATAACCCTCATACAAAGATTAAAACAACATTAACATTCCATTGAAGGGTTTTCAACAGAAAATTCTAGTGTTTCAAAATCATTTTAGGACTTGATTGCATTACATAGAAGGGTTTCTCATTCTCATTTTCTAGGGTTTTCATTTGCACCAAAATTTCTAATCAATTTTGGGCACACAAGACAAAATTTTCGATTTTTTTCATGAATTTTATACAAACAACACCTAAAAATCCACTTAAAAACTAAATCATGAAAAACTCGTTTCTAAAAACACATGATTCATCATATTAACATCATAATTGTCAAGAAAAATTAAGAAATAAGATCACTAAAATCACCCAAAAGAGGAGAAATCCCAATGAGTGATATATAGTTCGGTAAAGAGAAACATGAGAAGTTGAAGAAATGAGGAAGTAAACTTACTGGTGAAAATGATTGTTGAGAAAAGGATTAAACTTTGTTCAGAGTTAGGGTTTCGTTTTCGCCAACTCGTCGGATTTCCTCCACCTTAGAGTGAATCAGTGAAGTGTGAAGAAAAATTAAAAAACCGTAGAGTTTATGGAATTTTGAGAGCTACGTTATTACCCTTACTCAGCTGTTGTATTTACTCGTTTACTGCGTATGCAGGTACGCCGTCTCCGATACGTATCTGTATTGGTATGTACTATCGGCCAATACTGCAAAGGCACGAGTCCAAATTCGATGAACACTCCTTAACGAGCGTATATTTCACATTTCGATCTCTACCTTTGATTTAATTTAGGGAGTTGTGTAACGAGGGTAGTGATTCTAAACATGAAGGGTAATGGGCCATCAGTTAAATAATCAACTAATCAGAAGAATATGTGAAATATACACTCGTTAGAGGGGTGTGAACAAAGTTGGACGCATGAGCTACGAAGTTGTCGGGCCACATCATACGAGTACGTGGCCCATCTTATTCTTTTTTGCCACGTCTTAGTGACCATTTATTTTATTTTTCATTTACTTTTTATTTATCTTTTTGCTAAATAGCACTATTCTCATTAAAAATTAAGGGGGATTACAATAAGTTATGATTATCATCAGGAACCACAATACATTCAAAGAGCACCAACTAATTATCCAAGAGAGAAAGATCGGAGAACCTTAAGGTGCCACAATTGTGTATTTGAACGAGGAGATAGATGAAATCGGAGAAGTAATGGTTTTAGGATTAACATCCCACCATTTTGATTTTAATTCTTTTGGAGAAGGTATGCTCCCAAGGGATGGGAGTGATATGAGCAAATATTAGGTAGAGAAGCCATTTCCAACCATTGTAGATTTTGTTTCTCCAAAACACCCATAGCTCGCCGGAGTTCTTCAAGGAGACCGGAAACTCGCCGGAGTTCTTCAAAAATACCAGAATCTCGTCGGTGAAAATCTTCACTAACCTATTGTAATAAACCTTAAAATCGCAAAGAAACACCATAAAGGTGCAGAGACAGGCTATAAAACGCAAAAAGAAGCCGAAATCGGCAAGAAGAACACAAACAACTCTAAAAAATCTAGAGAAACACAAAGAAGAAAGATGAAAGACAATAAAACTTAAAAACTACTCTAGATCGAAACCTAAAAGAGTGGATGAGCTCAGATCCACCAAATGGAGTAGATCCGAGCTCGTCGGAGTTTCACCAGAAAAGAGTGTTGGATGAAATAAAAATAGCCTAGAGAGATCTCCGAAAGGAGAGAGACTACGCTAGTTTTTACGCTTTCCGAGAGTTTTAGACTTGACCGTCTCGAGAAGATTATACCATTCCTTACACGCGTCATTCATGTGACGTTTGTAACAGGTGTCTCGATTCAGACGTAATCACCTTTTCACCAGATGATTCGGTGATTCTATCCTATCATCCCATCATGATATCATCTATAGAGATGTTGACACGTGGCCCTCGGGTGATTTACCCTCACATTTTGCTCCTTTCTTTGCAACTTGCCAGGGGCACGATGGGAAGAAAACTTAGTAACCGTCTCGTCTTTATTGCCACGTGGAGATCATGTTTGCACCTTTAGTGTGTACTTATCTATTAAGCTTTTTTAAAGCACCCGTTGCCTTCCTCTAGACTTTTTAAGAAAGAGGATGTTTCACTCTTTGCAGTTGTCTTTCGAGATTTCCATTATCATGTTCTCCGCACTTTGACTATCTTGGGTTTGAAAATGTAAGTTGGTTTTTTCGAGGATTATATTTCTATACTCCTTAAGGTGAGAAGTTAGATTTTGTTCTCAGCTTTCCATCTGCCGAGCTTTTAGAGACCTTTTCTTGAGAACTTTCTATGTTCAGTGAGCGTCTTCCTCCTCGTCTTCCGTGGTGGCGAGGTATTTGGCCGTATCTTTGTGAACATGATGGTATATCCTCTCCTTTACATGATATTTCAGTTTTTCTTGATCTAGTTTCTAGACCATCACCGATGTTCTCTCGGAAAGACCTATCTGTTCGCATATCGTCTGTAGCCTCATCGGAGGTTTATGAAGCTCGATTTGTCTAGTAGTGGATTGTACTTTTTGCTGGGAGATTTCGTATTCGTCATTGTTCTTCCTTTTGCGGGCAAGCTTGGAAACACTTCATATAGAGTCTTTCTCCTTGCGATTGGCCTTGAGAACACTTTGTTTCCTATGTTTTCTTGCCTGTTTTGGCTTAGAAACATTTTCTGCTATTATGTAAACTGTTACTTGGTTTATAACACATATCTTTGTTTATGTAATATGTTCTTCCTTTATGAGAGGTGGATGAATCGTCCGAGTTGGTAAGGGTGCTGGGGTGTAAAATATTGTCTTCATTTTTAAGTGTATATATGTATACCATGCCCCTGTTTTAGGCCCTAGTAGCTGATGCAACTTCGGACATGGAGTGCGAGTACCGCGACAAACCGACAAGGTCCAAGCCATTGCTACGACGCGAGTTGATTGTGTCGCCGAGGGAAAGCTTCAGAAAGAACTTATCGGGTTGCTCTTGGCAAAGCATAGTTAAGATGCTATTGTAATATGTTTGTTGATGTTGAGGGTTTAGCTTACCCGTCAATTGTATGTGTCCCCTTGTTACGTGGCAAATGATACTTGTATTTTTTTAAAGTACCTGTCGAGAATAAAACCTGATTGTTTGTTTATTTCGTACGATGTGATCGCAGCAGTGGCCCTGAGGTATTTTAACATATAATGTTGTTCCAACCATGCGTGACGACCGAGGAGTGATCGCCTTAATTGGATAAGTCATCTCTTACAGTGTTGGACTTAGAATATAGAGTATTCCATTCTTGCCTTTATACCGATGCTTTTGCTGGCTTGAGTTTTAATAGTGTCTAGTTGAGGTTACACTTTCCCCATGGTTAAGTGGTTGCGTACTTTTTTATTAACCATTGTTTGGAGGGTGACATCTCGGTCAAGTGATTCTTGACTTAGCCAAAGGTAAGTACCTTGATTCTGGATATCTCCTGTTATGGCAGGACATCATCCGATTCATAATCGTGATGGCATTACCTTAGGTCTATTTCTGTCTTAGGAAGCTTAGGGTGTCCCCCAATTCATCTTGCTCCATTAGGCTAGATGGCATTGCCTTAGGTCTGTGTCTGTCTTGGATACGTGACCATTGTTAGTATTTATCTTTGAATCAACCAAATAAATGTATGGTTTATTATAGTACATCTGTTACATGATTCAACTCGAGGAATTCATATGATTCATATCTTTATTACAAACTGATATGTCTTCATGGATTGTGATGACGAACCATATGTTCATATGAAAATTTTGGGTCTTTTAGTTGATCTACAATGGTATATAAAGGTGCGAAATCTTTCTAATTATCACCTGACTTTTTTATTACTCAGAAATAGTTTTGCAACGTACATAAATGTTGCTCAAATTAGTGTAATATGTTACCTAAATTAATGTATGTGTTGCACAAATTTAATAATCCGTTGCACAAACTGCAAAATAAAACGTTCATTGAACTGGTTGTGCAACGTTTATATAAGTTGCACAAATTAATTTGCTCAACGGATTTTGGCGTTGCACCAAAATTTGCTACGTCACATTACCAATGGATGTACGCGTTGGTTAAATTCTTTGCAACGCGTATATGCGTCCCAAATCAGCTGTTTTGGTGTAGTGGTAGTGTATCTCTTTAAGTATGTCGTGTTCCTCGGCGAAGGAAAGGCATCAAAACAGAGGTCCGAGGTATGATTGTTTGTATAACGCACCATCCCTAAGCTGGTAGTTTCCCGATCGGGATATTATTTTGTGTGCGAGCTATTGGTCCACTAGTGGAAAATGAGTGTTTAGCTACCCACATCAGAGACCCTCGATGACTGTTGCTTGACCGTTGACCCTTCAAAGCGGTCTCTGATATAATAAAAAACTGGAAAAATTCGGAGAGCATAATTAGCAGTCTCTGAATTGGAAAATTTATTTACATTTCTGCCATCATAAAACTACCGGTTCAACGACCCTCAACTTTGCGGTGTAGTTCTGATAATCACCCCGGGCCCCACACTTTATATGGTCACGATTTGCTTAGTAAAAGAACGGCTGGATGACAGCCCTCTTCGTTTTTATCGATGTACGTATATCTGTACTCGTCTCAATATTTTATCTTCCATTATCTTTTCTCTCTCTTACCTCTTCACTAGCTCATAGAGAACTCATCGATCTCTATATCCATCGATCTTTCTCTTGTTTTTTTTCCCTCTGTAAGTTTAAACATTTGCTCTCGATCGACCTCCATCACCTTCTTCTTCTTCTTCTTCTTCAAAGAATTGATTTCTTCTTCTCGATCCAGATCCGGAAGGTGAAAAAAAAGTCAATACCCTCAAGCTAATAATCGATTTCATCAGTAGTCTGTGATGAAATACTTTTTGCGATTCATTGAGGTAATTATCTGTGACTCAATCTTCATCATCATCTTCAATTTCAGAAATTTAATTTTTAATATTAGGGTTAGGGTGAATTTTTAAGCTCTTGATTTTCCTGGTAATACTTTCGATTGAAGTGTTATTTTTCCGAGTAGGGTTGCGGTTCAATTCAACTGGTTCCTATAAGGATTCCTGATGATGATGGTGTGGTGGTGATGATGAAGCGTGGTTGGTCGATACACCGCTTATCGATTCTGTTTTTTTTTTTTTACTTTGATTTGGTGTTTGTTGATTTGATGGAATTGTGGATCTGCTCACCAGGGATTACAGTTATGATCAGAAATTCACTGTTTCAACTTTGAGCGATTCTGGAGTGGTATGAGATTACTAAACCTAATTATTCTTTTTCTTGATTTTTTGATTTTCTGTTGTTATTGACTGATGGATAGAGAATTATTATCGGTTATTTTGATTGAAATTCGGAGATGAGATTTCATCTTGATTTTGTCTATTTCATTTTGGTTATAAACTGGTGAGAGTGATTTGAGATGTTGTTGGAAATTGGTCAAGTGATTTTGATTGAGATTCTAGGTAAGGATATATAATTAGGTTAGGTTTTAATCTGTTTTGTATTTTGTTTTTTCTTCTGCTTAGTCTCCATCAAATAGTGGATCTAAATGTTTCTTCTAATGGACATATTTATGATTTTATATTAATTCCTATTGTTAGATGTAGAGCTTGAATTTCCATTGATGATTTCGCTATAAGATGGATTCTCTTGTTCTTGAAGTGGTCCTTATGTAATAACCTTTAATTTACATACATATCACTGGAGTTAGTCTAGATGGAAAATTATTGATGTTATAGTCGTATTAAAGGTTTAAGTCATCTCTGTGGCGAATAGGCTTAGGATGCCAACATAATTGGAAACTACTGTTGTTTGTTAGTCCGTGAAGCTTGCAACTGGGAAGCGTAGGTGTGGAAAATGTATGGTTTCTTGAGATGAGTAGCAACAACTAGAATAAATGTATGTGGGGTTTATGCACATATGCCAATAGTGTATTTCTGTATTCTATTGTAATTCACGGTAAGTTCTGAATTACATATCTAGTTGATCTGGAACACTTACGCATATCCTATTCCCTTGTACTTCTTTCATGTTCTGGCCATTAGGTTTATACTCGCCGTTCTCATATATCTTTGATACTTTAGTATTAAGCAGATGTTTGATGATTTCTTTGCGGCATTGTATGGTGGTATTCAAGTATCATCTGGGCATGATGACTCCCATTGAACCTACACTTTGTTTAGTTATTTGTCATTTCTAGAACTTTTAGATATCTTGTATTCACACCTCAGATAATATCGATTGAATGGTTTAAGACTTGTGCATTCTTTTCAGGCTCTTTCGTCAACTGCGGTTAAGAAGGGAGGGTTCTCTACAGGTGATGTTGTAGCGCAATACAAGTACAAGAACACAATCATCTATGTCAAAGTTGACACAGAATCAATTGTGGTTCACTTACCTTTGTAATGTGCACTACAATCTTAATTTCCATGTTTTTTTTCCTGTAGGAGTTATAGTTTTTAATCCTGATATCTATCTTTACCGTCGATCTGGAAGATTTTGACAACCCTGACATTATTAGAGAATTGCTTCATTTAAGCAAGTTTATTTCTTAAAAATATTTACAGGTGCAAAATCTATTAGTCTTATTTATTATCTGATATACATGTACTTTTGTTCTGCTGTAGCTAGAGGCGCAATACTTCCATGATCATGCAACCGTCACAGCAGATGTTGGCCTGAACCAGTCTCATGCAAGTTTCCTTAACTGCAGAGAGTAAGATGTCACGTGCTTCATTGAGAGTAAGTTGTTCATCGTTGCAGCTTTATTATTCATGAATGTTACATATCCTTAATTAAACTTGAAAGATCTAAATTGTTGTGTGTTAATATGTAGGTTCTCTTCATGTCCTGGTTACTTTGGGGCATATACCATAGTGAGAGGCATGGTAGTCTCAGGGGTAGAGAAGGTCAGTTGTTTGGTGGAAGATTTTTATCTTCGTAGGCTCCAAAACCATCATCTGGTCCATACAAATCTAGGTTTGGTTTTGGTATTTAGATGGAGTAACATGTTATTAGGTTTAGTTTTACTAATTCCAATTTATGTAAAATGATTTTTGATTTGGGGATTTGTTTATATCATGCGAAACTGCTTGTAAAGGAGGTGGAGATGTTGAAGGTGCGAAGGAGGTCAAACAGGGAGGTAATACTATTGTATTAACATCTCGAACTTGTCCTTACTCTGCAACCATTTTTCCATTCTCAGTTCACCATAGAGATAAGTTTCATCTCAAATCTTGCAGATAAGTCCTGCTGGAATCCTCCGCTGTGCTCAAGGATGTGTTGTGCTTGACCGAGATGGGGTTTGCAGCAAAGGTAGGAAAGTTTTTAACTCCTTTAGTTTTTGTTCTTAAGATGTTAATTGCTCCTTATTGCACTATGTTGAAGACTTTATACTTCATAGTAGTTGTGCCTTGTAAACTACTTTACTAGTGTATTCACGTCTAGCAAACTACTTGAGTGGGTATGTCTGGTAACTATTTGTCACTTGTGCATGAAGACCATTAGCCTTTACTTGGGGTTCACTGAAATTTGATAGGGATTTATCGCATTGAACGTCTTGTGGTTAGGTGTGTTAAATGCTTATAGAAAGGTTAGATATTTGGACCAATTTAATATTCATTTTAATTCCATCTGATGTGCAAGTCTTAAACCTTGATAATTCCTTGTGATGCAGAGAAGCTACACGTTTATTGCAATTTATTCTCGAACTTAATTTGACTGCACGAGAACCAAGACAAAATTATGTGATTTTATTTGTAATTTGACTGGTAAAGTTATTCTGTTTGATACTTGTCAGGGGCATGCTGACTTGACTCTACTTTGAATTTCTATCCAGATCCTAGATCACTAGTTTGAATGATTCCTATAATTTGAATCCAGAGGCAGTACTTAACATTGCCCCGAAAGAGATATAGATGTGTCTTTTCAATTGTTACTTGTGAGTCTGTGTTATCCACGTGTTAATACACCATGACTTCTTTGCCTTAGATGGATACACATATGAGTTACTTCAGTTCTTGCATATGCTGCTATGGTTTTGTTAAAGACTGCATTACTTAAAGCTTCTAATCATCTTTGAAATTGATTTTATTTTCGAGTACAAAATGTTTATTGTACCTTCATTTTTCTAAAAAAATTTCATGGTGAGTTATTTTGGTTCTTTCATATTCTATGATTTCTTATAGACTGCATTACTTTCATCTTCCCCGATGCAGACTTTCTATTATTAATATTTGTTGCTTGTAAAGACTGCATTCCTTGATAGTTGATGCGCACCTTTCTGCTATTCATATTAGTTGCTTGTAAAGACTGCATTCCTTGATAGTTTATGCGCACCTTTCTGCTATTCATATTAGTTGCTCTTAGTTCTCACTCCTCCTCGTTATCGATTCAGGGTGTTGATCCAGGCATTAAGGCTGATGTTTGGCCATTTCTTCTTGGAGTGTAAGCATTTTTTTACCCTTGTGTTTCTTTGTTGTGCATTTCAAGATGGCTCTTACAAAGTGTTCGGTTGGGAGAATTGGGAGCTCGGTGAATTCGATTACAAGGTAATCGCCCCAATTATTCGAACCGAACACAATTTTGGATCCGGGGAATCCAATTCCTAGATAGTTGAATTACCTCCAATTCCCCGAAAAAATGCCATGATGCAATTGGTATATTTTTTTAACTTAATTCGCTATGGAGAGCATCGATTTGATCATAGAATTGAACTTTCCATTAAGCCTTTAATTTTAGAATGAAAATTGGAAGCATACGTTTCAATACATTCGTCTTTTTTTAGAGTTCAAAATGAAAATTACGGTGATAACAAGATATTTTAGCTTATTTTGCATCATATTACATAACTTAATACTATCAAACTCTAGTAACTTATTTGCTCTACCATGTATTATGAACTCCAAAGAAGTCACTTTACTGTTGTTAATTTGCTTTGCTGAGAACGACGTTCTTTGTCGTATGTGAACCGGGGACACAACACATGGATGCTCTACTTGATATCATTTATGAAGTATTGGCTAAGTTCATTATCATCGGAGGAGCTTATCGTTGTGTTATTTAACATGTTGTTAGAACTTACTAGCTAGCTTGGACATGTATTGTCTTGAACCAAAATTTCATCTTTTTGTGTAATTTTAAACCCAATGGATAAAATGAAAGAATGAATGTGGAATTCTCAAGTTTGAGTTTAAATTTGAATTTCAGTTTGGGTTTAATTTGATTTCTATTTGACTTGACTTTGTTTGAGTTCGTTTGACTTGACCTTGTCTTGACTTTGACTTGACTTTGGCTTGACTTGACTTGACCTTGATGCAGTCAGATTACTTCAGATTTAGCCATTCAGGCATTTCAGCAAATCTGAATCAATATTTTTTTTATACTATAATTTAAATCTGAGACTCACGGCTTAGAGTCTGTACCTCGTTACCCATACAATCAGTCGTTATTTTGAGACGCACGGCTAAGGGTCGTACAAAACAGCTACGCTTTATCAGAGACCCCAACAGAGACGGTTAAAAATAGTCGTATAACTCGTATATATGACTTGTCTTGACGGTCGCGGAACTTCTATTTTCCACTAGTGGTCGCTTGGGAGATCGCCATTGGTTAAGTACTTTATGATCGGGGTTCTCCAATCGTCTTCGGGTAGCGCTTCGTTTTGGTCTACTGTGCTCATATTAAGGATTTCCATGTTTCCTTCTATGGGTATGGAAGGGAGCATTACTCTCTCGATTCGGACATGGTTAAACTCCGGATCTTTTGTCATTGAGGCTATGAATGCCAATGGGTCCGCGTGCCTATGGTTATTCCTGTTTAGGTGTCAGAACGTAATGTTTGGTATCCGTTCGATGTAATGCTTTGCGAGCTGAAGATATCGCTGCAAACATGCATTAGAGGCTTGATATGTCCCGTCTATTTTTCGGAAAATAAGTTGTGAGTCACTTGTGTGTCTCACCTCGGTAATGCCGAGTGCAATGATTATTCTGAGGTCATGTATGACTGCCTCGTATTCAGTTACATTATTAGTGGCGGGGAATTCTAGCCTTAGACTGTAAATGATCCTATGGCCTGTTGGGGTCGTGAAGACCATCCCGATGCCGGACCCTTCCGAGTTGCATCTCCCATCTACAAGACTTCCCATCGCCTTGGGTTTTCCGAGCGAAGTAGTTCGGGAGGATCTTCGAGCTCGTCCTCCATTCCTATGATTTCCTCGATCTCGTTTGTATCATCTAAAGGGAAATCAGCTAAGAAGTCCGCAACCACTTGGGTTTTAATTGATGTCTGGATTTGATATTTCACCCCAAATTATTTAATATGTGCCCCCCATTTGGAGATTCTGCCTTCCCTATCGGCATGTTCTAGCACAGACTCTATTGGATCCTTGGTGATGACTTTTACTGTGTGTGCATGAAAATACGTTCGCAATTTTTGTGTTGCATAGACAAAAGACAACACTATTTTATCAATCTTGGAATAATTCTTTTCTGCTGATGTCAGAGTCTTACTTAAGTAAATAGGTTGCTCCACATCCTTGTTTATGCGAGTTAGTACCGCACTGATTGAAGTGTTAGTGGATGATAGGTAGATGTAGAGGTTCTCGCCCGGATCGGGTTTTTTGAAGAATAGGCAAGGCCGCCAGTTGTTCTTTGATTTTTTGAAAAGCTTCTTCGCACTCAGCGCTCCACGAGAATTTTTCACCCTTCTTTAAGGTGTTGAAGAAGTCCTTGCATTTATCGGACGACCTAGCTATGAACCTTCCGAAGGCTGCTAGTTGGTCGTTTAGCCTCTGCACGTCTTTGATTGTGGCGGGTGAAGGCATATCTAGTATGGCTCGTACTTTTTCCGGGTCTACCTCGATTCCTCGTTTGGTGACTAAGTATCCCAGGAATTTTCCTGAGGTTACTCCAAAAGCACATTTTGCGGGATTAATATTCATATTAAACTTTCTCATTTGTTCAAAAATTTCCTTGAGATCATTAGCGTGATCTTGTGGGAGCTTGCTCTTGACAAACATGTCATCCACATATACCTCTAAGGTTTTATGTATCCAATTGTTGAACATTTTTTCCACCATTCTTTGATAGGTCGCCCCTGCGTTTTTCAATCTGAATGGCATCTTGGTATAACAATATAGTCCTCGGGGAGTAAAGAAGGCGGTATGCTCATGATCTTCCTCGGCGAGGGGATCTGGTTATAGCCTGAGTATCCATCCATGAGGGATAGTAAGCCATAGCCATAGATTGCTTCTACAAGCTGGTCGATGTTGGGCAGTGGGAAGCTGTCCTTGGGACATGCCTTGTTGAGATCGCTGAAGTCAATGCAGATTCGCACTCCTCCATTTTTCTTTGGCACGATCACCATGTTGGAGATCCATATCGGGTATTGTACCTCTCGGATAACTCCTGATGCTTCCATTTTCGTTAATTCTTTTTGGATTTCCTCATGATATTCTGGTGCTACCTTCCGCATTTTTTGCCTCATAGGTTTATGCTTTGGGTTGATTTTTAGATGGTGACAACAGATCTCCGGGTTTATTCTAAGCATGTCACTACGGGAAAATTAGTAATCTACAACTGTAGATTGACAACTCGTAAATTAAAAGTTGTAAAATGTAGTATGTTTTACAACTTTTTCCAACAAAAGTGTTGTCAAAGTAAAATATGTCCAACTCTTAGGACCAACGAGTTCCTAAGAGTAGTGATTTGAGAATCGAACCACAACTTGTAGTGTGAAAAGGGTTGCAGAGAGAAGTGTCCACCTTTAGAATTTACGACTCATATCCTAAATGTAGTGAATGATTTTAAAACAACACTAATAAGAGTCGTTGAAGATAAGAAAAAAAATTTGAAAAATGTTCTTGTAGAGAATCGAACCCAAGCTTACTAGGTGTTAGTACAAGTCATCAACCATCCTTGCGGCTTCTCAATATTAATAGATTTGTGCTTTTTTCTGATCAATATTGACAACCTTTACAAGGGTTGTAAAATGAAAAATTGACTTTGAAAAAAAAATGAGGCTAAGGTGAATCGAACCTGAACCTCCTCTTTCTATCACTGGGATTCCAACCACCCTTCGACATTTACATGTCTGCTTATATTTTACATTTACATTTATAAAAAAGTGATAAGGAAAAAAAAATGTTAAGGAAAAATAAATAATGAACGATTATGATGTAAATGGATGGTTATGATGGGACATGGAAAAGATAAGAAGAAAAAGATAAATAGACCTTTTACAACCCCCTTAAGAGTTATCGTAGAGGTATAAAAACTTCTACTAAATTTTTCTCACTTCTGCAAAAAAAAAATCCCACTTCTGCTAAATTTTATTTACTTCTGCAAAAAACTTCCCACTTCTGCTAAATTTTTCTCACTTAACTAAATTTAAATTTTTTTTGTCATCGCTATTGACAACCTTTATAAGAGTTGTTGTAGAGGTATAAACACTTCTGCTAAATTTTCTCACTTGTAAATGGATGGATTCGTCGTTCTTACGAAGTTTCCGACTTATAGTAGTCCACTCACGGCCAGGTTTCGATCTCGGAGCCAGGGTTTGCATACAATATGCCAGAATAGGGTTTGTTTAATGTTTCGGGGAATATTCCAAAGGAATCTTACTTGTAAATGTATGGATTCATCGTTCTTTTGAGGTTTCTGACTTATAGTAGTCCACTCACGGCCAAGTTTCGATCTCGGAGCCAAGGTTTGCATACAATATGCCAGAATAGGGTTTGTTTAATGTGTCGGGGAATATTCCAAAGGAACCATTCCTGTAAATTGATGGATTCATCGTTCTTACGAAGTCTCTGACTTATACTAGTCCACTCACGACCAGGTTTCGATCTCGGAGCCAGGTTATGCAAACAATATGCCAGAATATGGTTTGTTTAATATTTCGGGGAATATTCCAAAGGAATCTTACCTGTAAATTAATGGATTCATCGTTCTTACGAAGTTTCCGACTTATAGTAGTCCACTCACTGCCGGGTTTCGATCTCGGAGCCAGGGTTTGCATACAATATGCCGGAATAGGGTTTGTTTAATGTTTCGGGGAATATTCCAAAGGAATCTTACTTGTAAATGCATGGATTCATCGTTCTTACGAAGTTTCCGACTTATAGTAGTCCACTCACGGCCGAGTTTCGATCTCGGAGCCGTGGTTTGCATACAATATGCCAAAGATAGGGTTTGTTTAATGTTTGGGGGAATATTCCAAAGGAATCTTACTTGTAAATGGATGGATTCATCGTTCTTACGAAGTTTCCGACTTATAGTAGTCCACTCACGGCCAGGTTTCGATCTCGGATCAAGGTTTGCATACAATATGCCAGAATAGGGTTTGTTTAATGTTTCGGGAATATTCCAAAGGAATCATGCCTTTGTAAATTGATGTATTCATCGTTCTTACAAAGTCTCTGACTTATAGTAGTCCACTCACAGCCAGGTTTCGATCTTGGAGCCAGGGTATGCATACAATATGCCAGAATATGGTTTGTTTAATGTTTCGGGGAATATTCCAAAGGAATCTTACCTGTAAATGGATGGATTCATCGTTCTTACGAAGTTTCCGACTTATAGTAGTCCACTCACGACCAGGTTTCGATCTCGGAGCTAGGGTTTGCATACAATATGCCAGAATAGGGTTTGTTTAATGTTTCGGGAATATTCAAAAGGAATCTTGGTTGTAAATGGATGGATTCATCGTTCTTACGAAGTTTTCGACTTATAGTAGTCCACTCACGGCCAGGTTTCGATCTCGGAGCCATGGTTTGCATACAATATGCCAGCATAGGGCTTGTTTAATGTTTCGGGGAATATTCCAAAGGAATCTTACTTGTAAATGGATGGATTCATCGTTCTTACAAAGTTTCCGACTTATAGTAGTCCACTCAAGGCCAGGTTTCGATCTCGGAGCCGGGGTTTGCATACAATATGCCGAAGATAGGGTTTGTTTAATGTTTAGGGGAATATTCCAAAGGAATCTTGCACAGAAATGGATGGATTCATCGTTCTTACAAAGTTTGGAGACTTATAGTAGTCCACTCACGGCCCGTTTCGATCTCGGAGCCATGGTATGCATACAATATGCCGAGAATAGGGTTTGTTTAAGGTTTCAAGGAAATATTGAAGGAATCTTACACAATAAATGGATGGATTCATCGTTCTTACGAAGTTTCCGACTTATAGTAGTCCACTCACGGCCAGGTTTCAATCTCAGAGCCAGGGTTTGCATACAATATGCCAGCATGGGGCTTGTTTAATGTTTCGAAGAATATTCCAAAGGAATCTTACTTGTAAATGGATGGATTCATCGTTCTTACGAAGTTTCCGACTTATAGTAGTCCACTCACGGCCAGGTTTCGATCTCGGAGCCAGGGTTTGCATATAATATGCCAGCATAGGGTTTGTTTAATGTTTATGGGAATATTCCAAAGGAATCTTGCCTGTAAATGGATGTTTACTGCCACCTCAAATTAGGATTACACAACAACTAGATTTATAACCCGCTGTTACAAATATCCAAATGAAAAATCGTGGACTTTTTGACATTTTGTATCAACTAATTAAATTCCTAATAAAAACCAAACAATAAACATAAAATTAAAGATAAATCAAATTACCTAAAAGTTATTCATGAGCAGATCCTTTGGGTAGACAATCTCGTCTAGCTATCCTCCTCAGAGGAATATCCAAAACTCTTGGTATTGATCAAAACTAATAGATCGAAGGAACATTGAATCGCACATACAAAAGTTCTGAATTTCCTCCTTTGTATTTGATCTGTACATAAACCTTACCATCGATCTGGTGCCGTCTCTCTCATTTCTAGGGTTTCATAGAAAAATTAGATCGGGAAGAACAAGAGATTAAGATATAAATCAAAGAAATTTGATAGGAGTAATCGAGCTGAAACATGGTGAACAACTAAAACCTATGTTTGTTTTCCCTGCACTGCAGAGCCTTGGCATAGAGAACAACGACGAAATGATCTAGAAAAGGGTCATTTTGGCATTATAAATTTTTTTTTGGACTGAATCGTTAAGATTTGGACTAACTCGTTCATGATTTGGTAAATTTGGACCTCCTAGTACTATGCTTGAGGAGGGAGGACTAGACTGTCTAAAGCCCAACAAGTTTGGGATTAAACGTTAATTTCTAC
>JAJJWW010018139.1:0-38119 GCA_023531295.1 Papaver armeniacum | reverse complement strand
AAAAAGGAAAGAAGGCACGAGGCACGTCTTTGAGTTTTGAGCTGGTCCCTTTTTGTAGCCCAAGTCGAGCTTTGGTCCTCCTCGCGCCTGGCCCTTTTTATAGTCCTTCCCAATTAGACACCGCCCATTTATTTTCCGTCTCTAAAATTTGCTCTCCCTCTCTCGAAGCTCAGAGGAGTCTGAGTTGTTCTTCAGCTAATCCCAATCTCGATCAAGTAGGTAAACAACACATTGAAATCTTTGCTTACTTCGTATTATTTATTTTCGGTTTAGGGTTTTAATCTGAAAATTTGAGAAACAACTGATTCTAACTTTACAAAAAAAAGCAAATTAAAATTTTGGGTTTAGGGTTTTCGCCTTACCAGCTGGTTGATTGTGATGTATACTATGTTTCTATTTGATTCTTAAATCTGGGTTTGTTGGAAAAACCTAATTCTATCATCTAATTGTTTTGTAATTGTTGATGTATTATTGTTAGGGTTTGAGAAGAGATAGGATTATTCATTCAGTGACAATGTCGGTCATGATAACTACCAGTTTGGGGGATATTGTTATTGATTTACACACGGATCGATGCCCACTCACCACCAAGAATTTTCTCAAGCTTTGCAAGTAAGATTCTGTAACTTTTGCTTTGATTTCTCTTTTTTAGAATCTGCAAAATTGGATGTTGTTTGCAAAATTTGGGGATTTGAATGGCTCTTTATATGTGATTTTTGTTGGTTGGGTGCAGGATTAAGTACTTCAATGGATGTCTATTTCATACGATACAGAAGGATTTTACTGCTCAGACTGGGGATCCTACAGGAAAGGGAGATGGCGGTGATTCTGTCTACAAGTGAGTTGATTGATTAGTGTATACATAATATTAGAAACCTACATTAGCATTGTGATCCAGCTTCTTAAATTTTTGTATCTTTACTTAGGTGAATTTGGTGTTAGTATGGTTCATGTTTGGACTCCGACACACAAGGGCTTAGATTAGAATCCCATTCTTTTGATTACCCAGTGTATCATATTTGTTATCTAGTTGGACGTAGTTATTAGAAAATGTCAGCATGTCCTGGTTTTTTGGTTTCATTATGGTACTAGCAACTTCACCAACACATGTTGATTTCCTTCACTTATATGTTTCGTTAGCATATAGATAATAACCTACATTAGTATTCGAATGTCACATCTTGAACTATTGAAAACTTAACTAGTCGAAAGGTGATGTTTGTAAAGTGCTCGTTCTACTAGCCCCAGCACCTCTGGGCAAACGAGGGCCTTGATTAGACTATCATTTCCATCGAGTTCACATTTTTAGAGCAATATGCCTATGGATATCACTGTTGGTATGTAGTTGTGTTGCGGCGAGGTTTTAAAGTTATCTTGTCCTGGTTTCTTGGTTTTGATTTGCTGTTAGCAACTTACTGCAAGAACTAATTGCAGTAACACATGTACACAAGGATTGATGATATTTTGTATCGCATATCTAATTCACATATATTATGTTTTTTCAGGTTACTTTTTGGTGACCAGGCCCGTTTTTTCGGGGATGAGATCCATCAAGATTTAAAGCATTCTAAAACTGGGACTGTTGCAATGGCCAGTGGTGGAGAGGGTCTTAATGCTTCCCAGGTATGAAGTTAGTCTGATATTATACTAGATGCTAGTCTTTTCTGCAAAAAGACAATTTAGCTTGAAGCACTTTCTCGTAGCATAATAAAAGCTCGTTAGGTCGCTGCAAATTATTTATCAGCGTTGGAATGATTATGTATACAGAAAATGCATAGGATGGTTGTGAGATTCTGGGTCGAATATTAGAAAGAATAAAGAATTTAGTCTCATATGCTTGAGAAAAATGCGTCTTCATTACATACTTGTTAACCTTTACTGGGTCTCTTTTCTTAAATGCAGTTCTACTTCACGCTGCGTGACGATCTAGACTATCTTGACGGGAAACATACGGTTAGTCTCGAGTTCTCAGATTTGTTCTATAGATCACGTTTCAACTTTTAGGTATGAAGTAGATAAGAAAAATCCTTATCTTTTCTTTGTTAAAGGTTTTCGGGGAGGTTGCTGAAGGTTTGGAGACATTAACGAGATTAAATGAAGCATATCTGGACGAGAAGGGGAGACCATACAAGAATATCAGGTTTGTTTTTTGTCTTCTCTGCATATTTTCTTAATACAACTAATCAGGCATCATGCCTATGTTGGCGTTGTTTTCTCTTGAATAGTATTTCTAATTTTTTAAAATCTTTACCCACACTCTTTTATGCAACAGGATCAAGCATACTTATATTCTGGATGATCCCTTCGATGATCCTGCCGGGCTTGCCAGCTTGATTCCTGATGCCTCTCCAGAAGGAAAACCACTAGCTGAGGTTGTCTATAAGTTAGATTTTTTATTTTTTTTATTTTTCTTTATGACTCTAAACAAAATCCCACAGTAGAGGAAGCTTGCAGCATATGCATCATTCACATCAAGCTGGTGACTGATAATCAGATTCCATCGTATTAATGTCCCTTTTTCCTTCCTTTGCTGAGTTATTCAGATTGATGACGACGTGCGACTCGAAGATGATTGGGTGCCTATGGATGAACAACTGGGTTCAGGAGAGCTTGAGGAGGTTATTCGGCAAAAGGAGGCACATTCCAGTGCTGTGGTTCTTGAGAGTGTATGATCCAGATTTACTTCTCTTATTCAGTTATTTGTGTTGTTTGATCCAATTCTATGAAATAGTTGTTTACATGTTCCATGTTTTGCAGATTGGTGACATTCCTGATGCTGATATGAAACCTCCAGAAAACGTTTTATTCGTTTGCAAGCTTAATCCAGTTACTGAAGTGAGTCCTCGTTATGACTTGGCTGGAATTTGCCGACTTGTTTATTGCTTCAAATTATATTGTCAGAGTTGCAACATCATAGCTAATTTTTTGATATTCTCTTTTCGTTTTAATGCAGGATGAGGATTTGAATACAATCTTTTCACGCTTTGGAACTGTAGTATCGTGAGTACTCAGAGGCTTATGTCTTTATTTGAACATTTTTATCACGTTTTAGTAAGATTTCCTTGATGTTATACTAATAATACTTTTAACTTTACAGTGCTGAGGTGATCCGTGATTTTAAAACTGGAGACAGCTTAAACTATGCTTTTATCGGTGAGTAGTCTTAATCAACTCGCATATACTTTGACTTTACGAATGAGCTCAGCATCCACATGGACATCCCATCATCTCCTGATTTATACCTTTTTATATTATATTGCCCACCTGTTATGAGGTTTAATCAACTTTTTCTGGCTGATGATTCAGAATTCGAAACAAATGAGGCCTGTGAGCAAGCCTATTTTAAGGTATGTTGATTCCTGTAATCCTGTTACTTTACACTATGTTTAACCAATCTTTTGGCTTTGATAATGGAGATTTTTTTGGCCGTTTTTCATATCTCACGTGTTACAAAACTTTAATGCAGATGGATAACGCTTTGATTGATGATCGGAGGATACATGTGGACTTCAGTCAGAGTGTTTCTAAGCTGTGGGGTCAATACAGGCGTAAAGAGCATCAAACTGGTAAAGGTATGACCTAGACAGGCAACTCACTTTAATGATGTTTATACAGTTTAAAGACGTAGACATTTAAAATCTACTTACATGTTTATACAGACATGGACATTTAAAATCTGTTTACATTTAGATTCCGACCATCATGATTTGGGGTTTATAATGTTTCACATGTTTCCCTTTAATGCTGTTGGTGTTTTTTGTTTCCCTCATATGTACCCCCCGGCTTTTAACTCTGACTCTGTCATATCTTGTGTCCGTTCAATATTGCGTATTCCTATATAAAATTCACAAAAAAATTTCTTCTGTATGAGAGATGAAACTGTACCGTCTAATGTTTTCTGGTACAGGGAGAGGTTGTTTCAAATGTGGTTCCCTTGATCACATGGCCAAAGATTGCACTGGAGACCCTTCTGTGAAAGCAGAAAATCCAAAGTATGTTCTAAAAGATGGGAACACCCAGCGCGGTGGAAATGAGAAGTAAGTGTGCAATTTTTCTTTATTAGCTACTCCAATTTAACTTTGGTGAGTATTTCCCTTCGTTACTTAAAAAGACTTAACATTGTTTCGTTTCAGTTATGAGATGGTCTTCGAGGGAGACACCACTGATGGCTCTGGACGAGAAAAGAGGAGGGGAGAACGTGACTCGGATAAAGATCTGAAGAAACGAAGGGTGGACAAAGAAAGTGAGAAGGATTTGAGACATAAAGGGCAGGAAAGTAGGGACTCGAGAAGTGATAAAAGTAGGCATGATGATAGAAGTAGAGGAAGAGATAGAGAAGATGAGAGGAGTAGGCATGGTGGAAGCAGAAGACTCGAGGATGACAAGTTTGAGAAAGAAAGGTTACCTAGAGACAGTGGCCATGGGGACAGGAGAACGTCTAGGAATGATGGGGTACGGATAGGTGACCGGGATTACAGGGATACTGACAAAGCAGACAGGAGAAGAGAGAGTGATAACAGAAACAGAGAAAGTGACCGTGATCATAGGAGACCTGACAGAGAAGGAGTCAGCAGAGGTGAGAGTGATCGTCGAGATAAGGAGAGCAGCCGTGATTACAGGAGAACCGACAAAGAAGTGGATAGGAGAAGTGAGAGTGACCGTAGAATCAAAGAGAGTGAACGTGACTACAGGAGAACCGACAAAGAAGGAGGTAAGAGAAGTGAGAGTGACCGGGTAAACAAAGAGAGTGAAGGAGGCAGGAGGAAGGATAGAGATGACAGAAAACATGACAGTGGCGAGGGAGGCAGAAGGAGGGACAGGGATAGCAGATGATTGCAACAGTCCAGGCAACGGGGAAATGTCAGAGGTAATGAATTTTGTATCTAAAAAGATGTTGTAGTACTGTATGATCCTAATTGCCAGAGTAGAGACATTTCGGTATCTGAATCTCAGTTTACTTTCTTATATGTATGTAAGTGGTGCATTTCCAGTATGTGCGGAATTGGAAGTAATCTAACAGGAAACACAAAAATGAAGCAGCTGTCCAGACTTTTTCTTTTAATTACGCTTGCATATTTATGAAACTGTTAAAAATTTATTTTCTTAGCAACAAATTTGTTGGAAGTGGTACACAGATCACAAAATGAGTGATCGAATATCGTTTACAATAAATTGTGGAGGCAGAGTGCCATCAACCACAGTGATGTCTTTCTCTTGTTCATTATCAATCTGAAGCAAATCCAATTGGGACTGCAACAGTGAAGCAGGCATGAAATGTTTCCCTTCTGCCGCCCTCTTGTTAACTCGGTTCAACAACACCTCAATCGGCGTCTCCAAGTAAATAAACTTAACCCTGCCAGGAACATAACTCCCCGGCTTGTAATTAGGATCAGCAGTTCTCAGAATCTCCCTGTACTTCTTCTGCAGAGCTGAACAACAAAGGACTGCTTTCCTCTTCTTGTCATCGTCCGCATCGTCGTAAACACCGTTACTGCTCGAACTGATCTGGTTGATCTTCGTTCGGAGCGTGTCTCGTAGAGTTTCTAGCCATGGTATCCTGTCTTCTTCGTTGAGTGGAATCCCTTTACTCATCTTCTCTTTGTTTGCTACCGGATGGAAATCATCGGCGTCGAGAAAACCGAAATCCATCGTCTTTGCTAACAGCTCGCCGACGGTACTGCAATGAAAAAGAGAGCTAATTAGTACTAGACCCATCATCAACAACAACCAAATTATAATTAGTTCATAGGTCAGGAGGGGCAATTGCCCCCACATCTGTTGGGCCATACTTTTACTACTGGGTCGACAGGGCCCATAACACTTTAGAATGAAAATGACAAAATGCAGGTAGGGGGTGGGAATCACCACCAGCTTTATCTTCTGATCAATCTTGGTGGGCGGAATCAGTGAATTCTTGATTTGATTATATAAATCATGACTCTAATTAATCATGATCTTGGTTTCGATTAAGTGCGTAAATTTCAGAGACAGAGAGAGAGGGGTATTAACGTACGTTTTGCCAGAGCCGCTAACGCCCATGATGACGAAAACCATTGGAGCCGTCGTCTCTAATGATCCTGATTATATCAAGAACAAGACCAAAATTATAATTAGTTGAAGAAATTACAGAAAGCTATGATAATGAATCCAAAAAGAATAATTAGAAGAAGAAAGAAAAGAAAAGAAATGGTCCGTACCTTTATTATGATTCATCATAGTTGTGATGATCTGTTGTTGATGATGTTGGTTAAAAAAGTTTAGATGATGAAGATCATGATCAGGTTGGTGCTGAAGAAGATAATAATCAGAATTCTCCATTAATATTAATATGATTATTGAATTAATGAATGGTTTTGAGATAAACCAACCAAGAATTATTATTATAGAAAGAATATCTAGGATTTATCGGTATACCAAATATTTAGTGAGATAGAGAGAAAGAAAATGAGAGAGATGAGGGAGAGGGAAACACGCAACTTATATAGAAGAAAATTAGTGGCAGATAATGCAATTCTTGATGATTAATTAATGAAATGGATAACATTTCAGAGTCAGTTCCACCTAAATATGACATCAACATACATGGCCGGCAGGCAGGTGGTGAGTAAGTGCTGATAAAGCAGATAGAGTTGAGATCCGTGTGTAAATACGCGACAACTCGATATCGACATTCGCGGGATATGTTATAACGCGTTTGGATACAATTTCCCCTACGCCTTACCATCTGTTGTCAAAAAACAAAATTATTTTGTTTCATAAAAGTTGACTTTTCTGTTTCTATAAGTTGTTTTGAAATATTATTGTCAAATTGACTTCTGACTTTTTGATTTCTAGAAATCAAAAACTAACTTATGTGTGTGCATCCAAACGCACTATTAGTGTCCTGTCCCAGAAATCATTTATTTTCTTTTGGAGACGGAGGGGGCAAAGAACGTGGTTATGACAAGGAGGAAGATTCAATGGAGATCCAGCTTTACGCGACAACTCGACTGGTTTTATTGTTTCAAGTTTGAATTAGTGGGATGTCTTCGTCAGCAATTACGTGGTGGAAACCATCTCTCCAACGGATTGGATGAATCTGTTGGTGCCCACAGACTGAATACTACTACTTTATGGAGATTGGTTGCCAACTTGCCATGATGATCCAATAGTTGCTTCCTTTTGACCAAAAGTAAACTTACACCACGTTTGTTTGCTGCCGATTTATATAATTTATCTGGATCTAATTGAAATCACCTGATTTATCTTTATGTGACTCAATATGTTTGTTTTTTGAGTTAAATAGGACTGAAAAATATGTGAATCAGTTACTTGGTCTTATGAGTCGTGGATGTTTCCATAACTGAAAAATATGTGAATCACCTGATTTATCTTTATGTGACTCATATCTAACATCTGACACACGACGAATAGATTGCGAAAACAAACATGTCGGCCTAACAAAAAAATTCATTGTCTTATTTCACAACTCAAATAATGAATCTATCTGACTAAAACAAACAACATAAGAAGTGGAGCAGTAGTCAAACAAAAAAATGGAATCCCTAAAATGAATTATAGCATCCTTGATGGAATCAAAAGTCATAATGTTTTGAATTAGCTGTGCTAGACACACCGTGATTTTTTCACGGTGAAATCATCGAGTGAGAGAAACCCCTAGGACCCACTAAGAGAAAAATAAGGGGCCGGTTTTTTATTTATTGTGGGTCCTAGGATTTTTGTGTCACGCGGTGAGATCCACGGGATTTTCATCCCGATGAATCTAGACTTATTCTTATATGAATGGAGTCATGTACGATGAATGCCAGCAATAAATGCTTAGAAAGGAACCATTTTTCAGGAACATGTTTTTTTGGGGGGACCATGGTCTCATTAGGCCAACCTCTCTATACTTATAAGGGGTGTCCTAAAGTTAGGCAAATACACATTTACCCTTTACTTTAATTTAAATTAAAAACTAACCTAATTCGATATAAATCTAATCATATACATCTAATCTAAATGAATCTATTAACCAAAATCAAAAACAAAACACAGGAGGGGAATCGAAATTTTTAGTTTTGAAAAAAATTTATTCTCTTCTTCTTCTCTTTCCTCGACGCTCGTTCGATTGAAAAACCCATCAATCTTTTTAATTCGTTTTTTGATTGGGAAAAATTGAGTAGAAATCATCAAAATATGGTTTAAATGGAAGTTAAAGTGGCATGTTCGGTTAGAATAGTTTTTAAAAATAGTTTTGTAACCGAACATTACGAAACCAAGAACACGAATGAGCAGTTCGGTTATCACGAATTTAATTTTTCGTAACTAACTCCAAGTTCGGTTGGTTCGCAAAAAATAGTTTTAACCGAACTCCTCATTGAAAACCAATATATTGTGTTCGGTTGGTTAGGTTAATTGAATTTTTCCATTAACCGAACACTTGTATTCGAACAACAAATGCTGAGTTCGGCTGGTTCGCAAAATAAAATAAAATTTGCTAACCGAACCCAACCCTTCTCTGAAAACCAATATGTTGAGTTCGGTTGGTTCGCAAAAAAAAAAAAATTGCTAACCGAACCCTTCTTTAAAAATTAATACGTTGAGTTCGGTTAGTTCGCAAAAAAAAAAGTTTTCTAACCGAATTTCACTCTAATATTGAGTTCGGTTCAGTCGCAATTTAATGTTAGAAAACGAACATTACTCTGTATACTCTGAAATAAAAGTCGGTTACCTGTCCCGTAACCTGTTAACCGAACTCATGAAAACCTCCATTAAAAGCGAGTTCGGCTACCTGTGTATCTTGGGTTTATTAACCGAACTACATTTGCAGAAAGTTCGGTTACATGTTCTTCATTTTCGTTTTGAAGATATTTTAGGCCATTTATAGCAACATTAACTAAGTTAAAAGCATGCCTCAATACCAAAAGGATGTTTTTCTCCATATTCACCGATCTCCAAAAAAAAAAAAAAATCTCCATCTTCTTCTTCTTCTACTACTTTAATAATTCTACTTTTTTTTAAAAAAAAAATCATCTATTAATTTAACCTTAATGTTAATTATACTAATCAATACACAAAAATAATCAAGAGGGTAGTTTTGATATTAAAATAAATATATGGATAAGGGGTGTCCTCATACTTCAAATAACTTGCCCAAAATAAAATGATGATGGTCCCCTCCAAAAAAAAAAAAAAAAAAAAAAAAAAAAATTATTAGAAAGTGGATCCCAGATTGAAATGATATCCGGTTTTTGTTCACTTCATAAATGTGTGCTAGCAACCTAGGTGTTGTAGGGTACCTAGCCTCATAAATGTGTCTCTCTAGTCCAGGAGACTAGGACCATAAGCTTATCTACACTGCCGTACAATAATTCTACTTCAATCTGGCATTTTTGTTCACTTCATTTTGAAAAAGCTGATGGTAGACCAAATTTCATAGTCCAATTATGGACCAATAAAATCCAACCATCCAACCTTAAAACCCCACTCTATCGGATCCTGTGGTGGAGCAGAGTAAACCAAATGGTCCGCGCCTAGGAAGGTCTGATTCATTTTTGTGTTGTCACCTAGTCCACTTTCTACGCTGTTTTGCTTTAGAAAAACACCATGGATCGAAGGCGACAACTTGAAAGTTCTTGAAGCTACTAGAAAAGAAGTAAACAAGATAAAAAAAAGCTCAACAAGGTGGATTGATGGCAACAGTCTAAACTTTTGTTTATGTATGAAAGGAATAAAAAACCTTAACTTAATTCCTTCTTATGAAAATACTATTACTAGAAGTCTGGCGACAGTCAGTCTTAGGGATGGTTTATCCAAGTCCTGGAATGGTAGTTCCTTTTTGCAGTATATGAATTACCTACCAGTAATTCATGGGAGTCGTCGTTATACGATGTAATCTTCAGGGTTCCCCTGTTTTCTTATTAAAAAAAAAAAAAAAAAGACGCAGAGTTTTTAAATTAATCAAATCTCAGATTTGTATGCGACAACTCGATCTCGATCCAGATTTATCTTTTGTTACTGGTAGGGTCACGGTGTGCTAGCTAGCTGTTGTAGGGTACCCAACTCAGAATAGTCCTGTCCAGTTGGTAGTTGTGCCTCTCTGGTCTAGGACCATAAACTTATCTACATTACCGTACAAGAGGAATAGTCCTAATCATAGAAAGTAGAGACCCAAAAAAAAAAAAAAAAAAAAAAAATTGGGGCATTGGTAATTCCTTCCTGAATGCCATTAGTCGGTGGGGGAATTGGGCTGGCTTCACCATAGATTTAATCGGGATTGAGTTAAAATTTACATAGTAGTTCTATTTAAACTAAAAGTTTTTGTTTGGAGATGGTTGAAGTCAGCACATGCTTGGCTGTAGTTCCATTAGTGGTCTATATATTCTGGTTATTTTGAGAATAAAATTATAGATCGATCGAGAGTCTAAGCTCTCTTGTTATTCCTACGTTCTCTAAATAAGTGACATAATTCAAGTTTGTACAATATGGATGAGAAATAAATATTTTATAAATTTACAATTCTATCGTCTCCAAGTGCTAAGCATTGAAGCAGCAGCTAATCAGATTCCTGGTAAGATTTACGCGACAACTCGACTGCTTTTATTGTTTCAAGTTTGAATTGGATGGTGGTGTCTGTCTCCTCCTTGTTATCTTAATAATAATTTAATTTAATGTTTCATCGGCAATTGCGTGGTGGTAACCAGCTCTAGAGCGGAATGGATTGGATTGGATGAATCTGTCGGTGCCCACGGATTTATTTATAAGGCTACTACTACTGCTTTATGGAAATTGACTAAAGAAACTTGATTAGTCGGCCAAACTAAACAAAATTCAACTCCACTGGTGAATCAATCTATTCTTACTAAAACCAACACCGTAGAATTATTTTGGGGTCAATTCTTACTAATCATGTCAACATGTTCTGACTAGTCTAGTAACTAGGTTCTTTTCTGAATGCCATTGGTGGTCTACAAACTTGGAATATTGGAACTAAATTAATAGGCCGACTAGAGGTGTAAAACGTGCCGGCCCGGCACAGCCCGGCACACGAAGTCGCGTGCTTCACGTGCCATGTGCCGTGCTGTGCTGTGCCAACGATTTGAACGTGTTGTGCCGTCTTTGTGCTTTACTAGTCAAAAGCAAACAAAGATGCAGCCATGGGCACAACACACGAATAAACGTGTGCGTCTTTGTCGCCGTCTTTGGCACACGTGTTATAAACAATTTGAAATCACTTAATGTATACATTAAGTCGGCATTATCACAAGAATTTAATTAAACAACATATCATTTGAAATTATTTCAAGTAAAATTAACAAGTTTATTCAATAAAAGAAATAGCCCATCAAATATAAAATTGGATTATTGTCATGTACATTAATGTTCTAGTTAAATATAGGTGATGACATTATAACAACGATATTGAAATATATTTTCCAAATATTAAGGTATTATATGTGTTGTTATAAATAAGCCAACATAACATGTTGAAAACTAGCTAGAATAGTGACTATTTTGTGAAATATACAAAAATGTGATGTACTATGCCTTGTTATATGGTGTATTTGTACATGTTATGACGTCTTTCTCTTAACGTGTTGTCTTGGTCAAGCCACGTGCTTATCCGTCTTAGGTCTTTGTCTTTGTCTATCTTTTGCGAATTAAAGTCAAACCCAAACGTCCCATTTAACTAACGTCTTTGTGCCGTGGCCGGGCTAAGTCACGTCTTTAATGAGCTGTGCTCAAATTTTAGATCTGTGTCTTTGGGCCGTGCTCGTGCTGGCACAGCCCAATTTACACCTCTAAGGCCGACCACGGCATATGCTCTCATGCATGTTAGTTACCCTTTGAATATTAAGAAGAGGGTTCAAACTTGGAGATGTCGGCAACTGTTGAGTGTGCTCAGCTTCCTATGCATGCGTTTGTTTTCATCAGCGCATACGTAGATGTCATGTACCTTTGAATATTCAATTTCTTCCTTTTGATTCTTTCTTTCTTTGTTTTTGTTGGGAAGCTCCATGGAAATTTCTATTTAGGCATATTTTTGACTACCCTACACAACTAACTATCCTTTGTCGTTCGTTTGTCTACCGGGGAATTTCTATCTAGGTACTACCAACAAGACATTCCAAACTTCATTTTATTGACGGGAAAAAACTATCTTTTCCAAACTATATACAAATTGGATGGATGCTGCTATTCACCATTTCTCAAACTTTGGGTTTTAGTAGGAAGATGTTCGTTCATCAGGGAGTTGAATATAGCGCATCGTCTTATTAATTAGTAATAACGATCGACAAGTGAATGACTTATACGAAGAATTTGGGTGATCGATGCAGAATATGAAAACTACAAGGTAAAGATTCAAAATTTACAAAAAAATATTCAAGAATTTGGGTAAAGAGTTGAATATAACCCTGTAATTTGGGTGATGCAGAATTTGGATGTCTTTAGAGTAGTGAATTGTATTGGATTGGATTCCTCGTAGGCTTTTTGGAGACGTGTGTAGAGTCGTTTGAGATGTTGTTTGATGAATTGGACTCGATTCAACAACTTATCTAAGCTGTCTACAATATATTTGATTCTGAATGTAAGGTCTAAATGGGTGCTGCATGCTTAGTGAAGTCGCATCTAGATAGAGTGAGAAGACGGGAGATGTGTAAGTTAGGACGACCTTTTCAGGTTGTTGAATGGAGGAGAAGAATTATAACGCGGCTAGCTACTAAATCTTAATTATAAAAAGAGAAAAGGAGAATTATAGCTAGCTAGCTAGTCACATTGTCAAAACAACTCTTGGATAGAAACTTGTACTCCAATGACTTTCCAGGCTAAAAATCTTAATTACACATGAATGACTAACAGGTTGCAAATGTCTGTCTATCTGGTGGAATCAAGCAGCAGGTTTCATGATTCCAACGCGCTTAGAGAGTCGGCAAAACAAATTCACAGTGTCCTATTTCATCTCTCTACTGAGTCTGATAATGAGTCAGACGGACCAACACCATAAGAAAAGAAATAGGAGTAGAATTTACCATGGAATGGAATACAGAAGACAGAGATAAATGGATGGACGATGGAGAAGGAATTAAGCCAGCTAGTAGCCTTTGAATATTATTTGGTCTATTTTGTTTTTATGTATTTGCCAAAATTCTTCTAAGGTTTTTTTTGCACATGATGTCTCCTCCACTCTAATGCTAACAAAAACAATTGGATAAAACAACACACGTACGTACACTAATGGTAATGGATGACGAACGTGTCTACGCATGCATTATCATCCTCAGATGTTACCTTCCCAGCATACACACCTTATTAACCAGGTGGATAGAGGTATCTATATATCTCCATTATCTTATGACTTTGATTCCTCTTATCAAATCAAAATAATGGAGTTAGGTAAAATGGGCTTTTGGTTCCTCCCTCTCATGCTTCATATGACTCAGGGCCCAGGCCTTATTTCAATTTCCAAACTAGTAAAAACTACAAGTTTTTTTTACCGAAATTAAAAACAGGCTAAAAAAGTAAAGCAAAAGTAAAAATAGTAAGAAAGACAAAATCAACCAATGGGAGAGAGAGAGAGAGAGAGAGGGAACTGACCATTGAATGAGCAGCCAATGGAAGAAAATCCCGAGATTTGTTCATCCTCTTGCTGGGCATCTTAACAAGGTAGCAGAAATGAAATGGTGATTCCTGATGAGGATGTTGAAGATGAGATGATGATGATGATGAGATTACCCAATTAGATTTAATAACACCAGTACCCATGGCCTCCATAGCTAGATGGCGGCTGGATTTACAGAAGAAGAGTTAAAGAGAGACAAAGACAGAGAGTGGTGGGAAAAGATAGAGATGAGATGGAGGAGAAACCAAAGTAGAAAACCCTAGTTTGTTTCTATACCCTTTTCAGCAAGTTGCAATAAAAAATAACCAAAAGCCCATTCCAACCTAACTCCCACCTGTGACTTGTCATTTCTTTTTCTGTTTGGTTGGTGATACCAAACCCTTTGTCCAAGACCACCACCAGTACAGCAGCAGTAGATTAAAGGCAGTTGGTTGCTGAAGCATTGCAGCCAAGAACATAAATATAACTGCAAAGGCATCTCTTTGGCCAGCTTCTAATTCCTACTGAAAACAAAAAACATGCATAACATGGACAAGGAGGGTATTAACAAGTCAGGGGGGAAGATGTAAAAATGCACTGCAATTTGCATCTACAAATAGCAGTTTGAATAGTAAAAAAATCATTTTTTTTTTTTTTTTGAAGATAATGCTGCTGTTAGTCAGTTCAGAACTCAGAGTTCTCGCACAGAATTGATTCGTATTTTTTCAGTCGTAGATAACGGAATAACCGTTTTAGTAATTTATACATCCATGGGCAATTGTTGCAGTTTGGTAAAGTTAAGATAAAAGTAAAGCAGAGCTGAAGCATGAAAAGTAGTAGAACAACAGACCATTTTAAATGCAGTAAAACTGAGCAAGAGCTTGGAAAGCAGAACTAAACCTACAAAGGTATATACTCGAGATCGTTAGATCGGCCAACCCCTTAATCCACTTCCCATTACCTCTGTACTTGCTATTGCTGATCTCAAGTCTAAAGTTTGTGATCCGACTCATTTGAAACTGTATTTCTGTCTTAGTCATTTACCTATGTTTTTCGATGTGGGTGAACTACATTTGTGTCTTACTCAAGCTAAACAACCTTTGAAGCCTTTCCTGAGCGCAGTTTCGTCTAGATTCCTTCCTATGAAGACAATCTTGTTTACCCTTTGTTCATCAGGTCCCCATCGTTTGCCCGGAGAACTGTCTAACATGGAATGGACACCCTGTTATATACCAACAACAAGAAGAAATCAGTGTACCTACTTTACATCAAAAACTGAATCTCATGGTATAAACAAATGACAGGAAGCATAATGTTTGTCTGAATCAGTGATGCAGTGGTTTCAAGTCAGTGGTTCAGTGGTACCTGGAAGACATATCGTTCGTCTGAATCATTCACGGACAATATCCCCTTCATCCTATACAAGTCCTCTCCTTTCTCCTCAATTAGTCTATCGAGCCAATCATCAACCTATATGTAAATTGAAATTTCACTATTTCAGGTTAAAGGAAATCATTTGGTACCTTCTGTCACAACAGTAAGATAACGAGTTGAGAGCCAGCTAAGAGTTTCCGCTTCTGAATCTTATTTAGGTTCTTACCTCATCAAGGTCAAGGTTGCCTTCGCAAACTATACTGACACTGGTGACTGCAGAATCATGGACATGGTCGTGATGATGATGTCCTCCATGGTGCGCTGTTAGGAAACATAGGGAAAAAGGGTAAAGCGCACATTCTTTTTGAGCCATTAGTGAATACAAGATATTAACAAAATTATTACCATGCTGATGATTCGAGCAGTGGGGTTTATCTACCTTAACTTCAGATTCAATTCTGCATAAATCCAAAACCACAAAGTTCAAGATGTCAGGAAACGGACCTAATTCCAGGAGAAGCAGATTAGTCTATACAGACTCTGTACAAAATGAGAAGAACAAAATGCTGGATGTAACATAGTTACTGACCTATCAAGATCATATCCTCCCACACCGAGAACAAAGTCCATGTCGACAGCTCCAAACTTCGCTTGTTTGATCTGTGCCATGCAATTGATACCCTGCAACGAATTCCCCCTAATTAGTAAAGCAACAGATGCTCCCAAATTAGTAAAACTTAGCAAAGAATGTTGCAGAAATGAGAAATTTACCTTAATTCTTGTATTCAATGCAGCCAACTCCTCCTCACTCACCAGATCAACCTGCACAAGTTAAAATAGAAATTATCATTCAAACCTGGAATGATAGAAAACAGCAATTTATAAGAAACTTAGAACAAGTTAACATTATGTAACGACAACTCTGCATCCCCAACCGTACCAAGCTGATCAAATACGTCTCCATAGAACCTAAACGAAATAAAATTGGTATATATTACTCACCTTGTTCAGAATGATACGGTCAGCATACGCAACTTGCTCTACAGCTTCATTGACCACAAATCTTGGTTTGACTTCATCCAAATGCTGCGTCACATGCTTACAATCAACTAAAGTAACAACACCATCAAGTTTCACATATTTGGAGAGTATTTCATCAGTGCAAAACGTTTCAATCACAGGGGATGGTTTTGCAAGACCTGCAGATACAGAACATTAAAGCTACCACAATCATCACAGGTGTCTGTGGAAACCAACAAGGCTCACTAATCGTGTATATCCACCATGTCCCTATGGCCAGTACAAACTACAATTAAAAAAGGCTAAATTGAAGTACACACACCTGTTGTTTCAATAACAATGTGATCGAATTTGTCTCGCTTCGTTTTCACCAATTCCAAGAGCATTTTAACTAAATCCCCTCTCACAGTACAGCACAGACATCCATTATTGACCATAACAATTTCCTCAGCTACAGAAGAATGACTAGCAACCAATGAACTATCAATATCTACCTCCCCAAACTGAAAAACAGATAAATACAGATTCAAAAAATGCAAAATTTCAATTCCAACACAAACTAATATACAATATAAGCTGTCTGATAAAATGCCAAAGAGAGAAATTGAGTTTTTGTTACCTCATTTTCGATTACAGCAATTCTTTTGCCATGTTGAGAAGTTAAAATATGATTAAGCAGCGTTGTTTTCCCAGAACCAAGAAACCCAGTAATCACAGTAGCAGGAACTCGCTTATCATCAACATCTGAGACAGATTTTTCTGGGAGATTGTTGTAAAAATGAGGTATTGAAGATGTAACCATGCTTCTTAAACTAACTCCGTTAAATTGGTGTGTAAAAGAGGCTTTCGGAAGAAATTGGTTCAAGGTTTTAGTACCCAATCTTCTAATCAACAAATTGATAGCCATGATTGATTCAATTGGAAGTTTCTGTTCGGAGGAAGTGAGGACTATTAAAAATTTAAAACCCTAGAAGAACACAGGGGTTTATGGATGAAGAAAAAAAAAGGACTTTCTTTGGTCTTAAAGGGGCAGAAGGAGGCCCGGCCCGTTTGGAGTGGTAACTGTGGAGTACAGGCCCGGATAAAACCTAACATTTTTAAACTAAGATAGTAAGGGTAGAGGTGTAAAACGTGCCGGCCCGGCACACGAAGTCGCGTGCTTCACGTGCCATGTGCCGTGCTGTGATGTGCCAACGATTTAAACGCGATGTGTCGTGCTGTGTTTTACTAGTCAAAAAAGGCACAAAGATGTTCACGGGCACATCACACGAATAAACGTCTTGTCTTTATTAAAGTCTTTGGCACACGTCTTTATAAATAATTTGAAATCACTTAATGTATACATTAAGTTAGACATTATCACAAGAATTTAATTAGACAACATATCATTTGAAATTATTTCAAGTAAAATTAACAAATTTATTCAATAAAAAGAAATAGCCCATCAAATATAAAATTGGATTATTGTCATGTAAATTAATGTTCTAGTTAAATATAGGTGACGACATTATAACAACGATATTGAAATATATTTTCCAAATATTAAGGTATTATATGTGTTGTTATAAATACAACATAACATGTTAAAAACTAGCTAGAATAGTGACTCTTTTGTGAAATATACAAAAAATGTGATGTATTATGCCTTGTTATATGGTGTATTTGTACATGTTATGACGTCTTTCTTAACGTGTTAGTCTTTGGGTTGGGCCACGTGCTTATCCGTGCCGCGTGTTGTGCTGTGCTGCTGTACCAATTAGTCAAACCCATCACGTCCCATTTAACTAACGTGATGTGCCGTGCTGGGCTAAGTCCCGTGTTGGGTCAAGTGTGCTCAAATTTTAGCGTCTTTCAATTTACAGGCTTAAGTCGTGCTTTGCCCCAATTTACACCTCTAAGTAAGGGGGAAGAAAATTCGGCAAAGAAGAGAACAGAAGAGAGGTGAAGAAAACCATGGCGAAGAAAGTGAACTTGATTGCTGATTCTGCTTCTGTAGGAACTGGGGATATGTTGTTCGAGATTTTCCTCCGACTTATGTGGAGATTAATTTTTCAAATGAGGTTAGTTTCAAAACAATGGTATTCCATTTTATCAGATCCAAAATTCATTTCTGATTGGATGAAGATTAATGATTTTAATCCATGGATAACAATCATATATGATACGACTTTATCTGTAACCAATTATGTCACAAGTTCATCGACAAATAAACACTCGGATTTCATATCAGGAATGTTTACTCAAGATTTCGTTACTTTTGTGAATCCACCACACAAGTTATTTATTTAATCAGCTTCAAACAGTGGTTTACTTTTATGTTCAACAATGAAATTACGTCATTAAACTACGTTATACGTATGTAATCCACTTTCAAGAGGTACTTACTTATCATGTTAGTGTTTTCTTGGGTTTCATTTGTGGGTCGTCGTCGGCATCTTGTGGAATGGGTTACAAAGTGGTTCGAATTCCACAATTTTTCAGACGGAAAAGAAATTTTGAAATTGAAATATACTCTTCGGATTTGGATAAATGGATGAGTTATGAAGTTTCGTGTGCTCAGGATGTTAATATGCCAGAATGCTTACAAAAAAAAAAGTTAATATGATTGAAATTGGTGGAGTTTTGTATTGGAATGAAGGGCCTCAAGGTAATAGAATAATAGCAGAGCCGGGCCTGAGGGGGTGCAGGAGGTGCGACGCACCAGGCCCATCTCAGGCCAAGGCCTTTTTTCATGTCAGAAAAACTGAGCCCACGTTCCCTATTAGCCAACTAAGACAATCCACACGTCTCATTCTATTCTTAACTTACCTGCTTCTTCCACGACTTCTATCATCTGTTAGCGGAGGAGAGTTCTTAAGATTCCCAATTTCTCTCGAACAGAACCAAACCACCCTAGTTTTCTCTTGTCTTCTATTTGAGATAACAGATCGATTCATAAGGCCAATCAACCACTCTTATTTAGTGAAGTGAGCTAACTATTAAGAACCTAGTCCTCCTTCCTCTTTCAAAAATTCAATTCAAGGTAATTGAATTTTTTTTTTTTTCTTTTTTTTTTTTTTTTTATGAAAATGTAAACCAGTAATGGAATTTTAGTTTTATTCGGTGTTGAATGTTCTTTTTGATTTAATTCGAAAAATTTAAGGGTTTAGTAATTAGTGATGATTTCGTTTTGTTGTTTAATTTAGGTCAATTTCACCTTGTCAATTGTCGGCTAGGATTATAATCAACAAATGAACAAAAGATTTCATAGGCGCAGAAATGTGAACAAATTTTGTGATTTCTAATTATCCCTCTGGAGCGCCTAGGCACTAGTTCTCGAGTCTGTTAACAGAACTGTCTTGTTTTGTCTTAGACGGGCTGATGGTAGGAGGACCGTAATATCGGCCCGAGACACCATTTCCATTACTACCCTTAAATACCAATACTAATTGCCCCCAGTGACCTACCAATCTCCACTTTCTTTCTTCTCTGTGAAAAACCCTAGAGAGAGACAGAGAGGGATAGAGATTTTAGAAAAATCATCAGGTTTCGATCCATATACACAAACACAGTTGTTTATAACCTCGAATCCTATTATTTGATTTAAGACAAGGAGAATCATTTCAATTTCCATCCATGTAAGTTTCTTCCACCTCTTTTTTTTTTTTTTTAAGCCCCAAATCTTATACTTTGATTTTTGATATTCTTGTTGATCTCAATTTTGTAGTTTCTGAACTCAATTTACCTCACCTTTAATGCCCATTTTGTTGTTTTTATCATGCAATGTATGTATAGTTTGGAAAGGAGTTTGTCTGCAAACTGTTTGATAAAATACCTAAAAGAAATTTATGTTTGCCATAGAATGTAGAACTGGATTGGGGATTATGCTACCAGCACTTCTTGTTAGGATCTTGGAATCTTTTTTAAGTGAATGAAATGCTTAAATTAGGATAATTTAGTACTACGGTTTTGTTAAATTTGTTTCAGGTTGAGAAAATGACTAACATGCCTTGTAGAATTGCATCCGTTTATGGTACAATAAATTGCATTTTGAAATGAACTGTGGTAAGCTGGAAGCTAGCTTCATGACATTACCGGTTTTCTGTATCTGGACTAAAGGGAAGTCAGGATTCGTGTATTCAGTTGGTTCTGTTTGTGTTGCATATTATTAGTAGTTTGAGATTGAACTTAGACTATGTTCTTGCACCATTCCCGCTAAAGTGCCAAATGTTAAAAACGTGTCAGCAACAGAAAAGGTTTAGAATGTTGTTAGGTCTGTCAACCATGGATAAAATGCACAAGAAATGTTACATAGGGTTGTTGCTATTAGGATTATCTTTTAAGGTTTGATATGTTTGAAGTCGGATGGAACTTATCACTTGCTGTTCCATTAGGGAATCCATTTTTGTTGCTTGTAGAGTATTAATAATAAATGTTAGTTTGAAGTCCATTACTTTCTCTAATTTTTGTTTCTTATTTTGTTTATCATAGTAAGTCACTATGTTAACTGGAAGAAGGTTGTTGTAGTGTAATTTTAAATGATTTTTGCGACCAGTTTCTTTGTGTACATGACAATTAAATTTGACATAATTTTGAACCAGTTCTACAATGGAACTTATGAAGTTTCGTAATGCAAGTATACCAAGCAGCTAGGATTTATTTATTTTATTTATTTTTTTTGATAAATTTCCGACTTTACCAAGGAGCTAGAGAGCATTGTCTCTACATAACTCAACGGCTGCAAAACTGCATATAGCAGAATGCAAGTTCTCCCTGCCTCCAAGCAGGGCCTATATTTGTAGCAATGCTTATATTTTCTGATAAAAAACAGCAACAAGGTTATTACATTTTCGTTCATATAAACTGTGCATCAAATGGTGCTTCAGATGTTCTCACAGACCTTAAAGAGATACAGAGAAAAAGAGATGGCATGGCGTTCAGCAGGATCTCTATCGAGGTCGTTATTATCAACAGCAAGAGCTTCTTCTGTTCGATCTTCACCAACACTTCCTCGCCTTCGTCCGTCACCACTACCTACATCTCCCCCTCGGGCTCGTCGGTTCTCCTTTGGTAATCCAAGGTGAAAGTTCTGAACAACTAAAAGCCATAGATTTCAAGTTTTAGGTTTTTTCTAACATCCTTTTCTAATATTAATATTATTTGATTATCTGTGTGGGTTTAATGATTCAAGGACACTGGGAGAACTTGGATGCACACAGTCAATACTACCTCCGGTTACTGCATGTCATCTCTCACCACATCTGTCACTTAACGCTCGAGCTTTCTGCGGGCTTTTTCAGGTAACATTTGCAGAACTTGTCCAAATTGCTGAGTAGTATAATTCCTCTCTCTTTTCCTTTATTTCTAGTTCAAAAAAAAAAATAAGGATTTTATTTGTTTTCTGTCTTCATGGTCTGAGTTTTTCTTTGATTGATGATTACTGGGTTTTATAGCTTCTTTTTAAATTGTGATGAATTAGTTAAAAATTTGGGTTCAGTTTGATTATAGGAAACGGAAAAGATGGCTGATACATGACATCAAATGCTGCAGCAGCCGATGAAGGATGCCACCAAATTTTAGTAAGTTCTTTGTCTTCTTTTATATTCTCTCTATGTGTATTGTAAACTTGTAGTTGCTGAATTCTCTCAAACCAGGCAAAGTCTAGAAACACCAATTTAGCACTTTTTCAACCACAGTATAAGGCTAGTCATTAGTATTACTGTACGTTACCCTGCAATTCAGAATCCTTGAATAAGGAAAGATGGTGATTTAGAGGAACCCCATTTGGACTCTCTTTTAAAAATAATTTACAATACCTTTAATATTAGCAACCCAAAGCCCTTCAGCATGAATCTTGACCCATTTTTATTAGTTATTGGATGTTTCTTATCTTGTGGGTTTTGGTAATGTATTTCTAGCACTAGGAAATGCATGATTGCAGTAGGAAGAATACTCTGTGTTGAGTGAATTTTGATAAATCATTTTGCCTGTTTTTTCCCCATGGTCTTCCCAACACATCTAACTTAAGGCTTGACATGGATTGTTAGATCTTGCAAGGGATGTTTTATTAATGTGTAATTTTTATGTGCATTTTTCAGGTCCTTGTTTGCAGGTCCATGAATGGAGATTGCTTTATCGGCACAACATTGCTAATGATACTGAGGGGTTTGTACTTTGTAGATTAATGTTAGGATCTTCTGCAAATGATGTTGATCCGTTGGAGTAGTAAGGAACCAATAAGACGATACTTAGAGTTTTATAATTTGTCCTTTGTTCATTAAGGAAATGTGGGAAACAAATCTTTTTCTTTCTTGGAGCCCTTGTTCTTTTTGTTCAAGAGTTGAAGGTTTGAAATCCTTCCTTTTCCTTCTGTTTTCAATGAGTATTAGATTTTCCAAGCATTATTGTTAATCTTGTCTTGTCTTGCCATACCTGTTCTAATAAGACGATATACCTGTTCTAATATATATGGTAAGACCAGTGACATAGAGATAAGATAAATTTCCGTTTGCTGTTTGTAGATCACCGTTTCTTTGTTTCTGAACAAAACCAATCACCAGTAGTAGAAGACATAACTTTTTTTCTAACATTTCCCGAGTTTTTTGTTTCGAGATTTTTTTTTCAAATATTAATGTCTAACATTCTGAACCAGAGAATTTTTTATATTGTTGGATCAATGCTGAGAAGCCAGAGACACCAGAGAATTTGAAACAGATTTGTTTATTTTCTAATGTTATTCATATCTGACGATACTTATTCTGGAAAGGCCTCAATGATGGAAGGAAATGCAGGAATTGGAATTATATTGTAGCGTGTGAAGCCTGCATTGTTCAATAGCATCTTCCATTCAACTTCAGTTCTTTCTTTTCCACCTGAACTAAGTGCAATCATCACTAGATCAAATGCCAATCCGGTTTTATCGAATGAGCCATCTCCATCTGGTCCAAGTACACAATCAACAATAATAACCTTCCCGTTCTTCTTCTTTGCTATTGCTTTGTGACAATTGCGCAAGATCTTTACACAGTCTTCATCACCCCAATCATGCATTATCCACTACATCAGACACACCACATTAGAATGACCATATTATGCATCCAACCTCAAAATAAGCTACTCCCTCCGTTCCACTTTACTTGATGTTTTAGGGTTTATTTTTTGTTCTAAAATAGATGAAAGTTTTAGTATTTTCCCCAATTTCTCTCTGATTTACCCTTGCTTTGGAATCACACCAGAGCATACATTCTCATCGTAATCAACACATAACCAGTTTTTAAATATTTCCCATGGAGGATATATACTTTAATTTATAAAAATTTGGTACATCCCAAGTAAATTACAATGAGATTCGTAACTTTACCTAAAATCTAGAAACTAAAAACTAAGTCATTTAATTTTCTTAAAAGGTATTAATATGGATAGAATTGGAGAAAATTGACTCTCTCTATGTTCCTTAATCTGCGTGAAAAATTCTACAACATCAAGTAAAATGGAACGGAGGGACTATAAAAATATGGTTTCATAATAAGCGAAGAAAAAATGCGGGCAAACCTTCATGATAACAGCATCAGCCTCGGGAATATGAACAAACATATCACCGCCAACGTGCTCAACTCCTTGCTGTTGAGGTGCTGTAGAAACTACATGAGGTAGATCAAAATTGATACCTCTAATATGTGGATTCGCCTTAACAATCTCGGCGATCATTGTCCCAGTCCCACCACCAACATCAACCAACGATTCGATACCATTGAATCCATCTTTGTACTTGACCAACACCGCGTTAGTTATTATCTCAGCTGTGCATCTCATTGCATCATTAAAAAGGTTGTTAAATTCTGGATTAGCTAAAGCAAAATCCCAAATCTCAGCTCCATGAGCCTTTTCAAAAGGCAAACCACCTTCATTAACACATTTCCCCATGTATTGCCATGGTTTTAGCAGCAATGGATCAAGTTGCGCCAAAATAAACGGTGATAAAGAAAATCTAGAATCTCTCAGCAACCATTTGGAAGATGGAGTTAAATCATAAGATATTTGATTGGTTTTCTGATTAATCTGTGAAGAAAATATGCGCTTGCGAACCAATAGTCTCATTACACGGGTAAGATAGTCCACGCCTGAAGATGATGATGTGGTTGCTGGTAAGTTGTTGATAATCTCTGATATTGTGGCAGGACCTCCATGAGAGTTTATGATATCGGGTATACCAAGTTCAACTGCACATTTCAATGCCATTGAGTCGACAAACGCATACATGTGCTCCCATATTTCAACTTGCCCTTTCAGTCTTTCATCTTCTTCATGAATATCCATATGATCTCCTCCTCCAGAAGTATTTCTTATCTTTGATAATGTCAGTCCATTGATGAAAATAAAATATCACTCACTCTGTCTTGCTTAATGATGAACTGATGCACACCACAAAAACAATTTTCCTGAGATAACATAATTAATTTAAACGTGACCGACAACCAAATCCCAAAATTTTAAACGTGACCGACAACCAAATCCCGAGACTGATCCAGCTACACACATGTTGGGCGCCCACGGTACTTCCTTACCTTATCCCAATGTTGAGAGATCCTCTTTCGTCCATCCGATCCTCTTTCGGGAAGAAACGTGGGAGAAAATTCGGTGAACCAACAGCCCCCATGTACGTCTTCTTGTTATGAAGGTCAGAAAGATAGATTAAACAGAACCAATCAAAAAGTCTTATAATCGACCTCATGGTTACCTTTAGGCCTCTTCCTATACACATGTCAAAACATGATATTTGACATATATGCACCCATTATGGGTATGCCAAACAGCCAAACTCATATGCCAATATGTTATTTTTGGCATATAGGCATACACGACAGAGTTTCCAGCGAGCGATAGAGTCTTCGTCGCTCGATGGTCAAATATCGCTTGTTAGTCTTCAAATCGCCAGCGACAGTCAAGCTATCGCTCGCTAGTATGATAATCGCTTATCAGATCTTCATCTAACGGCTACAATTTCCCCTACCCGATTTCAACTAATTCCAACCCAACTTCAAATTCATTTCACCATGCATAGTGCATAACCGAAGTGGATTTGACTACGGAATGAAACAACATGGATCATGATAGCGTATTTCCACATACCCACTCAGAGAAAAGTGGATGACCCCTGATAGTTGTGGTATAACTTCTTAGTAAGGCCGTATTTATTATTCGTGTTACAAAATCGACTCTGAGCGACTCCTCACTCAAATTCATCTTTTCTTTTTCTTTTTTTATTGGTCTAATTCGCTACTATTGTAGTTGCAGGAAATCCCACACTACACCCCTCACAAGAATTCATACAATCAAATCATTTTAAGATGAACAATTATAGTCTTCATTGATCAAACTCACAAATGTTACAAGATGAAAAGGAAATAAGCTAAAGAATTACAACCACTCTAAATTTTCTCTCTCTTAATGACTTGCTCCACACTCGAAAAAGATTTCCCCTCTCTTAAGCATGTTCGGCTCTTTATATAGGGTATTACATAGTGGGTGACAGCTAAGCTGTCCTTTATTTTCGGGTATGACCTGCTGTTGATGGTGGTTTTTAAACAAGGGGTAAAATCGTAAAACCCCATGACCTAGTGTTACCTGCAACACATTAACTAAGAGCATTTAACTCAGGTGTAAATAATTAATAGGGGTATTTTTTCAAAATACCAGATTAGGGTTTTCAACACGTAACCCTAATTCCAAAACCAAGCCGCACACATGCGCACCATGGCAACAATGCCAAACCAAGCCGCATATGCGCACCACTTACACCCAACAATGCCAAACCAAGCCGCACCTCCCGCACCACGGCAACAATGCCAAACCAAGCCGCACCCTCGCGCACCATGGCAACAATGCCAAACCAAGCCGCACCACTGCGAACCATGGCAACAATGCCAAATCAAGCCGCATCTTTGCGCACCATGGCAACAATGCCAAACCAAGCCGCACCACTGCGCACCATGGCAACAATGCCAAACCAAGCCGCATCTTTGCGCACCATGGCAACAATGCCAAACCAAGTCGCATACATCTGCGCACCGTGGCAACAATGCCAAACCAAGCCGCACCTTGCGCACCATGGCAGAATGCCAAACCAAGCCGCACACATCTGCGCACCATGGCGGCAAGCCATATTTCAAGCCGCTATGCCTTTGGCACATGCCAAATATAGCGCCCTAGGCTTGCAAGACTTGCAACTAGGTCAACATGGCCGTACGTGCCATTGACACATGCCAACACGTACCGCAAGCCATATTTCCAAGCCGCTATGCCTTTGGTACACGCCAAATATAGCGCCCTAGGCTTGCAAGACTTGCAACTAGGTCAACATGGACGTACGTGCCATTGGCACATGCCAACACGTACCGCAAGCCATATTTCCAAGCCGCTATGCCATTGGCACATGCCAAATATAGCGCCCTAGGCTTGCAAGACTTGCAACTAGGTCAACATGGCCGTACGTGCCATTGGCACATGCCAACACGTACCGCAAGCCATATTTCCAAGCCGCTATGCCTTTGGCACACGCCAAATATAGCGCCCTAGGCTTGCAAGACTTGCAACTAGGTCAACATGGCCGTACGTGCCATTGGCACATGCCAACACGTACCGCAAGCCATATTTCCAAGCCGCTATGCCATTGGCACACGCCAAATATAGCGCCCTAGGCTTGCAAGACTTGCAACTGGGGTCAACATGGCCGTACGTGCCATTGGCACATGCCAACACGTCCACAAGCCATATTTCCAAGCCGCTATGCCATTGGCACATGCCAAATATAGCGCCCTAGGCTTGCAAGACTTGCAACTAGGTCAACATGGCCGTCGTGCCATTGGCACATGCCAACACGTACCGCAAGCCATATTTCCAAGCCGCTATGCCATTGGCACATGCCAAATATAGCGCCCTAGGCTTGCAAGACTTGCAACTAGGTCAACATGGCCGTACGTGCCATTGGCACATGCCAACACGTACCGCAAAGCCATATTTCCAAGCCGCTATGCCATTGGCACACGCCAAATATAGCGCCCTAGGCTTGCAAGACTTGCAACTAAGTCAACATGGCCGTACGTGCCATTGGCACATGCCAACACGTCACCGCAAGCCATATTTCCAAGCCGCTATGCCATTGGCACATGCCAAATATAGCGCCCTAGGCTTGCAAGACTTGCAACTAGGTCAACATGGCCGTACGTGCCATTGGCACATGCCAAACACACACGCTGGTAGCCTAACTTGCAAACCGTGCAACCTACCACCAAGGCCACGGCCGTAACGGCCACGCATGCCGTTGGCACATGCCAAACACACACGCCGGGTAGCCTAACTTGCAAACCGTGCAACCTACCACCAAGGCATTCCGCACATGCCGTTGGCACATGCCAAACACACACGCTGGTAGCCTAACTTGCAAACCGTGCAACCTACCACCAAGGCATTCCACACACGCCATTTGGCACATGCCACACACGCCACTAGCAGCTCTGGCATTGCCACTTGCGCTCGAGGTGCAACTCGCAACAAAGGCATTCCGCACATGCCATTGGCACATGCCACATGCGCCCCTAGCAGCACCACTTGCACTCAAGATGCAACCAACACTCGAGATATCAACACAAACTGGGGGATGCTTTCTAGGGTTTTGGTTTGGCGGTCACAGCATGCAGCGTACACTACGCTCACATTAAGAAAGCGTGAAAAGGAATAAAGCGGTCAAATAAAAGAGGAAATAATGGTGAAAACGTTTTCACCCATTAACACCATGCGGTTACCACCTCCTCCCATTATTTCACCCTTTACTCTCTTCCTTCATGAGGCCAGAGTACGTTTCAATCTCGACTTGTATAAATAGGTCTTACCTATTTCCACCCGGACAACAAGTCTCGGTCGGAGAAAAATACTACACTCTCGTAAAGGCAACTTTGCAAGCTCTCCCAAAAGCTTTCATCCCTTGCAAGCTTCCTAAGCTTTCACTTTACGATACAAGTCGAGATACTACTCTCCTCAACACCTTTCTTTGCTTCCCTCCCAAATCAACCCTTCTCCTCCACTTTGTGACCGAAGCAAGTCCTGGAACGGCCATTTCTTGGTTTAGGCCGGACTTGTACACATTGATCTCTCGAATCTATAAAGTGCTCACGTGCAAAGCACATTTGTTTAGGGTTTGAACCAGTTTCTCACTCACCTACCGAAATTACCAAATCGGCGAAACGATTTTTACCTATAAACAATTGGCGACCACAAAGGAGGTTTGATCTTTCGGTTACAATGTCAACTTTCAACCAGCGATCTCATTCTTCGACCCATACGTCAAGATGGTAGAGGAAGGCAATCCACTCAGACTCGATTACTCGACGGCTCGATTATAAGTCATGACATGACAAGGGCGACCAGGGGACTTCTCACGAGGCTAGAAGCAAAACGATCCGCCCGGGGATTAACAACACAGTTATCCGACAACTCAAAGAACGATTCGGAAGATTGGGGACTTCCCATGACTCTTCTGAGAAACCGAGTAAGTCTTATCTAGACAAAAAATACGTGGTTTGCTTTTTCAAGTTATGATAAAACCGATAGCCATGTTATGTTTCATCCCATATCATCTACCAACATACGGTTCCATGGTTTTCCTGGGATGTTTGCGTCACTTTCAATCATAACTAAAACAATCAACTCCTAAACAATTCAATCCAAAAAGAATAACCCAAACTGTCAAGGTAACATTTATCTATCAACCCAAGAAATCCAGGAAGACAAAAACCATAAACCAGGCGCTTTGTTTGCCTTTCAAAAAAAAATTTCACCTACCCGTACATACCTACTTTGCACAATAATAATTACCTGTCACTATTAGCAGACGTTACTACAGTGACATTTGAAGAATTATTTATGATGAAGTATTTCCACAAGATTATGAAAGGTATACCTATGGCTACGGTTTACACCAGCACAAGAAAACAATAAAACAAATTGAAAGAGAAATGCTGGAGTACATAGCTGGAATATGCTTTCCCACTTTATCACTACCACGATACCGCTAACACCATGTCGTGATAACAAAGCTACGAGGTAAAAAGGGGAGCCAACCCATTTCATAAGCATAACACCTTTTGGAATTTGAATAAGGAAAGGATTTCCTGTTTGAGCTACGTATGGGAAGAAGCCAATGGTCCACACCATACCGAAATCCAAGCCAGCGTCCATGCCTAACCAGCGTCCACGCCAAGTCAGCGCCCATTCCAAGATGATCCAGCGCCAACCGGATCGTTCCCGATCGCTTACGATGCGCTTGCCCGGACGCGCATGCCGAGCAACGCTTGCAGACGCGCTTGCCGACGCGCTTACAGGCACATGCCGTGCACACATGCCGCACGCGCATGCCAGCCCGCGATGCCACACTTTGTGATAACAGTTTGCATCCTTCCAGCGCTAACATCTTGCGCCCTTCCAGCAAGACATCCTCGCCCTTGAAACAGCGTCATGGCTCCAAGCACCGTGATCAAAACCGTGTCATCTCTCGCACGATACACTTACGATCACGGGCAGAGCCACTTCCGCCACCCCAACGGTTCTTCAATCATGGAAGCTCCAACCGTCACCAGAGACGCTACTCCACCATCATGGCAAGATACTTTGGAAGATCCGGAAAAGGCCGACCTCCTTTTAGCACTGTTGATTTGATGAAAAGACAAAAGATACTTCAGCAGGACGCGCGTTTATAGATGAAGAGGCTCGCGTTGCTCTTTAACGCCCGAAGAGAAGGGGATAAGCAATCCAATTTCGTCACACGGAAGATCGGAAAGACTTCTCCAAAATCGAAAGCAAGGGAAATCAACAACTCTCCCGAGTTCACGGAGACACTTCTTCCGCACAATGGAAACTTCGACCACAAAGTCGTGAGATTCTATATTTCTCCAAGAGTCTATGATGAAACAAGATTATGTGAGATTCTATATTTCTCCAAGGCGTAGCGTCAAGAAATATTTGCACCCCTCAACGTTCGCTTCAACGCCACCCCTTCCTACAAAGCATCGCAAATTATGTATCTTATATTGGTTTTGAGTTATTAGGTTTCCCAATTGGAACTCGCAAATACAAGATTTCTACTTTTCATTGTGTAGAGGACGAGAAGACGAAGTTCAACCCTCTCATTTTAAAGGGCGCAGTAGGGAAAGCAATTTGTTAAGGGATTTCGATCGATAGATGTAATCTATTTCTAGGACATCCGGGGTACTCTAACCTCTGTTCTCTTGAGGGATGTCGATGATTTGTTTCCGGCTTCAAAATGGTAGCCTTCAAGGCTTGATTAGAACGAGAAGTTGCAAGATGTCATTTCATCACAAACTCTCAACCTCATCAGGCTGCCATTACGTTCTCTCGAAAGCTGTGGTTTACACGAAAGAAGATTGTTGTTGCCATCTCCAACTGATTTAGATAGATGTAGGGGTGAGTTTCATGGTCGAAATTCAGTGGGAAGATAAGTGGTGCAGCGGATGAACATTTAATAAAATACCCCAATCAAGATCCAACCAATCATAAGCCATGTTCCATCAAGACTCCATAACCTTTAAGACCAAGTAGCTTCTAGCATAATCCAAAAATCTCGCTTTATTATTATCTCTAATTCTAACTTCTCTTGAGGGATGTCGAGTTTGACAAAACGTTGACGATTCAACCTATTAGTTTTGTCGACTTCAAAATGGATTGATTGATTGTTTTGTCAAGTTGCAAATTGGCTTCTAATCGAGAGTTGCAAGATGTCATTTCATTATGGTTTGTTCTCTCGTAGTTAGCTCCACGTTCATCAACGTTCTCTCCATCTAGGGAATAGCTACACATCAACATTCTCTTTTAATGTATTTGTTGATGACATGAGGAGATTTGCGGGATATTCTTGCGATCAACGTTCTAGGGTCTTTGATAAAAGTTGAGACGCCACTTCCTTCCTGTTAGTGAAAGGGTCTTATTTGTTTGCTTATTTGTTTCTTTGTTTTTATATTTGCTTAGTTTATAAAAATCGCCACACTCCTCAACCTATCAAGGAACATAGTCATATTTATATTTTGAGTAGTAAGAAAGTGTAATTATATTTGTGTCTTCGTAGTCATGGACACCTTTTAATCCATCTCTCGCCAAAACTCGTGATCATGGACAGTTTGCTCGCTTACGCATCCAGCCAATCCTTTTACTTCCACGGAAGCCCATAGAACATCACCAACCTACTTTGTTACCACGATAATGTAGTTTCTCCTGATTACATCTCCTCCCAAGAACTGTTGCCCCTCATTCGTTGATACCAGCCAGAGCTTCACCGCAGCAGCAATTACTACAAAGATGGAAACACGTAAACCATACTTGAGGACGGAAGATATACATGGGATCCTTTCACATCACAAAGCTCCAAGACACAGTCTACCAAAAATCCTTACCCACAACAAGGTCCTCTACTCTTCAAGGGTGCAGCGCAAGAATATCATCACCTCTCTGTCTTGAAGAAGCCTTCAACACTTTACGAGGCCGCGGAGGATCCCGAGCCTGCACTATCCAGAATATGTCATCATGTAATTTCTGAGCATCCCAGTGTCACATCCAGCAAGATGCATCGGCACCGAAGTTTTCTCCCAAATGGGGAGGGCCGTACATAATCACTAAAGCGTATGACAGTGGTTAATACAAGATTATCAAAGAAGATGGGGAAAGCTAGAGACAGTCATCAACGGAAAGTGGCTTAAGGCATACTACGCCTAATCACTTCCCTGCAACACGCTACATCAAAAATTCCTACTCTTCAAATCTCGAGTTAAATCTTCAATCCTCTGAGACTCCAAGGCCAAAGCTTTCTCCTCTTCCAGCATGGTTTCTGTGGAAGGAATCACACCAGCAAGAATACCATCTCTGTCGACTTTCACAATATTGAGACGATACCGCAACCAGCTGATATTAAACTCCAAGGATTCGCAGGTGGACACCATGTTCTCCCACCTTTGAATGGCTAACTCTGCAGCGGCACGGATGGACGTATTCTCCATCTCAGCAATCATTGGCAAAAGACAGTTCACTACGGAAACCAAGGCGGATGAACATCACTTCACTGTGCTCCTAGTAGCGATATGGCCGCATGTCTTCCATATCCTCGTATAAAGGACCACGAATTCTTTCCGCACCAGGAAACCGCTAACATTACGATAATTGGAGGAGATACACCTCATACGAGTCCCAAACGACGAACCTGCATAGGGGTATTCATGACAAGAGAGCCCTAAATCAGCGTTCTCCAAGTCTGCGGCAGATCCAACAAGGTTGGATTTGAAGGGAGGGGAACGACTAGGTCATCCTCGTCGATAACACCGACGCATGCTCCAACAGGGATATCTCTGCACAAAAGGAAAATTTTCCATTCATCAAACAAGCGGTAAAGCGTCGTCGGTCCACCAAAGAAGAAGAAAACATACTGGGTATGATTTTCTTAACCCGAATAACCTTTGTTGGGATGCTCACCGTAGTCGACCTCGCTCCTTCACTGGAGAACTCCGGGCTGGTTAGAAGATGGTTCGTCTCAGGCGACATGACAAAGAGAGAAACTCAACAAGAAGAACCCTTTCTCAAACGAGGGAAATGATGCAATTACGTTGGGTATGAATACAGAACCTTAAAAAAGGAAAGGAAGCAATGAGGGACATAACGCTTCCAGATTTTAGCATGGACAATGCCCTGATCGAAGCCGCGTGCGTGAAGGAAGGCAAAACAAGGAAACTTTGCTATCTGTAGAAAAACCTACTCCCTCCTTGTTTACACCAGGTCTCGCCGACTAAGCGCAATCGCTTCCCCACCTTGCTCCGGTCCCGCTGCCCTAGCACGCCCCGTTGTTTCCCAACTCGCCAACTTCCCAATGACCGCCCAAGTCACGCCAAAGAAGCACGCACAACTTCCCTACCTTGCGCCGGTCCCACTTCAACTAGCACGCCCGTTTCCTAACTCGCGTCAACTTCCCAATGACCACCCAAGTCACGCTAGCAAGCACGCACAGCTTCCCTACCTTGCGCCGGTCCCACCAGCTAGCACGCTCAGTTTCCTAACTCACGTCAACTTCTCAATGCCGCCCAGCTTCCTGTCTCTCAATGATGCTGACTTCCCAATTGCGCCAGCCTCCCGATTTGTGCAAAACTGCCAGAGGCAAGGATTCCAAATCCTATTTATAAAAGGTCAGACAAGCCTCCTTCAATTTTCTTTACGGTTTGTTGTTAATAGTTTGTCACCATCTTATGCTTACCTCGCAACAAAGCCCCCGTTCCGAACTAAGCAGGGGACTTAATGTTGATGGTGGTTTTTAAACAAGAGGTAAAATCGTAAAATCCCATGACCTAGTGTTACCCGCAACACATTAACTAAGAGCATTTAACTCAGGTGTAAATAATAAATAGGGGTATTTTTTTTCAAATACCCAGTTAGGGTTTTCAACACGTAACCCTAATTCCAAAACCAAGCCGCACACTGGGCACCATGGCAACAATGCCAAACCAAGCCGCATACTGCGCACCACGGCAACAATGCCAAACCAAGCCGCACCCTGCGCACCACGGCAACAATGCCAAACCAAGCCGCACCTCGCGCACCATGGCAACAATGCCAAACCAAGCCGCACCTCAAGGCACCATGGCAACAATGCCAAACCAAGCCGCATATCGCGCACCATGGCAACAATGCCAAACCAAGCCGCACCGAGCACCATGGCAACAATGCCAAACCAAGCCGCATACTGCGCACCATGGCAACAATGCCAAACCCAGCCGATATCGCGCACCATGGCAACAATGCCAAACCAAGCCGCACCTTGCGCACCATGGCAAGAATGCCAAACCAAGCCGCACACTCACAAGCACCATGGCGGCAAGCCATATTTCCAAGCCGCTATGCCTTTGGCACATGCCAAATATAGCGCCCTAGGCTTGCAAGACTTGCAACTAGGTCAACATGGCCGTACGTGCCATTGGCACATGCCAACACGTACCGCAAGCCATATTTCCAAGCCGCTATGCCTTTGGCACACGCCAAATATAGCGCCCTAGGCTTGCAAGACTTGCAACCAGGTCAACATGGCTGTACGTGCCATTGGCACATGCCAACACGTCCGCAAGCCATATTTCCAAGCCGCTATGCCATTGGCACATGCCAAATATAGCGCCCTAGGCTTGCAAGACTTGCAACTAGGTCAACATGGCCGTACGTGCCATTGGCACATGCCAACACGTACCGCAAGCCCATATTTCCAAGCCGCTATGCCTTTGGCACACGCCAAATATAGCGCCCTAGGCTTGCAAGACTTGCAACTAGGTCAACATGGCCGTACGTGCCATTGGCACATGCCAACACGTACCGCAAGCCATATTTCCAAGCCGCTATGCCATTGGCACACGCCAAATATAGCGCCCTAGGCTTGCAAGACTTGCAACTAAGTCAACATGGCCGTACGTGCCATTGGCACATGCCAACACGTACCGCAAGCCATATTTCCAAGCCGCTATGCCATTGGCACATGCCAAATATAGCGCCCTAGGCTTGCAAGACTTGCAACTAGGTCAACATGGCCGTACGTGCCATTGGCACATGCCAACACGTACCGCAAGCCATATTTCCAAGCCGCTATGCCATTGGCACATGCCAAATATAGCGCCCTAGGCTTGCAAGACTTGCAACTAGGTCAACATGGCCATACGTGCCATTGGCACATGCCAACACGTACCGCAAGCCATATTTCCAAGCCGCTATGCCATTGGCACATGCCAAATATAGCGCCCTAGGCTTGCAAGACTTGCAACTAGGTCAACATGGCCGTACGTGCCATTGGCACATGCCAACACGTACCGCAAGCCATATTTCCAAGTCGCTATGCCATTAGCACGCGCCAAATATAGCGCCCTAGGCTTGCAAGACTTGCAACTAGGTCAACATGGCCGTACGTGCCATTGGCACATGCCAGACACACACGCTGGTAGCCTAACTTGCAAACCGTGCAACCTACCACCAAGGCCACGGCCGTAACGGCCACGCATGCCGTTGGCACATGCCAAACACACACGCTGGTAGCCTAACTTGCAAACCGTGCAACCTACCACCAAGGCATTCCGCACATGCCGTTGGCACATGCCAAACACACACGCTGGTAGCCTAACTTGCAAACCATGCAACCTACCACCAAGGCATTCCACACACGCCATTTGGCACATGCCACACACGCCACTAGCAGCTCTGGCATTGCCACTTGCGCTCGAGGTGCAACTCGCAACAAAGGCATTCCGCACATGCCATTGGCACATGCCACATGCGCCCCTAGCAGCACCACTTGCACTCAAGATGCAACCAACACTCGAGACATCAACACAAACTGGGGGATGCTTTCTAGGGTTTTGGTTTGGCGGTCACAGCATGCAGCGTACACTACGCTCACATTAAGAAAGCGTAAAAAGGAATAAAGCGGTCAAATAAAAGAGGAAATAATGGTGAAAACGTTTTCACCCATTAACACCATGCGGTTACCACCTCCTCCCATTATTTCACCCTTTACTCTCTTCCTTCATGAGGCCAGGGTACGTTTCAATCTCGACTTATATAAATAGGTCTTACCTATTTCCACCGATAACAAGTCTCGGTCGGGAGAAAATACTACACTCTCGGAAAGGCAACTTTGCAAGCTCTCCCAAAAGCTTTCATCCCTTGCAAGCTTCCTAAGCTTTCACTTTTTCTGATACAAGTCGAGATACTACTCTCCTCAACACCTTTCTTTGCTTCCCTCCCCAAATGAACCCTTCTCCTCCACTTTGTGACCGAAGCAAGTCTGGAACGGCCATTTCTTGGTTTAGGCCGGACTTGTACAGATTGATCTCTCGAATCTATAAAGTGCTCACGTGCAGCACATTTGTTTAGGGTTTGAACCAGTTTCTCACTCACCTACCGAAATTACCGAAATCGGCAGAAACGATTTTTACCTATAAACACCTGCGAAGTATCGCAAAATGTGCAAATGTTAATTCTCGCAACGCTCCTAAATCTCGTTAAGCCTTCACATATTTCTCGTGTTCAAGCTATCGTCATCCATTGCGTCATTCTTATCTCCAATCTGCGACACCTTCGTGATATGTCGTTCATAGATTTCGCAGGAGTATTATTGTTGCGATATTCTGATCCTACATCTTGCCTATTCTCATGTCTTCTCTGTGAAGAAGAGAATGTCATGAGATCTAGTATTTTCAAATTGCCGCAGCTTTTCATTTCTTTCCATCAATTTGCCGACAAGATTCCATGAATTAAGTATAACCGCTTACGCGTGTTTAATATTCCCCCCTTTACCGGCACATTTAATGCTAACCGGTCACCATTTTCTTCTCTATTTAAGGAGAAATCCCTCATGAGAATGTTTTCTTTATTTTACTTCGTCTTCCTCATCTCTCTATTCTTTGTGAATCTTTTTATCGTCTGCAACTTTTTACTGCTGTTCATCTTTCTACAATCCTTCTCCATCTTTTTGCTATTGTTTCTCTGTTACTGTTTCTATGGAGCCATCAAGGTTTGTTAATTTTGCTGAAACTGATCTTTTTGTGATTGATCTCCTCTACTGAAATTATTTTATCTGATATTGTTTCTTCTTTAATGATTCCCATATTGTTTCTGTTTCAGCAAAAACAAATCCATCACCAAGTTCACGATCCAGAACCCTAATGTTCACAAGGGCTCGTAACCGAAAGTCGTTGTAACCAAAAGAAAGCCTGCGAATAACAAGGTATTAAGAAACACTTTTTTTTTTTAATAAAATATTGTTGCCTCTGTTTCTTATTTAACTTGTGATTCGCAGGATGATGAAAATATCGATAGGCCCCCAAAAGATCTCGCCACTCTAAAAACGTTGAAACTTTTGTTTCATTTCCTCTGTTTAAGCTTTCTACACCTCCTGCAATATCTTCGCAAATTGAATCCCCTCTTGTTATTCGCGAAGGTATCGCCACAGACTTCTCCCTTGTAACCGATCCTTCTATAAATGAGGCTCCTCGCGATAACCTCGTTGCGAATGAACCTTTTTCTTCTTCTACTTTTAATGCCTCTTCTCTTGACATTGCCTAAACCCCAATCATTAACCTTCATCAAATTTCGTCTTCGGATAATATATCCATGGAAAAAGACGATTCAACTCTCCCCTCTTCTGTCATCATCACTTCTTCATCCGAATCTCTCCCTTTTACTAAAGAGAATTTGGAAGGAATGGATATTGCCTTCAAGGTTTTATCAGATATTTTGGATGATGTCAAGAAAGCTTCCATTGATCCTATTAGATCTGGCGTCTGCGAGATTGTAGGTAAATATTTTGGCTCTGACAGAATGGCTTCGCAAACATCCTTAGAGAAGGAAGTTGAAGCTTTGAAAAATAACCTCCAAGCCATGACCTTGAAATGTGACACTCTTCACCTTGAGAATCAAAAGCTTCAGAATGTTTCGCTGGATCGTGACAATCTTCGCAAGAAGAATGAAGAATTAAAAGGTATAACTTATTCCCTCCTTCCATTTTTTGATCAAGAACGATCCCTTTGCTCATTGAGAAATAAACTCAAAGAAGTAACAGAATCATCTTCTGCTGAGAAAGATAAACTTATTCAAGGTAGAATAGCTCTAAGCATAAAGGCAAGTCAACCCAAAGATCAATACTCCAAGTTAGAAGAATCTCACATTTCTCTTGCGAAAGAAAACATCTTATTCATTTCTAATGAAAAAAGTTTGCGATCTCGATTGAAAGGTTTGGTTGGAGATAAATTTGACGATGCCATGGGCCATTTGGAAAATAGTTGCTTGGCTTTAACCCAACATCTTATCTCGCAAAAGGAAGGTAGTCATAAAATTTGACTGCCTCATCCATTTTTTCTTTGTTAAGTCTTCTTATAATATCCTTCTCGCGAATTTTTTGCCTGAATAATTTTCTTTGTTCTTTGTTTTTGCAGACTCTGAGAAAGATCTTCGCTCCTCCCTTCCTACTTTGGAATCTAACTATGCCAAGATTCGCAAAGAGAATGTGTTACTTGCCTCTACTCTTGCTCGTTCTCGTGACCGAGCAGAAAGAAGATTTGATTATCTCGCTTACTCCAAAGACATCCA